>QEPC01001425.1:1944741-2017345 GCA_003113815.1 Sphenodon punctatus | reverse complement strand
CCCACCCCGGTCTCTCAGATTGTAAACCCTAGGGCAGGGACCATGTCTATTCAATTAATTTGTAAAGTGCCAGGTACATTGCTTGCGCTATATAAATGCTTGCTAATAAATAAATAATAATAATAATGACAACTTGCCCACTCTATAGCATGATGTTGTATTTACTGACCCTTCTGAATCCCGGTAATTAACAGAGAAGATGGCATGTGCCTCTATGTGTGGTCTGGATCTGAAAGGAAGCCTTTGTGCCAGCAACTGTGTATTAGGAAATCTATTAATGGGTCCCACAATGCAACAGATGTACACACAAACTTCAGCAAACAACATAATGGGTCCTGAGCAAGGGGGGGGGGGGAGGTGGAGAAAATCCTGTTCTGCACAATGAGAGTTGGCAAATCAGCACTTAGCAACAAAGCGAGGGTCTAGCTAAACATGACCCCGCGTGGGATCTGATTCCGCAAACACACACATTCTCGGCCTACATGGAAAATGAAAGATGAGACGCATTTATCTAGGATCCTTTGTGTCACAGCCGCTTTGCTTAACAGTGCTGCATCTTCAATTTATACATGCGGCAAAGTTGACCGGAGGAGGAGGCAAGAGCAGTATGGCTTAATTGATTGTTTATTAGGCATCTCCACATTTTGCTTTCAGATCAGACTTTGTACCTTTTTAAAAAAACAAACAAACACACAAAGGAATAAACCACTGGGTGCTTTAATTTGCCCAGGAGCATACACCAAGACATATTACCCTGAGGCTGGTCTCAAGAACAATGACAGCATCAGCAGAACTAATAAAATACAGCCGTGTGATTGGGGGGGGGGGGGCAGAGGAGAGAACAGCCTGCATGTTCTTGAAGATGGATTTACCCCAACCTTTGCTACACAGCTGAGGCAAGGAAGCCAAATCCCTCCCTTCCAGCGTTTCATTAGTTGGGAATGGTTTTCTAATGAGATTTACACTCTAGCCTGGAGCCTACACATCTCATTCCTGCGCCCTGAGAGAGTAACAACAGGGAGCTAAGGAAATGCCCTCTTTCTTTCTGGTCACCCATAATTCAAGCATGTTACGCTGCCGCCATCAGTATGATCATACGGACTGAAAACTAAAATAAAACTTGCTCTGCTATAGAATTACAGCTCTGATTTCAGCTGACCCGAGGCAGGTAAATTCATAGTTACAGAGAGCCACTCCATCTTTAAGCTGGACCATTAAGGAAGAGTGTAAAATCACCAGCTGGAGGCTGAATAATATTCCATTTCCCACCTCTCTTGCCATAGAACCTGGAAATAGCTGAGATGCACTATCGGTATGCATTGGGGAAACATAAGAATATAAGGAGTTCCATGCTGGATCAGATCAATGGTCTATACCTGGAAATAGCTGAGATGCACTATCGGTATGCATTGGGGAAACATAAGAATATAAGGAGTTCCATGCTGGATCAGATCAATGGTCTAGCCATTTATTGACCTAGCCTATAAAAATGGGTCTAGTCCTTTATTTAAGCCAGTTTTGCCTCCACCACCACCACCCCTCTTGGGGGGGGGGGGGGATGGCAGTTGCTGCGCCCACCTGGAGGAGAAGGTGGGTCAATGATGGATTTCCCACCCTCAGAGTTGCAAGACCCTGGGGGTGGAAGAGCAGCTGCATAAGCCGCGGCGGACGGGAAATCTAGAACCCCATAGGCGTTACCAGGCAACCCCGGCGGCCAGTGATAGGGCCAATAAGGCCACGTGGGCCCTGCCTGTACTGGGCGGAGCCCACCTCTGCGCCTCTACATGGCTCCAGTCTCAGTTGTGGGCTGGAGCCGACAGAAAGCAGCAACACAAAAGCTGCTGCTGCTACTGCAGCATCAACAAGACTGACCTCTTGGCATCACTCAGAGCCTGCACCATGCCGGCCCGCCGCGGAACCCTCATCGTGCCGCCACCCGCCCTCTGGGGAAGAACTACAGGCCCGGCAGGCACGTTGGTAGGTAGGGCCTGAGCCAGCCTCCCCCCTCCCCCAAGATGGAGAAAAACAAGAAGGCTGCTGCCGCCGCCACAAGTCAACAGTGGCGTGGCGCCCGGCAGATGGGGGCTTCTGTGGCGGCAGCAGTACCAGAAAACGCTCCAGGGACAGTGGTGTCCGGGCCAGAAGCCCCCTTTCATGCATGGCCCAGAGGGCCCCAAGACATCAGGTGCCATGGGGGGGTGATGCACCCCTCCATGATAGGTTGGCGGGGTGTGAGGACCTGTTGAGGGAGTTTGCTGTGGGAGGGGTGGGCACACAACAGGGGAAGCCCCCAGCATCAGTGGCTATGGGCCCGTGTCCCCCCCTCTGGATCCCAGGTTCCCCTGGACCAAATGGGGGATCCCCCATGGAGGGTGGAGGGTCGAATCCAGCCAGCCCGCTGCTAAGATGTGGAGGTATGTAATCACCCCCCTGCCCGATTCTTGGATGACCCCCAGCCTGCTGGGCCAACAAGGAGGGTCTCCAGCAGGGGTAACTGGGATCTAAAGGGCAGTCCCCGTGTGCCAGGGCCCCCTTCTTTGTAATGGACCTCCCGGCAGCCATGGGACCAGTGGGGCCCCCAGTGCTGGGGAACATAGCATGGACAGCCCCATATGGGCTGGGATGGCCCTCCACCAGGGGCCCTCATGGGGGGTTCGACCAGTATGCTCCCCCCCACCCTGGGCCAGCAGGCAGCCATGCCTTTGGCAGCGCCAGGCTGGGCCCCCCTGTGAGGCAGAGGAGCCCCCTTTTCTACATTACAGGGACATACCGACCCCATATGGCGAGGAGCCTGGCAACCACCTGGAGCCCGAGGGACGATCTCCATCAGAGAATCGAGGTGTAAAGCACACCATCCAAACAATGGTGCAGCAGCACGCCCAACAACCACTGACCCATCAAGAGCTGTCTCCCCATACCGTGCAACATGACCCAGGTGAGACAGGGGCCCACTCACAGGGGATGGACAACATGGGTGCTGGGGCACTAGCCGAGGCCTGACCCGCAGCAATGCAGGCCCCCGGAATGGCCAGTGGAGCGACAGCTGGCTCTCAGCAAGGCCTAGTACCAGGCACAGGGAAGATCCAGCTGTTGTGGTGGAACGGGGCATGGGTACCAGTGATTGTACCCTCTGCCACCAGAGCAGGCGGCATGTTTTAGCCCTCACAGCCGCTGCCCCCTGCAGGCCAACAGGGTGGTGTCACTCCCCTGGAGGAACAGGCACCCCAGGTGTAAGCCTCATCGCCTGCCCCCCTTGGGCAGCTGAACGGATTGCCATGCACGCCAAAGCCTCTGGGGGAGGTCTCCAGGCAGCGCCCCCGTGGGAGGCGGGTAAACCGAAGTCTCTGCCCCAATAGGGGATCACCTTCTTCCATCCACACGTGAACAAATTTAGCAAGGGGAGTACGTAGATATATGTGCCCTCCTGTTCAGCGATCCCATAGTGGATCCAGCGGAAAAGGGTAACAAAAAAGAGAAAGAACATTTCAAGCGCCCCAAAGCCGAAAGGAACTGGTCCAATTGAACCGTGGCCTTCTCCATTTACCCCGGGGTGATGATACAGGGATACCCCGGCCAGGCTGCTGACCTCCTCATGTACGCCGTAGTTCAGCGAGCATATGAGACGGGTCCTTCCAGGGCCTGGCTCAGGTATAATGAGGCATTCAGGCATCGGTCTGCCTACACCCCAGGCCGCCGTTTTGACTTACATGAAAATGACCTGTGGCTCAATTGCATGAGTGGTACAGGCAATGCCCCTAGGTCACATAGCAGCCACTTACTGTCCAGAGGAGGTGGCACATCCGCTGCTGATTCCTTTTGGGATGAAGGAAAAAAGGCAACAGGAAATACCGCTGGTGCTGGGCAGTGCTGGGAGCACAGCCGAGCTGGGAGGTGCTCCTGTGCGACGTGTAGATTTTGCCACACCTGCCCAAACTGCTCAGGGCACCACGCGGCCTATGCATGCCCCCGTACAAGAACCTGGGTGAAAGGAAAACCCAACCCTGGGTCAGGAGGAAGGGGGGGGGCAATGTCAGCAGCTCAGGCAAGAGCCCCAACCCCAGTTAAGACGGACCAGCTAGAGCTGGCCCTCCAGAAGCACCCTGACCGGGAGGAGGTTGGATATGTTATCGAGGGTTTCAGACAAGGTTTTAGGACACTGGCACTTAACATTCAGCAGCAGAGGGTAGCCCCCAACTTGGAAGTCCGTAGTCGGGATGGAACACGTTGTCCAGTCCAAAACTGACAGGGAACGAGCAGAGGGTAGGGTGGTCGGCCCTTTCCCACCCCCTCTTCCCCAGTATGGTGATTTCCCCCATGGGAGTGGTCCCCAAAGCCCCAGGGGAGTTTTGACTGATTCACCACCTGTCCCACCTGCGAGGTAGCTCAGTTAATGATGCCATACCCAAGGAACTTACATCAGTTCACTATGCGTCATTCGACTCAGCAGTGGCACTGGTCAGGCACTGTGGTCAGGGTGCCATCCTGGCAAAGTGCGACATTAAGTCGGCCTTTCGCCTACTCCCAGTCCACCCAGACAGTTCCCCTCTGCTGGGTTTCCATTTGAATGGCTGGTATTGTTACAAGGACATGCCAATGGGGTGCTCCATCTGTTGTTCAGCATTCGAGAGATTCAGCACCTTGGGCGAGTGGGTCATACGGCAGCAGACTGAGGCAAGGGACATCAGCAAATATCTAGATGATTTCCTCTTCATCAGACGGACTGGCACAAGTGAATGCCGGGAGCTGATGCAGACTTTCCAGCGGGTGGTGGATGAATTAGGAATTCCCTTAGCTCCAGAAAAGACAGAGGGACCAGCCACCAGGCTGACCTATCTAGGGATAGAGTTAGATATGGTCACAGCCATCTCCCGCCTTCCCAAGGATAAGCTGAGATCCCTCCGGGCCAAGGTGGATGAGTGCCTAAGAGCAACCAAGGTAACAGACCGCCACCTCCAGTCATTGCTTGGGAGCTTTAATTTTGCATGCACGGTGGTCGCGCCAGGGTGGGCCTTCTTGTTCCACCTCTATGCCAAGCTCAAGGGCAACCCATCCCCTCAGGCTTACCAAGGAAATGAAAGAGGACCTCGAGACATAGGCTGCCTTCTTAGCAAGATTCAATGGGACTAGCTTTTTGAGGGACCAGCTTTTGCTGGAGGCAGAGCTCCAGATGCACTCCGATGCAGCCGGCGGGTCCGGTTTGGGGGTATTTTTCAGGGATAGGTGGGCGGCAGACCCTTGGCTGCCTGAATGGAATGAGTTGGGGGTCACCAGGAACCTTACCTTCCTCAAGCTTTTCCCCATCGTGCTGGCAGTCCACCTATGGCCAATTGAATTTGCAAACTACACGGTTCTTTTTTGGTGTGATAACCACGCCGTGGCCCACATCATAAACACCCAGTCCTCCCAGTCCCCACGATTCATGAACCTGGTTAGGGCACTCGTGCTCACCTGTTTGAATTTTAACATACTGTTTCAAGCCAGGCATGTCCCTGGCATCAACAATCGTGTAACCGATGCCCTCTCTCGCTTCCAAATGGAGTGTTTCTGATCACCGGCACCATTAGCCATGGTGGCCCCAGAGCCACCCTCTGGCTGCCACCACTGGTGTGGAGCCTTGGGTGATAGAACTGTACGCTGCCATTCAGGGTTCTCTGGCACCGCAAACAAGGGCTGCCTATGACAGAACATTCCGACAATTTCAACAATACCGGTTTTTGAAAGGGTGGGAACAGGGTTTCCAGATCCCAGAGCTCCAGATGCTCCAATCTGTCCTCCATCTGAGGCAGTGAGGGGCGGCGCCAGGCACCATAGCTGGTAAACCTTGCAGTACTCAGTTTCATGAACAACCTCGCTGGGCACCCACCCCCTGACAGGGGTTTCTTTGCCAGACGCTTACTAGAGAGCTGGGCTAGGGAGTGAGGCCACACCCTGGACCAAAGGACCCCCATCACCCCCACTTTGCTGCTGGATATATGTGGGGTCCTCCCTCAGATTTGTTTTGACAGTTATGAGTTTTTTTTGTTTAGTTCAGTATTTAAGTTAGCATTCATCGGGGCCTTCCACATGAGTGAACTCGGCTAGGGACACCACAGGTAGGGCGCTTAAGCTCAGCGATGTTCAGACTGGGCCAGCAGCAATGTTCCTGCGAATCCGCCACTCAAAAACTGATCAAAGAGGCAGAGGGCAGGTGGTTAGACTGAACAGGGCCAGTACGGCAGAGTTGTGCCCCATTCAGGCAGTCGAGGCATATCTCGCCATACGACCTGGGGGACCTGGCCACCTCTTTAGGCATGCCAGGGGGAGGTCGCTGACCAGGTAGCAATTTACAGCCGTCCTTAGGTCTGCATTGGCGTGCCTGGGTTTGCCGGTGACTGAACATGGAACTCATTTGTTCCGCATAGGGGCCGCCAGTTTTGCGGCAGTGGTCAGGATGCCAGAGCAGGGCATACAAGCAGTTGGCCATTGGTGGTTGGGGGCCTTCCGGTCTTATGTCCAGCATGCCTCCACCTACAGCCAGTCCTGTTCCCCCAGGTGTTCCCCCTCGCCGCCGAAGGCGGTCACAGCCTGTGATCATCGGTCACACTCACAGCCTGGTACGCTGGGCGAGCAAAGCGGCTGGTCAGACCCGATGGGGAACCAAGCTGGGGTTATCGGCAAGAGCAGAGATACAATGGAAGGGCCGGGGCAGCATGAGGTGGCACCAGCTCTTGCCAACACTCCAGACGCCACACAGGGACACACCCCCACACCCCGTCGGATGTCATCGTCTTGCATTTGGGTGAGAACGCCATATCCCAGTTCAAGGGCGTCCAACTGATAAGGAATATCAAGAGGGATGCATGGAAGATAAAGAAGCTCTTCCCGTCTACCCTCATTGTATGGACTGACCTAGTAGAGCGGATATTACGGGGCAAGGGAGTACACCCTAGAAAGATAGACAGAACTCGAAGGACTATCAATAGGGATGTGGGGAGGCGGCTAGCAGGCTTGGGAGGAGAAAGGATCCATAATTATGCTGTTACATAAGCAGCCTGAGCTGTACCGCCAGGATGGTGTGCACCTGTCGGTTGAAGGGAATGATCGCTACCTGGAGGCCCTGAAGGAAAAGCTAGTTTATATACTAGAAAAGTTTTAGTAGGTGGGGGTCGGGCTCGTCCAGGTAGTCCCGGCGACCTCTTAGTGGCAGGGGTCCAGTACTGTGGGTTAAAGTGTAGAACAGAATTAGAATAAAGTACGAGTCATCACCTTAAGAGATGGGGAGGCAAAAGCAGGGTACAGCAAGTGGCGGGGTAGCCTCCCTGGGAGGGGTATTCAGAGCGGGTGGTAGGGACAGGTATGGTTCCCCGCCTGCAGGCGCTCTCCTCCTTACTCAAGTCTGGAAGGACTTTGGTCCCCCTCACCCGTGGCAGGTGCCACAGAGAGGGTGAGACAGTGTGTTTGTGATTGGGGTGGTAATCGAGGGTATATCAAAACCACCACTGAGTTGCTGTCTTGTTAAGTGTTTAAGTACTGGACCCAAATTGCACAAGGCGATTTCCCCCACCTATTTTAATTATGATTGACTTAATAAAGAGTGCGGCTGTTTAAACCCAGTCCTTGGTGTCCTGTCTCCTTCGGTGCTTCGGCAAATGCTATTGGCCTTCAGAATGTCCTCTGGCAACATGTTTCATAGCTTCATTGCATGCTGAGTGGGGGGTAAAAAGACTTCCCTTTGCTTGTCTTAAATCTGATGCCAGCTAATTTCATATGGTGTGCCCTAGCCCTATTATTATGAAAAGTATTAAAGCTGGAACAGGGACTTAATATTATTTATTTTAATCTATTTATTTTCACTACACACATTAAAATTGTATACAATAAATGTACATGAATAAAACTAGTTGAAACCCCTTATGCCAAACCTCCCCATACCCTATCCCCACCTGCCAAATGCCTGGCTTAAAAAAGAAAAAAGTCTTTTATTGCCTCTGGAAGATAAGCATGCTCAAGTTTAGACAAACCTACAGAAGAAGGGAGTTCCATAATTGGCAGGAACCAAAAATACACACAACAAGAGCACATTAGAAGGAGAGCGATATTTTTTGTTGTTGTTCTTTTTCCAGCAAAGAAATATCTATCTATCTATCTATATCTCCCTTGCTGATTATGTAGTGCTAGAACAAGGTTAGTAGAGCTTACTTCCCCAGTACTAATAATGTTCTGCGTTTTTAGACCACTGGCTTGAGAGAAAAATCAACAGTCTCTCTGCAGAGTTACAGAAATATTTTTTCTGGCACTGGTTTTCCATCAATGCATGATATTCCTATGTGACAGGCTTTTTCTAAAATGAAGGGTTATGAAACTAAGACTTTCGGTGGGTAGGAAAGTTTGCCAGCTCTCACATACACTCTACAGGATGAGTTAGCACAAAACAAAGGAACAAGCAGTTATTCTACATCACTGTCAGGCCCAATTTCTCCCCAAATATAGGGAACTGAGCGAAAAACCATCCCAGAAGTCCATTAATGGGCTTAAAATCAAGAAAGTTCTTCCTCATCTACATGGCATGCCTCAAAAAGCCACCCACTTCCCTAATAACCTGGGGTTTGGGGCTATTGAGTAAGTACCCCAAAAGATCCCCCTCCGCCCAACCTAACCGTTCATTAAGGATGGGGGACAAAAAATGTGCCGTCGCTGTGTCATAAAGATGACAAGATAACATAACGTGGGCTACGGTCTCTACGGCCTGCATATCATATGGACAAAGTCTATCTGAGAAAGGTACCCCCTCCAATCTGCCATCAAATACCCATGTGGGAAGGGCATTCACCCGAGCGATACAAATAAACTGCTTATCCCTAAATGTCACCTTAGCATCCAGGTACTGGGCCATACAACCCCCATCCAGAGTCCAAAGATGATATAGGCTCATGTGGGGAGATAAATTGATCCTGGCCACCTCCTCCTGTGTTCCAATGTCCATAACCCTAGTCGAAACCTCCTTCCAGATCCAGGCCTGGGGTTTACCCTCAAGATAGTTTAAAGATAATCAATTTTGGCCAAGGACTCCCCTACCCATATTTGCCAGGGATTCATAAAGGAGTCCTCTCTAATACCACTAAGGAGAGCAGAACGCTGATCAAACTGAATTTTGCACCAGAATTTAAGATCCCTGCTAACGGCATACTGGAGCCAGCTATTCTGACCAAATTCTGATTTTAGGGCAGCAAAAGGTGTGCCTCTTGGGCTTGCCAGCAAAGACTGAAAAATCCTGGCCTGGGTCGCATTTATATATATATATATTTGCTAGGCTCACTAACTCCAGTAAGAGATATTTGCTGGTTGCATCAACAAAGGTGCTCAAAACCAGAGTAAAGCATGTCACAGGAAGTATTGAAACAAATCAAATTCCAATATTCACAGAATATTCCCATCTGAATTCATAGCTCTTGAAGTCCTTGGCAAGTTTGAATTAATTTGACTATGCCTGGTTCAGTAGGGTTAGTTGAATAGACCAACCCTAGGCAAAAGAAGGAAGTTAACCAAGGACTTTAATTGAAGGCATCCTACAGCATATGCCATGGGGGAAGAAGGATGGGAGGCAGGAGGGAGAGACAGCCACCAGCCAGTTACATAAACTACTTATATAAACATGTTACCTAACACCAAGCAGCGAATTCACAAGTTATTGAACTGTGAAGTCCCCAATAACAAAATCAAAAGTTTATTTGGACTTTACACATGATGTTCAAAAAGGCAGTCAGAAATCTGAATTCAAATTTGCAAAATTTGTTCTATTCAGACTTTACAACAAATGTTCATTTTCAGGTCTACCCACAAGGTGTTCTCTCCTTCCCTGATACCCCTGCCCCGGGGCTACCCTTTATTTCAGAATTCTTTATCATCCTTGCCCAACTACATTCTGGAAAGCCATGAGGTAGGGAGTGGCTCTAATGCCCAAAATATTGATTCAAGCCAAGGGCTCGGGAACCTCAGGCACAGGGGCCAAATATACAGCCCATGGCTAGTTTTTACATGGCCTCTTTCCAGATCCTGGATATGGCCCCTGGATCCAGTTCCTACCCACAAGCACTCAAACACTCAGGTTAGGGAGCAAGACGAGGGCATGCATACACCCAAGCACATGAGGACAGATCCAGGATCTGGAGACTTCTCTTCCTGAGGGCACCGCTTAAGCACTCCTGCTCTCAACTGCTATGCGACCCTCAGAGCTTCTACATTATCATTTTCAAAGTGGCTCTTGGTGCGGAAAAGTTCCCCACCCCTGATTTAAGCCATTTTATGGCTTTTTAAAAAAAAAAAAGTAGTGGGTTAGGGGATTTTACTTGCTTTTATTTGCGTGTTTTAATACATTAGGGTTTAGGGAACTTTATTTGGTTTTATTTTGTTTATGTCTGAATGTTCTTGCATATTATAACCTCCCAAATTGTGTATTGAGCCTTAATGGGAAGAGTAGGAATAAAAATGGGAAGAAATAATAAAATTTAAAAATTGTTAAATAAAGTGTCTGGGTTTGATGACTGTCAGCAGGCGGGGTCCGCGGCAGCGGCACCCCCGCCTGCCGACCCAGCCGGGGCTCTCTCTGGGTCAGCAGGTTCCGGCAGGGCAATCCTCGCCGACACGGCCAGTAACTCCGCCCCCAGCAGCTACCCTGGGGCGGAGAGCAGGGCGTCCTGACGTGGCCACACCCCCGGCTCAGGCACAGCAGCTGGGGGATCCCCCGCCCCTGGTGTGTCGCTCTGAGCACCTGCGGGCACGTACAGGGGCAGGGTCTGGAAGTTAAAGGCCAGCGCCGCTTGCAGAGCGGAGCTGGTGATTCGGAAACCGGCCCCCTTTGCAAGTGGAGTTGTTTAGTCAGGAGACAGAACGAAGGACAAGAGTGATTGCTTTTCCCGCCCCGCCTGCCTGGAATCCCTCTACCTCTTCCCCACGGAGTGAGTGGTGAGTGACTGCGTGAACGTGTGCATGTTTGGTTGGAGCCTTACGCCCTTTCCCTGTCCCTGGGTCTGTCCCCATTCCTGTGTGCGTGTACCTCCCGTTCTCTGTTCTGGGTTACCCCTTTACCACAGCACCGCACTACTGATCCCTTCCTCCCTTTACGCCTCTGGGTGAGTGGGACAAGTGCGTGCCCTGCGGGGCTGGCCTTGGCAGTACGAAGTCTCTGGCGCCCTATGATGATAGAGGCCTGTTCTCTCCTCGAGAGGTAAGGCCATCCACTATCCTGACGGGCATTAGCAACCTCGGCTACACCTGCCAGAACCAAGTACGCCTCGGCATAAGTGAGAGTCTGTCTCCCCTTGGTGCAAGTGTGAATCTGCCTCCTCCCGGTGACAATGACATGAAATATGACAGCTTGTGCCTTAGCCAATGCACCAACTAGACCAGGGACCACAAAGCTTAAAGTATAAGTTCTCCACTGCCACTGAAGGAAGGACAAGAGGAAATGGTTTTAAGTTGCAGGACGGTAGATTAAGTTTCCCAACTGTAAGAAGAGTTGGGCAACCAAACAAGTTGAAGCGGGAAGTTGTGGAAACCCATTTACTCTCTCTCTCCTTCTTTCAAAAAAGAAGTAGCTGGTTAAACGTTTGTCGGGTTGGGTTATGCAAGGGGTTGGACTTGGTCATCCTTGAGGTCTCTTCCAGTCTTATGTTTCTAGACTTCTAATAGTCAGGATCCACAGCCTGGGTCTGTAACTGATTCACAGGTACCCTATGGATTTAGGGATGGTGGGGTAAGGAGGAACTGACTGATGTGAATTACCCTTGGCCCCCAAATTTGCATCCATATCTGAGTTTCTAATCACTCACAATGTTTGGTTCTGTTACACTTTTGGGGCCTACCTATAATTTCAAAAGAACCTACCCATCTACACTAATACCGGATTTGAGATTTTGAATATCTCTGTTAAATCATTAGGGTCACAATCCATGAACCACTTACTGTAGGCTTCAGTGGGGCTATTCCAGATTAAGTGGTTTGTGAATCACAACATTATTTTGCAGAAGATTTCATTTCATTTTGGAAACCTAACTGGGGCTTCTCCACACGCTATTAGTATGTGTGATGGAATAGCAGGCGCCAGTCCCAACCATGTGATATGCTAATAAAGTGAATCTTTCTGGCTTGTCAATGACTTTTCTAAATTTCCATTTGTAGGGAATGTGGATGCTAATTAAATCAACAGAATGGCACAGACCTGAAAAATATGTGCTGCAAGAGGAAGTGGAAAGACCAACCCTATCCAGAGATGCCTCTTTGGGTGGCTATCTTCACATGGACAGCTGCCCCACCTCTGCCTCACCCCTGGGTGAGCCATCCATTTAAAGGTTGCCTGCCAGATGTGCAGGATAGGTGGAGCAGATACAGGGCAGGCTGTCCCTGCTCTGAGGCTGCCCCGCTGATGGTACTCTGGAACATCCCAAAGGCCAGCAGAGAGGGCAGTCTAAACTTGAGGCATCGACTGGAGGCAGGGCTGCTGTCCGTCTGCTCAGCGGATGACTTCTCCAGCTCTGCTCTCGGCATGAGGTTGCCCCAGCAACACCATAGAGCTGTGAGCAATCTGCCTGCAACGTTATGGTGTGGGGGAAGAGTACTGCAAAGGTGGACCGAGGGCCCCGCTAGCCACCAGGTCTGTTGCAACCGACTCAAGCGTTGCTGTAAGCGGGCAGGTGTGGGGGTGCACCCTCGGGCTTGCTCCAGAGTTGTGCGCCCCCGTGTCTGTGTAAAAATACCCACCGTCTTGGGTGGCAGATCTTTTGGTAGTGGGTGGGGGTGAAATGTATTGTAGAGTTAGCTTTCTGCTGAACAACACACAGCAGAAGTTTATTCAAACCAGAACTTCACTAAGAGCTCAGAATACATGCTTCCATACTGTACAGACTTCATGGGACAAGATGGAGGACAGAGAGAGGAGAAGAAAGGAGACAAGGAGAGAAAAAACAACTATTTAATCCCCTGCCCCTGCCCCTACTGGACAAGCCCCATATTAAGCTTGCAGGACTTGCAATGGGCTTTTACTTGTGACAGTTGCACAATCCAACATCCCTTCTCAACAGTCACTAGTCAAACCCACTAGGTTCATTCTTCTTAATAGATTGTGATGGCGTTCTCCTGCTAGTGGCTTCATGAACACATCCGCTGTCATATCCTCTGTAGGACAGTATTGCAGTTCTATGAGTCCTTGTTCCTGTGAGTCTTTCACAGGAAATGGTATTTTACGTCAACGTACCTGGTTCTGGGGTTGATTCCTTCTCTTTGCGCCAGCGCTATACATCCTTAGTTGTCTTCCAGGATTGGCGTGGGTCTGTCCAATTTTTGCTCCAGATCGTTCAGAAGCTGTCGCAATCAGATAGCTTCTTGGCTGGCGTGTGACGCTGCCACGTACTCTACCTCCATCAAGGAAAGTGTCACAGAGGCTTGTTTCCTACTGTACCAGCTGATTGGTCCTCCGCCAAGCAAAAATAGGTACCCACTGGTAGATTTTCGGTCCGAATGGTCTCCAGCCCAATCTGCGTCCACGTACCCTATCAGGTCTGACACGGATGTTGCTGGGAGCCGTAGCTTGAGATGCACAGTCCCTTTCAGGTACCGTAAGACCCTCTTCACTGCATTCCAATCCCTCTGGGTTGGGGCTGAGACTTGTCTACACAGTATACCTATTGCCACCGCAATGTCAGGCCTTGTGATTGTGGCAATGTACAAGAGCTTTCCTATCGCCTTTCTGTATTGCTTATTGTCTGGCAGCAATAAGCTCGGTTCTTTGATCTCCGTTGGGTAGCTGGTTTCCATAGGGGTATTTGCTGCTTTCGCACCCCCCATGCCGAAACTTTCTATCATCTCTTCTATTTCCTGTCTTTGGTTGAGAAGATAGCTTCCATCATCTTCTCTTTCAATTTGTATTCCAAGGTAGTGCGTTATGTTACCTAGGTCCTTAGTTTCAAAGTCCTTAGAGCTCTCATTGTTTCACACTCATCCCCTTCTTGCTCAAAGCGTACGATAAGGTCATCGACATAAATTAATGCAAAGATCCACCTGCCCCTTAGTCTTTTTGTGTATAAGCAGGGACCTGCTTTGCTCCTGGTACAATTTTCCCTCATGAGTACCTTGTTTATTTTAGTGTTCCATGCTCTGGTGACCTGCTTAAGCCCATATATGCTTTTGTGCAGTTTGCATACAATATCCGGTCTTTCAACATCTGCAAACTCCAGTGGTTGGTTCATGTAAATATCTTCCTTCAACTCACCATTTAGGAACGCTGTTTTCACGTCCATATGCTTGACTTGCATTCCTCTTCCGGCAGCTATACTTAACAATGTTCTGATTGTGGTGTCCTTAACTACAGGTGCAAATGTTTCATCGTAGTCTTCTCCGTCCTTCTGGGAGTATCCTTTCGCGATAAGTCAGGCCTTGTACCGTTCAATATTTCCCTGCACATTGTACTTTATTTTAAATGTCCATTTACAACCTATAGTCTTTCTCCCTGCGGGCAGTGGAGTAAGTGTCCATGTTGCGTTGTCCTGCATAGGCTTTACTTCTTCTTCAGCCGCTCTTACCCATTTTTCTGCTTCCCCTTCTGACATCTGCGAGGTGTCCTCCCAGGATGCTGGCTCTGTTTGCTGACTTTGTAGGACAGACGAGTAGGGGGAATGCCTTTGTTAGACCTCGTCGACTGCCTTGGCTCAGCATCAGCAGCCAGCTGTGTCTGTTCCTGCATTTCTGTTACCTTTGTGCTGATTTTGACTATTTGTTCAGAGGATTGCTCCCCTTTCAGAGGTTTCGTCCGTGATTGATTGTTCTCCTTCGTCTGGAGCTTGGAGAGTCACCACACTGTCGCTTGAGTTTTCCACAAAGGTCACACTGTTACTAATGGTTATTCTGTCTGTGCGTGGATCCAGGATCCTGTAGCCTTTGGAATGCTCTCTGTATCCTATGAGGATGCCTTCCACTGCTCTGTTTTGCAGCTTCGTACATTTCTCCTCTGGAATATATACGTAAGTCTTACTTCCAAATACTCTGATGTGGCCCACACTAGGTTTTTGACCATGCCACACTTCATATGGAGTTTTCCTCACTCTTCTAGAATACAGTCAGTTTTGTAGGTAGGTAGCAGCAACTGCTGCTTCGCCCCAGTATCTTTCTGGTAGTCCAGAGTCTGTTAACGTGCATCTAACCATTTTGGTTAGCATCCTGTTTTTTCCTTTCAGCTGTTCCATTCTGCTCGGGTGCGTCTTTTGGTGCTCAATTCCATGGAGTCTCAGGAAGTCCTCTACTTCCTTTCCTGTGAACTCACCTCCATTGTCAGTCCACAGTGTCTTTGGTCTATGCTGGAATTTGTTGCTCGTCATGGTCACATAGTCCTGAAGTTTGTTGAATACTTCATCTTTACTCTTCATGACGTACGTGATTGTGTACCTTGAATAGTCGTCAATTAAAGTTACCATATACCGGTTGCCTCTTGGCGTGGGAACCTTCATTGGGCCACAGACGTCACTGTGCACAAGATCAAGTGGTTTCGTGGCTCTATTCTGACTTCTTAGGAAGCGTAGCCCTCGTGGCTTTGACTTTGATGCAACAGTCGCATTTCATGATCACGGGACACGTTGATACCGGTCTGTGCATTTCCTTGATGCTGTCTGGGTGTCTATGTCCCATGCGTCTATGCCACAGGTGGATGCAGTCATCATGTGGCTTGTGCGCAGTGAGCTTCGCCTGTTCTTTCGCTGTGCTCAGACGGTACAGCTGCTCATCTGCAGTGGCTCTGGCCAGTACTTTTGTCCCACTTTGAATTGTGCATTCATCTCCCTGGAAATGGATGGTGAGCCCCCTTGCTGCCAGGCACCTCACAGACAGGAGTCCCCCTTCTAAGTTGGGCACACAGAGCAAATCTTTCATGGGTATGGTCAGTGTACATCCCTGTGACTGGTTGTAGTAAAGGAATCCTTGTCCAATTCCTCCCGCGTTGATGCTTCTCCCATCTGCAAGGTAGATCCTTTCTTTATTGCTCAGATCCAGTCCTGTGAAGAATCCTTTATCGCTAGTTATGTGGCTCGTTGCCCCGGAGTCTACACACCAATTTTGGGATGAGCTGTCTTGCATTGCTCTGAAGCACCCACTCCATTGCTGAGCGACTGTGTTGCTGTTTGTGACTTTAGTCCTCTGCTTAGATGTTCGTGGAGATAGTTTCTGCTGTTCTGCTTTCCATATATAGCAGTCTTTCTTTAAATGTCCCTCCTTTTTGCATCTGAAGCATACTCTGGTTTCCCTCTTAGGAGCTTTGTCTGAGGTTTTCAGTGCAGTCTCATTACTGTGCTTTAGATCATTCTGCAGGTTCTCCTTTCTGTGCTGGAATTCATCCACAAGTCTACCTTTAACCAATTCCAGCTTCAGTTCAGCCTCTGGCCTTGTCTCCAGGGCATTGATGAGGGCACTGTAAGATTCAGGCAGGCTGCAGAGGAGTAGGGCTACCACATGGCTGTCCTTTATATCTTCTCCAATGCCGCGCAGCTGTGCCACTACTTCCAACATGGCATTTATATGCTCCTGCATTTCACTTTCTTTGCCAAGCCTCATTTTGTATAGTTTCCTCAGCAGAAAAAGTTTGCTATTCAGGCTAGTTCTCTCATGCAAATTTTGGAATGCAATCCACATGCCTCTTGCTGTGGTCTCACTTCTTATATGGATTGGCTGGTCATCTTCTACCAATAAACTTATTGTAGCTTTTGCTAACCTGTACTTTTTATCCCATTCCTCGTGATTTGCTGCTGGTCTGCTCGTGGTAATCACCTCCCAAAGATCATCTTTAGGCAGCAGAATTTCCACTTTAAAACTTCCACAATTGGTAGTTTACACTGTTGAGCTTTCCTACTGAAAGTATAAGCTCTGAGCTGCTTGCCATACTTGCTTCCCTCTCTTTCCCTTTCTGGGATTTAGGCCTTCTTACTCACAGTCAGTAAGCCACTCTGTCTGGGAGTTTTCTTTCACAGCCTGCACTCCTTCTGGGCTGCTTCTAGTCTTCAGAATTGCGTTGATGATGCCCTGGGCCCATAACCTATTGTAGAGTTAGCTTTCTGTTGAATAACGCACAGCAGAAGTTTCTTCAAAACAGAACTTTACTAAGAACTCAGAAGACATGCTTCCATACTGTACAGACTGCATGGGACAAGATGGAGGACAGAGAGAGAAGAAGAGAGGATAGAAGGAGAGAGAAAAAAACCCTGTTTCATCCCCGGACCCTCCCCCTACTGGACAAGCCCCATATTAAGCTTGCAGGGCTTGTAATGGGCTTTTACTTGTGACTGTTGCACAATCCAACAAAATGAGCAGCTAAATTATTGCGTACCACATTGCAGAAGGTTCTGTTTTACTTCCAGGTTTGTTGTTTCTGCATTTCTGAGCCAAATGCTGTGGGAGTAGCCCACCCCTTAACCTCCCCACAGTGTCTCTTAACCTCCACTCAAGTACCCCCAATCAGAATTGTTATTCTATGTTGTTCCCTGTGCTTTGATCAATCGGCAACTGGCTTGCAGATTAGTAAAGGATTCTGCATACCAGTCAATGAGTGACAAGGAAGTACAATGGAAAATGGAATGCAAGAAATATGGTATTGCATTAGTATTACCTTTCAGGATTTGAAATGGACGGCAGAGCAGTAAATGGGATCCCAGTAAGCAGAAAGTCGATAAAATCGAGAAAAGAAATGTTGGTTGAATACCAAATACCAAGAGATTCTCACTTCAACCAAGACAGTATCGGGAACTGGGATTCTGAGGAGATTTCCCATTTTGCTGAAATCTCATTTCAGTCCTACAGGGGTTTATTGCCTTTCAGAATGCACATCATCCAGCCCAGCCAGGACGTTTCTGTGTGCATGTGTGTATTTCTCCTCTGCCTCATAATCACCCACCCCTTCTTTTGTGAAACATTTGGCTGTCTTGGTGTCAGCAATTTCAATATGAAATAATATTTTGTTCCCATCAAAGACTATGTAAAGCAGCTTTTATGTGCCATCTCCCAATGCAGGCAGCAACTCCTCTACAGTTGAGTGCCCTCACAAATTCCCCTTTGGATTTGCAATCCTCAGAGTTGGAAGATAACCATAATCTGAAGAATAATCTTTTCACTGCTGTCTCCTGGATTTAAAGAAATCACCCATTTCTGTCAAACAAAAAGAGATGAGCAATCACGGCAGGAAGATTGGATTTTAGATGGCAGCCGTGCCCAACTGTGCAACCTTTCATGAACACAACAGGCTCAAACCAGCCAGCATTCAACACCTCAGGCTATGTGTGGGGTTAGTGCTAAATGCAGACTAACCTAACTGCCTTGCCTGGACAGTTTTTCTATTGTCAGTATGTGCATCGCTGTACACGTAGGTTTAGAATACCTGGTATATGGAGAATGCTCCATGTTACCAAGAAGTGGATTGAGCAGAATTGACCCTGTACTAATCTGTGACCTTAGAAAATGGCTTCAGTTTCCTACTCTGCAAAGTAGCAAAATAGGGTGTGGGCATAACTAACTGGGTCAATTAACCGCTTAGTTTGCAGTGCAAATGGTGCTAACTCAGTTGCCCTGGAAGCATTTATTCTCGATGAACACAGCAAGTGTAATTTGTTTCAGGGCAAACTTACCATGTAAATGGGACTTGAATTTGGATATGAAATTTAATTTTAATCAATTCTATTAATATAAAAAAATACCAGTTTGTATTTTTTTTAAAATGATGAGTTTTGGGTTCCTATGCTTTTGGGTGCCTGACTGGAGTAAAAGGGGTCTGATTTTCTAAAAATGCTGAGTACTTCTGAAAATTGGCCCTTCTTAAGACATCCCAACCTGAGCACCTGAAATTGAGGGCAGAAAAAATTGGTAGATGCTTTTATAAACACAAGCCACAACCTGGTGAAGAGATATGCTTGTAACCTTACCTGAGGCATAAATTGGTCTCTAAGCTGCATCACACTGTGGTTCAGCCAAGCTCAGTCATGTCATTGACCAGTTCTAGATGTGTCAGAAAAAGGTGCATACACACACCACGGTCCATGGATGGGTCCCAAGGACCACTCATGGCTCCTTCTCTTAAACCAGGCCCACTGCAATTCTCTCATGGCTGCTATTGTTTGCCTGTTAACACGGGTGCTGAAGCAGCAGGCAAGGACAGCTCTGCTCTGTCCAAGCACTAGTTCCAGTCAGACAGTAGACAGGGAGGGAACTGCAGCTTCCTGTGGAACTTGATATTATTATTATTATTATTAACAAACATTTATATAGCGCCAGCAGTGTACATGGCACTTTACAAAGTAATAAAATAGACACGGTCCCTGCCCCTAGGGCTTACAATCTGAGAGACAGGAGCTGGGGGAGAGACTTAGGAAGGGGAACAGAGGGAGAGACAAGGGGTCTAACATTCATGAAGATGCGAGGTCTCAAGTGCACGTACTTGGCTTGGTTACGATGAGAATGACAGCAGGCAGGTCCATGTTGCAAGGATAAGGGTAAACCGATCGTAGGTATAGGAATAGTGGCTCAGCAGGATAAAGAGTCAGACAGAGCAGAGCGAAAGAGGTGAGTTTTAAGGAGAGATTTGAAGGTATGAAGGGAGGGGGCAAGGCGGATGTGGACAGGGAGGGAGTTCCAGGCATGGGGGGCAGCAAGTGAGAAGGGACGAAGGCGCTTAGGGGAGCAGGGAAGGCGTGGAAGGGTGAGAGAAGGGACAGAGGAGGAGCGAAGTGCACGGGCTGGAGTATGGAGGGCGATAAGTGCAGAGAGGTAGGGGGGAGCAAGGTTGTGAAGAGCTTTATAGGTGAAGACTAGGAGCTTGTGCAGGATTCGTTCAGGAAGGGGAAGCCAGTGAAGCGAAGAGAGGAGGGGCTGCACATGGTCGAAGCGACTGGCGAGGTAGATGACCCTGGCAGCAGAGTTTTGGACAGAGATGAGGGGAGAAAGGTGAGACCGGGGAAGGCCAGTGAGAAGGAGGTTACAGTAATCGAGGCGAGAGATGACCAGAGCATGAACAAGAGTTTTGGCAGACGAGACAGAGAGAAAAGGGCGAATCTTAGCAATGTTATGGAGGGAGAAGCGACAGGATTTAGCAACAGAGTCAATGTAGGGTTTAAAAGAAAGGGGTGAGTCAAAGATGAAGCCTAGGCTACGGGCTTGGGGGACAGGCAGGATGGTGACTCCATCAATAGTTATTGACAGTGAGGAAGGAGAGGAAGGATGAGGGGGGAAGATAAGGAGTTCAGTTTTAGCCATGTTGAGTTTGAGTTGACGTTGAGACATCCAGGTAGAGATGTCAGAGAGACAGTTGATGAGACGAGCTTGAACAGAGGGAGAGAGAGAGGGAGTAGAGAGATAGAGTTGAGTGTCATCAGCATGTGGCCCATGTGCTAATTTTGAGTTGCCAGCATGGTCAGGGGTGCCTGCAATCCCTTTGCCCCACCCTTTCCAACATGGCCACAACCTCTCTCCGAACACCGTGATTAGAAATGAAACGGGCATGGGTGGTTCAGAATAGCGGTTCCGTTTTTGTAGAACATTTCCACGAAAATGGAACAGCTATTAACTTTTCGATCGGAAGTCCGATTAGAACAAGCGTTCTGATAGGAATCCTAACAAAGAATAAATTCATTGTGCATGCACAAATGGCTGCTGGGCCATTTTGTACATGTGAAAAATGGCCACTGCCCTCAACCAAAATGACAGAAGTCAAAAGTCTAGTACTGGAAGTCGGACAAATTGGAACGAAAAATGGCATTCCGATCAATCAGGTACCCAATTGGACACTAAGCAAATACCAATTAGTACTCAAAATTACTGGGCTGAGTCATGTACTGCAATTTCGATGGGTATACCCAGTTTTGCAGGTACTTGTTTTGGTTCTATTTGTGATGTCACAGTGGCTCAGAAAAGGGATGTGGTCATGTCAGAAAGGGGAGAAGAAACACCTTTGCCCAAGCCCATTTCCAATGTGATCTTGCCCAAAGAATTTGGAGGGACCAGGGAGTCCAGGAAGTACAAACACATCCCCTTGCATGTCCCATCCTGGCACCCATGAATATGACCCCCAAGTGTGGCTCGAACTGAAGCCGACCGATTGTGACATAGAGCTAGTTTACGAGCCTACTCTGTGGCAATGCGGGCAGTAAAGAGGGAGTTGTTTGCTGCCCTCATAGCGTCCGCGAAATCCCGTCCGGCGGAGCTGTTCCGGGTTGTACGGGGACTGGTCAGTCCGGCCTCCCTCAACCCGGGGGTTGAGTCATCTTCTGCTCGCTGTGAGCTTTTTGCGTATTATTTTGCAGAGAAAATCGCTCATATTCACCAAGACCTCGATGCTGCACTTATTGCAGTGGAGGAGGTAGAGGTTGTAGAAGCCCCGGCTTGTCCAATTTTATGGGATCACTTTCAGTCAGTGACACCCGCTGATGTGGTGGGGGTGTTCAGGACTGTTCGAGCTATCTCTTGTGAATTAGATCTGTGCCCGTCCTGGCTGGTTAAGAGCTGCCGGGAGACATTAGGGCCATTGCTGGCCAGGGTGGCCAACGCCTCCCTGCGGGAGGGCAGAGTGCCGGGCTGTCTCAAAGAGGCGGTGGTGGGGCCTCTGCTCAAGAAGTCATAACTTGATGCTGACTCCCCTGCCAGCTATCGGCCTGTGTCTAACCTTCCCTTTTTAGGGAAGGTTATTGAACGGGTAGTGGCTCAGCAGCTCCAAGAGCATCTCAATCGCATCGGTTATCTTGATCCTTCGCAGTCTGGCTTCCATCCGGGTCACGGCACTGAGACAGCACTTGTGGCCTTGGTGGAAGACCTTCGCTGGGAAAAGAACCAGGTTCGTTCAATCCTACTGGTCCTTTTAGATCTGTTGGCAGCATTTGATACCGTTGACCATGAGATGTTGGGGATGCGCCTTCGGGACAGTGCAGGGCTGGGCGGGATTGTTCTTGAATGGTTCCCCTCATTCCTGACCAGAAGAACTCAACAGGTGGTACTCGGTGATTATTTTTCATCTTACCGAGACCTCCTGTGTGGGGTCCTGCAGGGTTCAGTTTTGTCCCCTCTCCTGTTCAACGTGTATATGCAGCCACTCGGCGAGGTGATCAGAGAGTTTGGGGTGAGGTGTCATCAGTATGCGGATGACACCCAACTGTCTCTCTCATTTTCAACCAACCCAGGCCCGGCTGTCTCGGTACTTACCTGGTGTTTGGCAGCTGTGGGGGACTGGATGAGGGCTAACTGACTGTGACTGAATCTTAACAAGACGAAGGTGATGTTAGTGGGTAAGTCGGCGGAGTTGACAGCCCTGTTGATTAACGGAGTCTGTCCTCCGTTGACTTCCCAGGTACGGAACCTGGGGGTGCTCCTCGATGCGCAGCTCCACCTGGATGTCCAGGTGGAGGCTGTGGCGAGGGGTGCCTTCCGCCAGTTACACCTGGTGCAGTGGCTTCGGCCACTGGTTTTGGTTTCTGATCTGGCCACGATCATCCATGCCTTTATTACCTCTTGGTTAGACTACTGTAACGTGCTCTACGTGGGGCTACCTATGGTGATGGCTCGGAAGCTGCAGCTGGTGCAGAATGCAGCGGCTTGGCTCTTGGTGGGGCTGGGTCGCCGGGAGCACATTACACCAGTGCTCTGATCTCTGCAGTGACTGCCAATAGTCTTTTGGGCCCGATTCAAAGTGTTGGTTCTAACCTATAAAGCCTTACACGGCCTGGGTCCTGCTTATCTGCGAGACTGCCTCAGTCCCCAGGTTCTAGATCGGCCCCTGCGGTCATCTGGGGGCACCAAGTTAGAGGTCCCCCAGGTTTCCCGGGGGGCCACGCAGGTTAGGGCGTTCTTGGTGGCCACGCCGCACCTTTGGAATTCCCTCTCAGTGGGGGCCCATCTGGCCCGGACCTCCCGGCTTTCCATAGAAACGGTAAGACCTGGCTGTTCCGTCAGGCATTTGGCAAGGGAGAGGGGTACGGGTTGGGTGGGGATGGGCGGGGTGGGGAGAGTGGGGTTTTTTCCCCTGTTTTGATTCTCATGTTTTAAAATGTTTAACATTTATATTTTTTATCATTGTTAGCCACTCCTGGCCACCTGAGGCTGGAAAAGTGGGATAAAAATATGTAAATAAAATAAATAAATAAGACTAAAAAGGTTCCCCACCCATGACATACACCAGAATACCAGAGCTCCTGGACAGATGTTCTGTGCTGTATTCCACAGTATTCTTTAAAAAAAATTCGCTAGGGAGAGAAGGCAGGCAGATCTCAATAGGACATTTTTATCCCACATCCAAAAACATTAAAACCATATTTCTACAGATAAATTGATTCTTAATATAGTCATTTCAAAGCTTAGGATGATGATTAAAAATGCAAAAACAGGCATCTAGTAAGTATAATCACCATACAGTGTCTCTAATTATAAAAAAATCTGTAAAATTCTATTATACAGTGCCAATTAATATTGCTTGGCTGATTTAAGAAATGTAACAATTAGACACATCTAAAAATGCCCAGTTTCCTATGAGAATTTCTCCTGAAAATCTCACTTAAACTTCTGTGCAGAATAAATAAATAACTTCAGTGTCAGGTTTATGTTGCTTGCTGTCTCTAGCCAAGAGAAAGTAGACAACAGCAGGTCATCTTCTATCCAGTGTGTATTTGTTTGGAAGGACAATTATTGGTAGGGAATTCTGAAATTTCTTGGGGCTGGTATGGAATTTTCCCACCAGTTTATACATTTAAAAATGTCCTGCTGCATTCCCTCTCATACACACATTTCCTATTTGTCCCTGCGTCATGTGGTACAACTGTAGCTTCCTTTAAAAAACAAGGAAATTGGAGAAACAACATGTCTGAGGTTTGTCTGAGCCAAGGAATTTTTTAAACTGTGTGAAGAAGATGAGAATTTTGATATTTTCCCCAAAAAGGCTTAAATTATCTGCTCAATAACAGTTTTCTCACGGGTGCCCATCAGGGGATAGAGAAAGAGACCATTTTTAGCAGCACTTTTCATCCACCATGTGCAGTTTGGGATTTGCTCAAGAAGGCTAAGTGTACTAAGTGGCTTCAGAATATGTTAAGTGTTGGAATCACTTGTTTATTAATTGGGTTTTGCTTAAAATAAGCACAGTCCCAAACATTGTGTGGTGGGTGACAGCCATGGATCAGGGGAGTCAATCCTGGACACTGCAAATGTACTATAAACTACTTCTCATACCAAGCATTAAGGCACTTCCCTCTTTACACACAGCTCCCCAGTGCTGTAGAAAATGCAATATGCAATATGCAGCACATGAACAAAAGCTGAAGAAAACACCCATCAGTCTCCACAGTACTGGCTACTTAGGGAATGAACAAAGCAAAAAAGAAGAAAAAGTCACATGCCTATGTGTGCAAAGAGTATTTCCTAAGCCTGGCCACATTAAGTATGAATAAGGATGGTTTTTTTAGCCTGGTCACACTTAGCATATTCCAGATTTCTCCAGGCAGTAGTAGTACACCACAAGCCTCAAGTCCTTTGTACATGAGAAACACCCACTCATGCCCACGCAGGCCCATGTGACTGCTGCGGTGGGTGGGTGGACGTACGTGTGCACGTGCTCCCATGAAACACTCATGCCCACGCACCTCCACCCGTTGCCTACTCACAGAGCAATTGGCCAAAACTAGGGCTGAAATGTTGTACCGCTGCGGCAGCATTTACCGGCGGACTAATCTCTGTCCTGCTTAGAGTTCAGGGATCCCCGGCCACAGTGAGCGAGCACCTGGCTCCTGATGCTGATCTGGGGGATTTGGAGGGGGGGGGAGGGGGACGGGGGAGTCCCTGCTCTTCTGTGAATTTTCTTGTGTGTTAGGGTGCCAAGGACAAATTCTTCCCCTTTGCTGGGATGGCTCTCTGCCTCATTGTAGCTGCTCTGCACCCCCATTTCTCTCTATGGGGTGATCACAAAGGGAAGAGGGAGGATCTGTCCATCCTTCTAACAGAGACAGCACTGAACAACCAACCGTCCCCCAGCTGAATGGACCCCCCCCCAGAGCAGGCTGCCCCCTACCTGCTACCCCCCTCCCAGGCTGTAGATCCAACCTGCATGGAGTATCATTTTGTTAGAAAATTCCCCCACCGCCTCTTTCTAGGCTTGGTACACTCTCCCATTTGTGAGAATGGAAGGAGCTCCTCGAAGAAGAACTTTGTTTACAAGGCAGCAACATTTGCTGCGAAGGAAGGGACGGGGGGGACTCTTCCCCCACCTGTGTAGCAGCGTTGCGGGGCTACAACTGAGCTGTTTAAAAAGGTGGTGCCGGTGGTGCAAGAGAGACTCCTCCGGGACTCAGGAGCAGGGCTCCCGCGGATGCCGCATATGCCTGGGGCCGGCCCTGATCACTACTGGCCCCCTCCCAGGGCAGGGCACGGGCGCAAATGCACCCCCCACACTGTACCACGGTGGCTACGCCCCTGTAGCGGACTCTGAAGCAGGTAGTCAGAGTCACCCTAAGTTCATTCATTCAATGATCTATTATTCAGCATCACAGTGCGTCAGGGACTCGCGCTCAGTGGCGGAAAGCGGCATAAAGCCACTTGTGTTCACAAACTGCAGACATGCCGCATCTGCAAATGCTGGCTGCAGGTAATGCGGAATCGTGGAAATATCGAGGGAAAGTCAGCGGCAAGACACATTAAGTGCCGAGTTCTTGGAATAGAATGGCGGCGCAGTAACAGCGGCTGCTGCTTCAGCCCTAGCCGAAACGGTGATTTCTCCATGAGTGGGGATACGTGGGGGATCGGTGTGTGCCCGTGTACACTGCCTGTCGCACCACCCATGCTGCTGCGTGCACACCCATACCCCCCGCATCTGCGGTCTGCAGCCCCACCAGGTGGGGGTGAAACTGCCCATTCATTAGATATTCGCCAGATGTTTCCCCCCACCAGACACAGGGCCACCATCCACTGACCCACAGCCGTCACTCACGATGTGGTTTCGGAGAATGTGGAGCCCGCCATGCAGATGAATGCTGGCTAACGTGGCTAACGTGCACCCACATGTCTGCATCCCATCAATTAGGATGCATACTGCACCTCTGCGCATTCAGGTCCACCAGCACCATAGAGTTGCAGATGGAAATTCCAGAGTGTCAGAGGAGTGACCAATTCCTGCTCCTCTCTCTGCTCTCACTCACACTGTCAGTGGGGGCTGCTTGTAAGCACATGAAAGACACGCTGGGGGCTGCCCATTTATTAGGCTGAACATGCGAGTGCAGGCTGAGCGGGGGCTGCACAGATCAAATCCAGATTGCAGCAGACTAATGTCTCATTTAATTTCAGCCTAAGTATAGAACAAGCAGGCTGCTTCCCAGTCCTGGTTTTTGACAGGATAGCAAAGCTGGAGAAAAGGCTGCAAAGGCAACTCCCTACTTGCTAGTTGGTTTTATGATGGAGGGCTCAGGAAAAGGTAGATAAAAAGTCAAACAGACATTCTTCTCCTAGATCCAGAAGCATAAGCTATCTTGGAATGGATCTTGCTGCAGAAGATGGACTGGGGTGTCCCGCTCCCTCCTTCCACTGCACTGTCTGTTTCTATTTTAGTTTGGCCAGACCTGGGAACTATTGTGTTCTTCCCACAAGTCAGGCAAAGAGGATGAGTGACATTTTGGCTGAAACACTAGACTAGGCATGCAAGGTCAGTTCTGAGTTCTGCCACTGACTCTCTCTGTGACCTTGAGTGACTGAATTAATTTCCTAATCCCCACGTGTGCTGCAGAAATTATATTCCCTGCCCGATGGGATTACTGTAATCGTACATTCCTTAATGGAGATGAGGCACTCTGATGCTAGGGTGATATAAGTAGATAGTTAGGAAGGAAGGACAATTTGTTTGGAAGGACAATTATTGGTAGGGAATTTTGAAGTACCTTGTGAGAAATTTCTTGGAGCTGATATGGATTTTCCCACCACTTCATACATTTAAAAATGTCCTGCTGCATTCCCTCTCTCACACATTTCCTATTTGTCCCTTCCTCATGTAGTACAACTGTAGCTTCCTTTAAAAGCAAGCAAATTGGAGAAAAAACATGTCTGAAGTTTGTCTTAGGTGATGAATTTTTTAACCCGTGTGAAGGAAGAGGAGGATTTTGATTTTTTTTTCCAAAAAGGCTTAAATTATCTGCTCAATGAAAATTCTCTCACAGGTTCCCATCCCTGGTGCTGCCCCAGGTGGTGGCTAGCCTGATGTATGAGGCAGGGATACTCAGGACTTGGTATTCTGCGCTGACCTTGAGGCAGGGGGTCTGATGATTGGGGGTATTGCCTGTTCACCCTTGCCATGGTCGGACCATTGCCTCCTTCGGGCTTGCATTCGGCATGCATACCTGACTGTGGGGGCAGGGGACCGATTAGAATGGTCCGCCCCAAGAGACTTATGGAACCGGTTGGTTTCCTGAATGATCTGAGGGATGTGCCTGTTGACCTCAATCGCTGCTCCATCGATGACCTCGTGGCCTTTTGAAACACGTAGCTGGCGAAGGCCATTGATCGGGTGACTCTAGGCGTCTGCTTTCGGCACTTTGCCACTGCAGTTCCCCGTGCTTCACAGAGTATCTGAGGCGGTTGAAATGTGAGGGGAGACCGTTGATTGCAACATAGAGCATTTTTGAGGGCCTATGTTATAGCTGTTCAAGCAACAAAGAAAAGGTTCTTTGCTGCTCTTATACCATTCTCTCAGTCTCATCTCTAGTGGAGCTGTGCTGGGTGGTGAGGGGTCTGGTCAGTCCAGCTTCTCTCTGCCTGGAACTGGATTCGTCCAAGGCCCACTGTGACAGGATTTTAATGTACTTTGTGAATAAAATTGCTCACACTGAGCACGACTTCGGCTCTCCCATTTTGGAAGCAGTAGCAGAGCCAGGGGTTACGAATGCCCTGTGTAGCAGGCTCCGCCTGCCGGGGATCCATTTTGGGGTGATGGGAAGCAACACAAATGCACCGCAAAATTTCAAGGTTTATTTATATTCCTTACCCTGGCCCGCTTCGGGGTCTTACAGCTGCCCCTCGCTCAGGGTAACACCATTAGGGGACGTAGCCCCTCCTGGGGTCTCAGCCCCTTCCCAATACTTTGGGAAATACTCGGAGACTCCACCCCTCTTGGGGTCTCAGCCCCTTCTCACTGCTCAGGACAATACTCGAGGACTCTCCCTGGCCCTCTCAGGGTCGTGCAACTGCCCCTCGCTTACGGTTTCTCCATCTGGGGATGCAGCCCCTTCTGGGGTCACAGCCCTTCTCAATACTCAGGGACATGCCTCTCTCGGGGTCTCAGCCCCTTACCCCTATTGAGGGACACAGCCACTCCTGGGGTTGCTACCCCTTCATTCAGGGTCTCAGGCCCTACCTTGGGGACACAGCTCTTCTCTCCTCACTGTCCTGGGGATCAGTCCTGGCCCTGGCCCGACTCCCTACTGGAGTCTGCAGAGTCTCCACCTCTGGGGAGCTCAGCAGGCGTCCCCGCTTCCTTTAGCCAAGCCCTTCCGGGTAACTCACAGTTTCTGTGTGTCTCACACCCGCGGCTCCTGGCTCCTTGCTGGCCTCAGCCTCCTGCTGTCTCCTCCAGCTCCTTGGGTCAGGCTCCTCCTCCGAGCCCCGGCTCCTTCTCTGAGCCCTGTGGCACTTCCTTCCCCGGTGCCGGGTCTGGCAATCCCGCGGCGCAGCCTCAGCTGCCGCTGTCCAGTCTCCCCACAGCATCAGCTCCATGTCAATTACAGGCGGCAGATTTTAAACCCCCACCACCTGCAGAGCCGCCGCCTGGCCGCTCTCTCAAAGAGACAGCTCCTGCTGTCTCCCTGGAACAGGGGTGCCCAGCGCTTCCCTGTTACACCCTGTCTGTTCTGAGTTCATGGGATGATTTTCAATTGGTTATGGCCACCAAGGTGGCAGATGCACTTGGATCTGTTCGGGCCACAACTTGTGAATTATACCCTTGCCCATCCTGGTTGGTGAAAGCCACCAGGAATACTTTGGGGCTGATGATGGCTGGAATTGTCAGTGCCTGCCTTTGGGAGGGGAGGGTGCCGGACTGCTTCAAGGAGATGGTGGTCTGGCCCCACCTCAAAAAATCATCACTTGACATTGGTACACCAGTGAACTATCGGCATGTCTCTAACCATCCATTTTTAGGGAAGGTTATTGAATTAGTAGTGTCCCACCAGTTGCAGGCGCATCTAGACCACACTGGTTTCCATGGCCCCACGCAGTCTGGCTTTCGTCTGGGTTACGGCATGGAGATTGTGCTTGTGGCCTTGATGACGACCTCCTTGTAGAGCAGGACAGTGGTCGCATGACCCTGTTGATACTGTTGAATCTATCTGTGGCTTTCGACACTGAATCATGCGACGCTGGGGACCCACCTGTGGGACCTAGCTGGGGTGGACAGTATCGTCTTACGATGGTTCCACTCATACCTGGAGGATAGGTCACAGCCGGTGATACTAGGGAACCGTACATTGTCCCCTGGAGATCTCCCATGTGGGTTCCCACTAGGGGTGGGACTACCGGATCATCCGGTATCTGATACTGCTGGTATTTGGTGTACCGGCAGTATCAGATTAAACCTGGTAATCCGGCCCGTTTACCGAATTCTCCCGTACCGGATTTTTTACATTGTGGCCATTCAAATGAATGGCTGCAATGTAAAAAAAAACACCAACCCCCCCCCCCACACTTTACTTTCCCTCCCGAGTCCAGGCTGCGCAGGTGGAAGGGGGGACACCACCCACCCACCCTGACTTTAAAAAAAAAATTTTTCCCCCGAAGTCCCTGCTAGTGCGGGCTCCGGGCCACCGCCGGTGAGCCGGAGCCCGCACCAGCAGGTACGATCCCTGGGGTGGGGGTGGTTTAACACACACCCCACCCCAGGGATCAGATCACCCTACCACCTAGTCCTACTTCCCCACCCAGGGATCGCCTACCTTGCGCTCCAGGCGGCAGTGGCAACAGCGGCGGTCCAACTCCGGCGGCTTCAGCGCTGGCTGCGGCTGCTGGCTTCAGCGCTACTAGGCCTTCTGGTGAAACCTGGAAGTTCACCGGAAGGCCTAGTAGCGCTGAAGTCGGACCACCGCCGCCGCCCGGAGCGCAAGGTAGGCGATCCCTGGGCGGGGAGGTAGGGTGATCCCTGGGGTGGGGTGTGTGTTAAACCACCCCCCACCCCAGGGATGACCCTAGTACCTGCTGGTGCGGGCTCTGGGTCGCCGGCAGCAGCCCGGAGCCCGCACTAGCAGGGACTTCGGTGGAAATTATTTTTTTTTAAAGCCAGGCTGGGCAGGGTGGGGGGGGGAAGGGTGCCCCCCCTTCCACCCGCACAGTCTGGGAGGGGAAGGGGGGAGGTTTTTTGTGTTTTTTTCCATTGATTTCAATGGGGACAGTTCCCCATTGAAATCAATGGAACAAATCCAGTACCGGTAAACCGGTACACAGATCCGGCAATCTGGTTTTTTAAAATCCGGTAACCGGTAAATCTGGTAGCCGGTATTTGCCCCGATGTCCCACCCCTAGTTCCCACAGGGTTCCATTCTGTGCCCTCTCTTATTCAACGTGTATATGAGGCTGCTAGGGGAGGTCGTGCACAGCTGGGAAGTCCACTGTCAACAGTATGCGGATGATACCCACCTGTATTTATCATTTTCAGCCGACACAGGTCTTGCAGTGTCGTTGCTGTCCCAATGTCTGGCTGCTGTGGGTGATTGAATGAGGTCTAGCCAATCGAAGCTCATTCCCGACAAAATGGAGGTGATGCTAGTGGGTGGAATCAGAGGTCTGGGGGAAGGGGAAACCATTGGGGGGGGTCCATCCTCCATTAGTTCCATCTGCGCGGAGTCTGGGGGTGCTTCTGGACATGCAGCTGTGCCTGGATTTGCAGATGTCGTCTGTGGCCAGGAGTGCCTTCTGTCAATTGCATCAGGTGAAGAGGCTCCGCCCATATGTCTCAGACTCCGATCTTGCCACTGTCATCCATGCATTCATCACCTCGAGGCTGAACTATTACAATGCGCTCTGCGTGTGGCTGCCTTTGGTGACAGTCCGGAAGATGCAGCTAGTGAAAAATGCAGCAGCCCACCTCCTTATGGGGACGGACCGCAGGGAGCACGTAACACCTGTGCTCCAGGCATTGCATTGGCTCCCTATTGTCTTCTGGGACCGATTCAAGGTGCTAGTTTTGACTTATAAAGCCCTACACAGCCTGGACTCTGCTTATCTGAAGCATCGCCTCACTCTCTGGACCACTGGGCGGCCCCTGCAGTCATCCAGGAGTACCCTCCTAGAGACCCTGCATTATTGGCGAGTCTACACAGACAGGCGGATGTTCTCGGTGGCCGCTGTGGAACACCGTCCTGGTGGAGAGACTGAAGCTTCTTGCCTTCCGTTGACAATGCAAAACTTGGCTCTTCCATCAGGCATTCAGCAAGGTGGGGTAGTGGGGTTGTATTAATTGTACTGGGATGGGATTTCTTTCTTAACACAGAAATGGTTTTATATATTTTATTACGTGTATTACAGAGACCTGGCTGGACACCAAATCGGGGCCAATTTTGGCTGACCTTGTTCCAGCCGGGTACTCTGTACAGCATCAGTCTCAGCCAGATGCTGTACAGAGTACCGGGCATCCCTGTACAGTGGCATCCCTACACGCTCTGACAAAGCTGGTGTCGGAGGTGGTGTTGTGGTCCACAAAGACAGTAGTCTTGGGGGACTTCAACATCCACGCTGACGCCAGACTTGGCAGGGCGGAGTGAGAGTTCATGGCTGCAATGGCAACCATGAACCTGTCTCATGTGGTCATCGGCCCAACAGAAGATGGAGGACATACCCTTGACCTGATCTTCTGCACTGGCCTTGAGGCAGGGAATCTGTTAGTGGGAGGTGTCAGCAGAGCCGTTGTCGTGGACAGCTCATTACCTCCTGTGGGCCTGTCTCCCGGCACACGTCTGCCCCCAGAAGGGTGTGGAACCAGTTCGGTTGGTTCACCCTCGGAGACTGATGGAACCTGAGAGGTTCTAGAATGCACTAGGGGAGTTACCCTCTGATCCTGACGGCCATCCATTAAATGGCCTCGTGGTTTTGTGGAATACTCTGCTGACCGAGGCCATCAAAGAGACAGCTCCTAGGCGTTTGCTCCCTTGGCACCGGCACTGCAGGCTGCCATGGTTTGTGGAGGGCCTGCAGAAACTGAAGCAGGAAGAGTGGCAGTTGGAGTAACGGTGGCATCAGTCTCATGCTGAAGCTCATCGATTGTAGCATAGAGCCCATTTACAGGACTATGCCGTGGCTGTCAGGGCAGCGAACGAGTTCTTCGCTACCCTGATAGCGTCTGCGAAGTCTCCTCCAGCTGAGCTTTTCAGGGTGGTGAGGAGGTTGGTCAGTCCGGCCTCCCTCCACCTGGAACTGGAGTCTTCCAGTGCCCGCTGTGACATGTTTGTTGAGTATTTTGCTAATAAAATCACTCAGATTCACCATGACTTTAACTCCGCGTTTATGACAATAGGAGAACCAGAGGTTATGGAGGCTCCGTATTGTCCCGTTTTGTGGGATCTGTTTCAGTGGATGATGCCCACCGCTGCGGTGAATGTTCTGGGGACTGTTAGAGCCACATTTTGTGAACTAGACCTATGCCCGTCCTAGCTGCTCAAGGCCAGCTGGAAGACGTTGGGGCCGTTGCTGGCACGTGTTGTCAATGCCTCCCTGTGGGAGGACAGGGTGCCAGACTGTCTCAAAGAGGTGGTGGTGCAGCTCCTGCTCAAAAAACCCATCACTTGACGTTGACTCCCCCGCTAACTATCCGCCAGTCTCTAACCTTCCCTTTTTAGGGAAGGTTATTGAGCGGTTGGTGGCTCAGCAGCTGCAGGAGCATCTGGACCGCACCGGTTTTCTTGATCCCTCACAGTCCGGCTTTCGTTCACGTTATGGCACTGAGACTGCATTAGTGACTTTGGTTGACAACCTCTTCCGGGAACTGGATCAGGGTTGTTCGACCCTGCTAATTCTATTAGATCTGTCAGCTGCATTTGATAGCATTGATCATGAGATGCTGGTGACTTGCCTCTGGGACTATGTCAAGGTGGGTGGAACTGTTCTTGAATGGTTCAGCTCCTTCCTGGCTGGGAGAACCCAGCAGGTGCTGATCGGGGATTGTTCATCTTCTCCCCTTCACCTCATGTGTGGAGTTCTGCAAGCTTCTATTCTGTCCCCTCTCTTGTTCAATATGTAGATGCAGCTGCTTGAAGAGGTCATGAGATGGTATGGGGTGTGGTGTCATCAGTACGCTGATGACACACAGCTCTACCTCTCCTTTTCATCCCACCCAGACTCAGCAGTCTCAGTGCTTACCCGATGTTTAGCAGTTGTGGGGGATTGGATGAGGGCGAGCCATCGGAAACTAAATCCTGACAGGACAGAGGTGATGTTGGTGGGGAGGGCAGTGGGTGTGATGTCCTCCATCATCGATGGGATTCGTCCCCCACTGGTCTCTCAGGTCTGGAGGTACTCCTCAATCCGCAGCTTCACCTGGCTCTCCAGGTAGAGGCTGTGGCGAAGAGTGCTTTCCACCAATTACATCTGGTGCGACGACTTCGGCCGTATGTCTCTGACCTGGCCACTGTCATCCATGCCTTCATCACCTCAAGATTAGACTATTATAACGTCCTCTACGTGGGCCTACCTTTGGTGATAGTCCAGAGACTGCAGCTGGTGCAGAATGTAGCGGCCCATCTCCTTATGGGGACAGGTCACCGTGAGCACATTACACCAGTGCTCCGAGCTCTGCACTGGCTGTGGATAGTCTTCCGAGCCCAATTCAAAGCGTTGGTGCTTACCTCTAAAGCCCTATACAGTCTGGGCTCCTCCTATCCGTGTGACTGCCTCACTTTCTGTGCCCTGGATCGACCCCTGCGGTCCTCTGGGAGCACCCTTCTTGGTGTCCGCCGGGTGGCACAGGGGGCTACAATGGAGAGGGTGTTCTTGGTGGCGAAGCCCAGGCTGTGGAACTCCCTTCCGGTGGAGGCCCGGGTGGCCCCGGACCTTGCCTCATTTTGGCAACAGTGCAAGACCTGGCTGTTCCGTCAAGCCTTTGGTGAGGGAGGTGGGTGAAGGGTGGTGAGGGTGGGTGGGGAGAATGGATTTTTAATTTTCTTTTATGCCTCCCTTTTATGTATTTTATATATTTTATGTATATTTTTAAATATTTTAATTTTTGTAAGCTGCCTCGAGCTGCCTAGGCAGGAGGGGTGGGATATAAATGGTGTAAATAAATAAATAATTCACCTGTTCTGGCCTCTGAACTATGCACCTTCAATTAATTGTTCATTGGAATGAAATCTGAACCCCAATATTTGTGTGTCTGTCTGTCTTCTCACAAGAATTCCCAAGGTACCACTGTTCATCCTCTATCACACAATCACCCTGCAGGCCTGGCGAGTGCAGCATTCCCTCCCAGCCTAAACACTAACAAACTTGGCAGATTTAAAACTGCAGACTTAGCAGTGGGTACTGATGATCCTGGCACTGCTGCCCTCCTCCCCCGCCCCTCTTCCTCACTCCCCATGGGCCTTGAGGTGAAAAGGGGAAGCCAGAATGTTTAGTCTGCTTGGCACATTCCTGAATTGCTAAAACAAATAGAAGATTATTAATGGGGCTGCTTTTCCTCATCAGCGTTGCCAGGAGATGCCAAAGCTATCAAGCAGCTCATGAAGAATGTCGGAGTCCGTGGGGACTGGGCAGGAGTGACTCTTTCCATAAGCAAAGAATATCGCTTTAGAGCAGACCTTGGAACTGGGCTGCACAGGCTTTTAAGTGCAGATGTTTATAACCCAGAGCAGGGATGAACTCAATGCCAAAAAGCTCAGAGTTGCCAGTGCAGACCCACCCCCCTACACACAAAGGAAAGATGGTCTAGTGGTTAGAGTGCTAAGCTTAGGTTACAGAAGACCTAGTTTCAATTCTCTAACATATCACAAGTGAACTTGTGCAAGTCCCTGACTTTTTGATGTCTCCGTTCCGCCTCGGTACAATGGGAATTGCAGCATTGCCCTGCATCACAATAGTGTTGTGAGAATCAGTGGCTTAAATAAGGTGAAGCACTTGGCCACTGTGGTGAAAGGGGCCATGAAGGTACCATATCTACACAGAACACTTGGCTGCTGACTGGAACTCTCATCGTTCTGAGAAACTCTTGGTGGAATGCTTCTTTCTAAAGACAAATGTGCTTTTGCCACCTTCCCTAGTGCAAATTATAAACTTTACACCTAAACTAAACTTCACCCACAACTTTTTTGTATTGTTTCCCAAATCCCAGCCAGCTCTACCACTCACTTTCAGCCACCCTGAAGGAGATAGAGTTGGTACAAAAACAGCTGTTCCCGAATTAACATCAATTTTTGTCTTTTCAGGAAACTTGGTAAAAGTTTGCTCCATTTTTCATGTCTGGGATTCTTTTAATCCATTTGCCGATTTTGGTATTTCCATCAGCAAATTTCTGGCACTTTCGGCATTTTCCAACACTTTTGCGACACTTTCATCAAACACTTTTGCCGGCACTATTGGCACTTCCAAAAATGCTGAATGAAAACTCCAGCAAATGGGTAAGTGTTCCCGAATTGTCAGGAAAGCAGCAACTGGGCTGTTTTCAATGAAATCGGCATTTGTCACAAATCACCATTTCAAGTGTAGTTGAAGATACTGTCACAGTCCCTTCTGCTGCGGCATGGCAGGAACTTTCTGTCCAGATGGAATCTATAATCTGCAGAAACATTTTGGAATCATCAGAAGAGCTTGATTTGAGTTTGATTTTAGTCATGATCATAATTTTTGATTCATATTGCACCAGTGAGCCAGGAGGACGGCTGGGGCCCAACTGCACCAGGTGCTGCACGGACACAGTAAGAGACAATTCTTGCTTTAGAGAGGATGTTGCCCATCATTCAAGGGTTTTTTCTTGCCTTGATTTGCATACTGTTGATTCCTTCAGCATCTAACTCATGCTATCCTCTTTATTCTCTTGGGGTCCTCTCACTATCCTTTCCATCTCTTTGGAGACTTATTCTTGTATCACTGCATGGAGGAGTTAGGAGGCGTATTCTGGGCAAATCCCAGTGTCAACAGCAAAGCATGTTTTGGGGGGCATAGTAGGGATTGGAAACTTACTCCTTTCACTGAAAGAGGAAAGAACAACAAGGTGCCAGGTAATCACTCTTGTTGCTTGTGCTCAACGCCAAAACATTCCGTTTGTTCCAGTCAAAACCTCATGTCTCAGTTCATCAGAAGAGGCCTCAGCAGCCAGGAGGGTCTGTGCATCTCCAACATTCACTTCTTTTAAACTTCATAATAATAAAACGATACTCTATACCATATCCCTTTTCCCATTTCACCCTTCACTGTATCATTTTATGCATCTATTCCCATTGCTAATTCAAACTAATTAAAATATAAAATAGAATAATTTGTGCAATTTCAGAGTTCCCCTCTCCATATTGTGAGTTATGTTTCTTTTTTGTTAGCGCCCAGCATGAACAATTCCCCACCTCACCGGCTGACTAGCTGCCAAACTCATTTACTGAGAAGCCTCTCACTGTTACAGAGGCACAGCAGAAGAGTAGGAAGGGAAAAACCTCTGATACAGAAAGAGAGAGAGAGAGGAGTCTGAGGTGTGCTTTTAAATTTCATAGATGAGCACGTTCTGAAATGGGCAAAGGGAAATTTCATATTTCTCCTTTAAGTAATTATCTGCCTCAAGAGTAGCTTCCCCCCTCATTATTCTTGCTACATGGGAGAAGAGACAGACAGACAGACCTGTTTGTCTTTCTTCCGACTGAAATCCAAAGACAGAGCTTTCCCCAAAATAGCGTTTTATCCTGCAAGAAATTTGAAATACATTTCCATCCCCAATCAGGATAAAAAGATTTTTTTTTTAAATTCATGGTAAGTTCTGATATGTTTTCATTGGGAAATGTCAAAACAACAATAATAACATGTCATTCAATCAAAGCAAAAATGGTTGTATTGAATCATAAGATCTTATTTCAGTTTTTAATATCAGAAAACGACTCCAAAATAAACACCACCAAAAGAAAGAAATGTTCCTCCAAATTAACATGTTTTGTTTGGAAATTCATAAAATCATAGAATTGTGAGGGACCTCATGTGCCATCCAGTCCAACCCCTGCTTCAAAGCAAGATGTCCTCTACTTACAGCATTATGCATGGATGATTGCCCAGCTGGCTTTGAAAACCTCCAATGAAAGAGATTCAACCTCTCTTGGCAACAAATTCTATTGCACAACTGTTCTTACACTCAGGAAGTTTTTCCTCTTGTCCTGTCTTGGGCAGCAGTGGGGAAAGTGAACTGTTTAATCAGAAATGATATTTTCTGGTGAAAGATTTCATGAAATCATTGAATCACAGGGCTGGAAAGAAGGTCATCTACTCCATCAACCTCTCTTCCCACTGAGGCAAGATTAATTATCCTGAAATCATCCCTGACAGATGTTTATCTAGCTGATTTTTAAAATCTTCCAATGACAGGGACTCTACAACCTTCCTTAGCAATTTGTTCCATGGCCTAAATATTCTTATGGCTAGAAATATTGTCCTAGTATTTTAGCCACATCTTTCTGCAATTTAAATCCATTTTGCTTTAGGCTTATTTTTTGTATAGGAAAAACAATTCTGCATGAAGAATTCTACCCAGCTCTCTCTGGAGGGTTCATAAACACCTGTGTGAATACAAATGCCAACATTTTCAAGAGACAGGAGTGATTTTATAAGCCCAACAGAGGGTGCTTTTATACAAGCGGGTATTTAGTTCATGGTCGGCAAACAACACACAGCCTCCTTGAATGTACGTGATTGCATACATCGTCACGTATAATCCCACCTCGCGGGATTTTGAAAAATCGCGCGAGCGGGTCACGCAACTGCGACCCACTCATATAAAAGCAGCCTGAGACACTCACAGGAACCTGGCTTCTTAGCTTTGGAAAATCTTGGATTCAGATTCCATCCAATCTGAACTGTAAGCAAAGTACAGGTGGGTAGAACCTGAAAGCAAGAAGTGATTGAAACCTGATAATGGAGAGATTTTTATCAGAAATCCTAGTGCCTCTGATCATATAACAGGTGAATTGAATACCAAGCTCAACAGGAAGCTTTAGTACATTGGTTCCCAAGCATTTTAAAATGTATTTATTTCAATGTGTAATATCCCGCCCCATCCTGCCATTGGGCAGCTCGGTGCAGCTTATGGTGAACCAATTAATGACTTGCTACCTGCACCCACTGTGGGTCCCTGCAGCTCAGCACCACACCTGGTGTGGCGATGGATGGTGCCACCATCTATGGGATGAGAAAGATGGGGGGAGGACTGCAATCTGAATGTGCATGCTGCAAGGGTGCATTACAGCCCCTTGCCCCATTCTTCTGGGCTGGCTGCGACACCAGTATCAATGGGGATCAAAGCCTGCTCTTCATAACTGCAATCAGTTCCAGAGACCATCTGAGGATCCCTTATTGTAGCCTCACAGAGCACAAGTTATCTGAAGACCACAGTATGAAAACCACTGGATTCCTTAATATATTGGATGAGATGGTTCACTGGGGATGGAAAGGAAACAGGCCAAGTGTTGCAGGGAAATAATGTCCCAGACTTTTCTTTCTATACACCAGGCATAAATCTTAGCCCAGGACACAAGGAAAGATGATTTGGATGGTGACCGTCCCAGCAGAGAGAGAAGGCCAAGGCTGCAAGCAAAGCATGGAGATGGCAACACACCTGGTTTATACTTTGTGCGCCAAATCCACCCATAATATGAAAACAATCATTTCCCCCTGAAGCAGTAAGCATATTGGACAACTAGACTGTACACACTGAACAGCAAAGACAACAATACACCCTTTTTACAGAGAGGTAGACTGAGACCCAGAGTGGCCACAAACAAAGGTCACAGAGCAAAGCAAGGTCAAAGATGAAAGGACAGCCGGTGTAGTGGTTAGGACAGTATCATGAGGCTTGGGCAACATGGGTTCATCTCCTTATTTCACCTGTAAGATCTTGGGCTAGTCACTCATACAGCACTTCCCCACATTTATTTCTTAATTCTTAATTATTATTTATTAACATTTTTTTACCCCTCCCCTCCTGCTCCAGGCAGCTCAGAATGGCTTACATATAAGAACTAAAAGCAAATAAAACTAAAACAACACATAAAAAGAGATGGCAATAAAACAACAAACAATAACCACCCCCTTCCCTAACCCACACCCCATCTCCCTCGCCAAAAGCCTGGAGGAACAGCGAGGTCTTATTCATACGCTGGAAGGACAGGAGGTCCGGGGCCATCCAGGCCTCCGCCGGGAAGGAGTTCCACAGCCTAGGTGCAGCCACCGAGAACACCCTCTCCATAGTGGCCCCTTGGGCCACACGGGGGACCGTGAGAAGAGCGCTCCTGGTAAACCGCAGGGGTCGTTCCAGAGCATGGGGCGATCCCGCAGGTAAGTCAGACCAAGACCGTATAGGGCTTTATAGGTCAAAAACAACACCTTGAATAGGGCCCGGAAGACTATAGGCAGCCAGTGCAGAGCCCGGACCACCGGTGTAATGTGCTCACGGCAGCCTGACCCCATAAGGAGACAAGCCACCATATTCTGCACTAGCTGCAGTCTCTGAACCATCACCATAGGTAGCCCAAGGTAGAGCGCATTACAACAGTCCAACTTCAAGGTAATGAAAGCATGGATGATAGTGGCTAGGTCGCTATCTGAAACGTATGGCCGAAGCCGATGCACCAGGTGTAATTGGCAGAACGCACTCCTCGCCACTGCCCCCACCTGGAGATCCAGGTGGAGCTGCAGATCGAGGAGCACACCCAGACTGCGAATCTGGGGAAACAGTGGCGGACGAATCCCATCAGTGACAGGAGCCACCACATCCACCACCTTACCCATCACCATCACCTCCATCTTGTCGGGATTCAGCTTCAGTCGGCTCACCCTCATCCAGTCCCCCACAGCCAGAAGGTTAATAAGGGGAAATCTGGTAAGGTGCTTAGACACTACAACAATGGGGACCAAGTAAATATGACAGAATAGAACCCAGGAGTCCTGTGACTTCTTGTTCCCTACAGTAAATGCTAAACTGGAGGAACATTATATGAAAAAGTGTTTATTTGGGGTGCTGTTACTGTGTTAGTCTCAGCAATGCTACCCAGTTTGCGGGCAATCCTACTCTCACTGAAGTCAATGGGAAAAGTTCCATTGACTTTAATAGGGGTTAGCATCATACCCTTTAACAGTCTGGGTCAGACAATGCCAGGAATAAGTTCCAATGCTGATGAGACAGAAAGGGCTATTAGACACCTTGTCAACAATTTTATTTTTAAATAGAATAAGTAGATCAATAAATGAGAGTCATTCTCCTCTGACCACAAATATTCCTTTGAACATTACTGTCTCATAGGGAGCGAACATTACTGGCTTCCACAACTTGCTTTTAAAGCCAAGCAAACCCAGGAGGCCCATGTTTTACCTGTCGGACTGTCCCCGGTTCTGCGTCTGCGAAACCACATTCCTGTACAGAAACCAAGGTACATGGCAAATTCAATAATCACTAAGCTGGGGATAATAGCAGACCTGCCATCTACGGCTGAAGGCAACTAGCTTAATAAAGCAGCCTTGGCAGTAGGAGTTGAAATGTATAACATTGGATTAAGTTCCCTTGTTTTCATTCTGCCAGAGAATCAGCCCATACACTGGCAGCAGGTAGACCTAATTGCAGGCCTGACCCTCTCCAGCTGGCAGTGCTGAACATCTAATCAGTCATGGCCATGATTCTCAAATCACTTACTCCCGAGTAGCCTCACTTCTCTCATGCAACTGATGCTGGCCACTGTCAGAGACATACTGCTGGGCTAGCTGGACCGTTAGTCTGATCACGCAGGGCTCGTGCAAGGATTTTTGCTGCCTTGAACCCTGTGCACACAACCCGCATGCATATGTCATGCACAAAGGAGCTGGTGACACTGACTCTTCCTGCCTCCTGGTCTCCAATCCAGCTGCTCCACTGGTGGCAGGAGCAGCTGCAGTTTTTGTCATCCCTTTCTAATTGCTGCCCTAGGTGATCACCTGTGCTGCCTCTAGGGTACAGCCAGCCTTACCAGTATGGCACTTCTTACATGCTTATATCTGCAGGAAGTAAGTGGTTTGAGAATTGTGGCCTTTGGCTTTAGACCAAGGGTGAAGAACCTCAGCCCTGGGGGCCAAACGTGACCCCTGGCAACGGGAGTCCCTTTGTGGCCCCTTTCCAGTTACTGAATCTTGCCCCTGGATCCAGTTCCTGTGCCAAAGCACTGAAGAACTGAGCTCAGGTTAAGGGAGCAGAGATGAGGTCATGTTTGCAAAGACAGCAGACAGATCCATGGACTGGACTCTCCTTTGCTGAAGCACACCCCTTATGCAACCCCGTCCACAACTTCTATGTGACCCTCGGAGTTTGTATTCATTTTTTTAATGGCCCTCAGGAGGGAAAACGTTCCCCACCCCTGCTTTAGATCATTCCCCACTGTTAAGCAGCTACCACTTCCCCCTCTTGCCAGCTTCTTGTATATTGATGTTTTGTAGAAGAGTGAGTGTGTTATGGTAGGTGTTGTTAGGAAGGGAGTGTTAAGTGGGGGAACATTTCACAACTGTGGCTGCCGATCAGAAAATTAGAGGGGGGAAAATAAAATAAGAATGAGATGAAGCCAAAAGGGAAGCTTGTACTAAGGTAAGTTCATGCTGGGAACCCCAGGGCTGTGACTGGCAGGGGGAAAAATAGATTAGAAAAATAAATAACGCATGCCCTACAAGCAGCTCTAGGGAATGCACAAGACGGGGCTGCGTGAACAACGTTTTTATCAAGCAAGCAGAGTTCCCAAGAGGTTGGTGTGAATGTTGTCAGAGTGGGGCTGCTTAATAATAACCAGCTTTCTGCCAACCCCAAAATCATAAGCAGGGGCCTCTCAAAATCATTTCATTAGCATTAAAATCATGGGATTTTAAAGAAGAAATAATGGGTGCAATTCTGTGTATTCAAAAGTCAGCGGCACAGATCTTCTAGACATTAATGGGTGAGAATCACATCCAGTACGTATGTATGCATGCACACACACATTCCAGTTTCTGAGCATTCTGGTGTGGGGGCTCAGCTTGTCAAGCTTCTCTTTACAGCTGTGGTAACCTTAGGGTCTCACAAAGCCCTGAGATTGGACTTTAGGAGAGAGGCAGTATTAATTTAGCTCCTAATCCTGCAGGTACTTATACATAAATACATATTTGTAGTGGGCCCACTGAATGCAAAACCCCTGCAGTGCTGTGTATATAAACCTTGCAGACTGAAGAAGGATTCAGAAATGCCCTGAAATTGACCCAGACCAGGACAAGAATGAGCCATCGGTGGCCTGAACTCAGAAATGTGACAACTTGTCTGTTAACAGGGGAGAAAAATGAGACAGTATGTTGTCCCACCTGGTCATGCTCCTTTTTTGGATCAATTAATGGTAATTAACACATCCCTCTTGTCAGGTAGTTTTCCTTAATGACCGCAGACTGCTTTTTAAGCTGGGTTTCTTAATTACTTCTAATTGACTACAGTGAAAAAAGAGGATGACTTAAGGAGATGTCTAAAGTCATCATGAGAGAACAGGACAGTAACAGCTCAGAAAGGCAAAGACAGAGTTGGGGGGATGTGATAAGATGTATATACAGTGGAGTCTGCTTAAGTAGAATTTTTCTAGCCATGTAAAACAATTCAATTGATCAGAAATTCTACTTAAGCAGACTTTAGGAAATGGACTTGGAGAAAACTAATGCTGTGATTAAGACAGGATCAGGTTTCTCTGTTTTCTATCCCCTTCTGATCCCTCAGAAGCAGACACTACGAACAAACAGAAGGATAAAGGGGGGGGGGGGGTTGTCAATTCTTACTCTGGGAGTGGAGTGGGCTGTAGACAAGGAAATCTGGTGATCACTCCCGTGTGTGTGTGTGTGGAGAAAGAGAGAGAGAGAGAGCAGCACGCTGCTGGCTGTCAGTGAGTGTCCGCACTGTCCTGAGAGCTGAAGACAGAGGGAACTAATTTTCCATAACACCTATTCCATCCTGACCAACATGAAGACATACCTTGACAGGGTATAAGTATTTTAACCACAGGCTACCAAGAAATCAATAATACACTCAGAGGTTCTGATATTTTTAGCTGTGTGAGTATATTCTATACACCTTAAAAATTCAGTTGTATCAGGGTTCAGAATTCAACTTATCCAGATCAAGAAGCAACACATTCCCATAGAAAGCATGCACGTTCAGTTTAAGTGTATTCCACTGTAAGAACATAAATGGTAGGGAGAAACTGAACAGGGGGCTACTATTTACCCTCTCATGTTAAAAGAACTAGAAGGCACCTAATAAAATTAATGGATGCAAAGCCCCTGTGCTTATGACTAGGGCTGAACCAAGTAGAAGAAAAAGTATTCACAAGTATTTCTGAGTAGTTGAGTACTGGGCCTGAGTTTTCGGAAGCTACTCAGTAATAGTGTCCAGTACTTTGTACCATTCGATACTCAGTAAAATATTTGGTACTCTGTAAAATACTGAGTATTTTGCTGAGTATTTATCAAGTCCCCTAAGTTGCAGGCAGCCAGAGGGGCATACGCAGCAGGCAGGCAGGGACAGCAAAACAAACTGAAAGGACACAGCCCATGGAGTTGGAGTGGAACTGGCTTACCACCTGCCGCCGGCGGTGAGGTCCCCACAGCACTGCAGCCCTGTTAAGGTCCCCCCAGTACTACAAGTCTCCCAACTACAAGCCGGGAGTTCGGGCCACCATCTTTTCTCTGGGAGCATGCTGGGAAATGTAGTCCCATATAACAGCTCCAACGGAGGTAAGGGGAGATAACTCCATTGGAGCTGTTATTCTTTGTTATAGTGTTATTATTTCTGCTCTTTAATACCTTTTTTTGTATGAGTTTACCTTGGTATAATTATGGAGGTACATAGCTATAGTGAAAAAGATATAGCTACTATTATTGGTAAAGATAGTTTTCTATTGGCAATGTTATCTCCCCTTACCTCTGTTGGAGCTGTTATTCTTTGTTATAGGGAAATGTAGTCCAGCATACTCCCAGAGAACCAGCGTTATTAATGCTCTCTGGGACCAGGCTGGACTACATTTCCCAGCATGCTCCCAAAGAAAAGATGGCAGCCTGATCTCATGGCCTGAAACTGGGAGACATGCAGCGATGGGGGACCTCAGTGGAGTTGCAACTCCGGGGGTACCTCACCAGTGACAGCAGCATGTGGTGAGCTGGCTGCATTTTGATTCCATGGCTGCTTCCTCTTGGTGAGTTTGCTTTGCTATCCCTGCCCCTCTCCCACCCGCTACAGCTGCTCCGCATGCCTGCCCCCCTTTCTGCCTGCTACATTAGGGGACTTGCGCCTACCCTCCTTCTTGTTCGCTGCCCCTGATTGCTCAATTGAGGAGTTACTGAGAAACTGTGTACCATGACCATTACTCGGTTTCTTGGTACTCAGTAAAATTGAGTAGAGTGCCACAATCCTTGGTATATTCCGAGTAAAACTGAAGGCCGAGTTGCACCCCCACTTATGACAATTTAGTTGAAGAATGGGATAGGATTTGCAACCCAACTGGAAGACTTGGGGCGTTTTTAGACGAGCAGGGGAATTTAGCGGATTGACAAATCCGCTCTTTAAAAAGTTGCGCGTGGAGCATTTACACACACAGGAAGTCGATATCGAGGTTTTACAAATCAGGTTTTAAAAATAATCTGCCAGTCGCTGTGTGCCGCTGTTTTAAATGGCGGGCAGTGGCTTCTGGTACGTGTAAACGTTCCCCGAGCGACTTTTTAAAGAGCAGATTTGTTAACCTGTTAGATTCCCCAGCTCATCTAAAAATGCCCTTAGGGTAACAGGAATGTAGTTTTAGAGAAGACTTATGGGGCAGGCTGTCAGCCAACTCTTAAATGGCAAAGTATTTCTTGTAACGAAGAGAGATTTCAGTGCTATTTGCTTGAAACAGAAGGGCAGTGTACTGGGAGAGAAGTACCTCAAGTTCCTCAAAAGTATAAGGAGTCCGTTCTACTTCACTAGGGTAGAGGTTCCAAGACTATGGGTTGGGACCCCAAGTGGTGGCAAGCCATCTGAAGATGAGGTCACAATGCTAACTGATGTATGATGCACTTCACATGTCTTTGTTGTGCCTGGAGATCACAAGATTCTATTGAAGACTTGAAATGGAATCACAAAGGAAAAAATGCATTGGGTGGCTTTGAAAAATTTCACTCTAACATTTTGCATTTCTTCTCTACCGGTCAGATCAGGACAAACCAAAATGGGTTTAGCACCCAGATGGTAGCTTCCAAATTCTCTTAAGTTTTTGACTTTACCCTGATTTGGGGTTTCAAATCTGCCTCCTGCCCCAAATTTCAAGGAAATAAGCTGGAACAGCCAGGGTCGGACTTAGGAGTTTTGCGCCCCATGGCCCTTCTCAGGCTGCTGCCCCCAAGCCAAGCCCCACCCCCACGCTGCGTGTTCATAGGTGGGGGAGCTCTATGTGAATGATACGGCGCCTGCGGTGACTTGGGGTGCGTGCACGCGCCTGCCTAAGACGCATCCCCACTCACACCCACGCTTGTCCCCACGCACGGAGCAACCAGGGAAAATGGAGGTTGCTCCATGGGTGCGGATGAGTGGGGGGTGAGTGGGGATGTGCGTGCGGCCATGGGCACACTCCGTCCACGCACCAGCATGCCCACGGACCCCCAACCCGGCGGAGCCATGTAAAAAGGGCATGTGAGGAGCCACTCGAAGAACAGAAGGTTGCTGCCTTGTAAACAAGATTCTTCGAGATGGTTCCAAACATTCTCACAACACCCACCCTTCCAGCCCTGCATGGAATTCTTTTCTTATATTCTTAGAAAGGGCTGGAAGGAACTGTCATTATGAGGGGGGAGAGTGCTTTTTATAGTAGAGGAGCTTGAGACCATCACGTGGTCTATTATTTGAATAGGGTGAGCATACAGAACCCAGTTATGAGAAAGGTGGGAGCTATCTCGAAGAACCTTCTTTACAAGGCAACAACCTTCTGATCACTCAAGTAGGGAGGAGTTTGTAAAAAAACAACTTTATCTCCCAGTCCCATTGGTGTCCCACTGCTGCTGCTGCTGCTGCACTACTAGCAGGCAGACGGCAGAGGCAGGTGATGGAGACCCAGGCAGTAGGGTTCAGCTGCAGGTAGCAGCCTCAGCTGTGTGGAGAGAAAAACAAAAACGGAGCGGGGCACAGCCGGCACCAGTATTGCCACCCCCCAGAAAATGCCGCCCAAGACCCAGGTCTAGTGGGTCTGCTCCTAAGTCCGGGGCTGGGAACAGCTGTTTTGCGCTTGGCTCTTGATCAGAGCCATAGAGCATGTTTCACAGCCAAAGTGGTCCAGAAAAACAGTCCCATGCTCAGAACCACATGGTTGTTTCAGCCGTTCCCTTCCCCACACCCAGCAGGAAGGGCTCAGAGATATATTATTTAGGTAAATTTGGATGGAGTTTTAGGTCTCAGGGAGTTCTAAAGCGCACTGAGGACCAACAAGATTAGATAAGATTATGGAGAACAGGTCCATCAATGGCTGTCAGCTAAGATGCTCAGAGGAGACAACCTCATTCTAAGAGTCCCTAGACCTCTGACTGCTAGAAGGTGAGAGTGAAGGACCAGAGTTGGACTGCTCCATGAATGGCCTCTTACTTTACATTGCCCTTGAAGTGTACAGACTGGATGGACCGTTGGGCTCACCCACAATGACAGTTCTTATATTCTCAGCAAGATAATTTAATCTGACCTCCTGCATAACACAGGCCAGAAGAATTCATTCAACCATTCATTTGAGCACAGAATCTCTGGTTGTGAAGAGGAGATCTTTCAGAAAGAGACTTCCAGAGATAGAGAATTCACCATGGCCCACAGTAGGCTGTTTTGACTGCTAATTCCCCCACACATTTGGGTAATGTTCCTAGCCTAAAATCATCTAGCTTCACCTCCCAGCTGTAACCAAACCCTGACCCAGGCAAGCTGTATGAAAGGCTATTAGTCTCCCATATTGACCTGATCTAAAGCTGCAGCTTCTCAGACTGGCTATTTGACTTAGGCACAGAGAAGGAATGAACTTGTAGGGCAGTGGTTCCCAAACTGGGGTCTGGGGACCCCTTGGGGACCGTGAAGCATTCCATGGGGGTTCGCGGTACAACTCAACTGCTGCAAGTCACCTGGTTGTGTAAATGTATGCACATTATTTGGGGGTACTTGGCTCTTCACTAAAGTTGAAAAGGGGGTACACAGCCACAAAAAGTTTGTGAACCACTGTTTTAGGGCAACATGGTGTATGTATCTGAATTTGACTGGGACTGGTCTTCTTGTTCTTCTGCATCACACATTGTGGAAATCACCCAAAGTGAATTAGCTGTTCAACCAGCAGATAATAAAGTGATAATTTAAATCAGTTTGGATTTTTCCCTCCATTTACGACTCCAGACCTTTGCATCCCTCCTGTGCGTTTTGTGTGTGTCTGTGCAGTTCTTTTCAGAACACCAGCAGTATTTATGGCCTCCCTACTTTGGGATTGATGACCCTCCTAGCTTTTCTCTGTCCTCAGTACAATCCCAACCCCTTTTAAATCATCTGGGCACCTTGTGTTTCCCCCACCCCAACTCAGCATCCAGAAAAAACAGTTCAAAAGCAAAGTATTTTTTCCCCACAGGATTTACACATCTTGGGGTTATGGGACGTCAAGATGGACAACAAATTATTCCAGGAAACTACATTGGCTCTCCAGCTCCTGACAGGGGGCATTCGCTAGTCAAATATTTCACAGCTAATAGAGAAGAAGGAGAGAATTTCTTTACATAAAACGCTGATGGGGCATGCAGAGGCTGAGGGACTTGGATTCATTTTAGAATATAGCATTTTGTCTCATTTCTGTTCTGCAATAATAAATCCACTGGTGTAAAACTGTTTGTGGACTGGTGTGCTACAATACCTTTATCCTACTGATACTGATCTTCAGGCATCATGTAGGAAGGAAATGGGGAATTCATGGAAAAGGAAAGAAGGACAGATAGACGGAGGGTAGACAGATATAGACAGGTACAGACAGATATATATACAATACATCTAGATGTCTCTTTATCTGTTCCTGGGATGGGGAATCTTTGGCCTACAGCTGCTTTGTTTTGGTCCCTCTCGAGCTCCTGACCCTAGCCCGTGGATCCAATCAATTCCCTCAGACTGTGAAAGAGTGAGCTTGGGGGAAGGGAGCGAAGATGACGGCCTGCACTCAAGGACAGGATAGAACTATGATCTGGACCTTCCGCCATCCTGGCCGTTTCCACACGGATGCACACACACACACCCCACGCACACGTGGGTGGGTGGGGGCGCCCGTGCAAACGCCACAGTGGATGTGGGAGTGATTGGTGGGCGCCCGTAGGAATAGCGTGGGTGGGGGTGCGTGGGTGGCCTCCCGCGCTTCACCCATCAGCCATGCACAGAGCAACGGGCGCCAATGCCCGATGCTCTGTGCATGGAGATGGGAGGAGGTGGGTGGGATTTGCCCACCCACCGTGCCGTGCACCGATCCCACCCACGCCCGTTAAAAACGGACCCCTTAATCACTCCCTCCTACCAATGCCTATACAGCCTGCTGAGCTTGTACTCATTTTCCAAATGGTCTGCAGGAGGGAAAACATTCCCCTTTCACACCCACCCACCAGATAGCTCACTCTTATATAGTACGTTGCAACGCTGCTTTCCTTAGTAAATGACTTTATCATTATTCAATTGAGGTACAGAGTGAGCAACTGACTTGCCCAAAGACAGTGGAAGTGTCCACTCTAAACACTGAGCCCCAGCCTCTATCCACGCAGTCACATTGCTTCCAAATAGGGCTGAAACTGGAATTCTACCCAGTTTCTGTTTTTGATGGAACTGGGCATTTCAATCAATCCGATCAGAATTTGGATCGGATCAATTGGAATTTGTTTTGGCATTTTGCACATGCGCAAAATGGCTGCTGCCCTACACTGAAATGGCAGCTGTCATTTTGGTGTAAGGCAGTGGCCAATTTACAAGTGCCCAGAATGGCTACAGCCATTTTGCACATACACAAACTGGCCAGTCCGAATTCCGACAGCCATTCCATTTTCGTGGAACTGTTCCGTGAAAATGGAACGGTTGTTTTGAACAAGCCCTATTCCAAATTGCCTAAAGGAGCTCCAGCCCCAAGCAAGAGGTGGAGTGCAAACACACACAATGGCCAGTGTCAGCACTGTCCTGACTAGGACTAAGTTTGAGGTGCAGGGTAGAAGGGAGGTGGAGGAGCAGGAGAGAGGAGCAGTTGCGAGGCTGGATAGGTGGGTCAGATTGATTTTATGATGCTCTTTGCCATGAGCTATTTCTAGGCTCTAAACCTACAAAAATACACCCTCCCTCTCTAGCCCACACTGCTTATTTCTAATAGACAGTTGGAAAAAGTAAGTTAGCCTGCTGATAGCAGATTAAATACAGTTTGTGTTTTCATAGCTTGGGGGAAAAGAACAGGATTATAGGAGCTTGAGAATATCTCTGCGCACAAAATTTCTGACATGTTTCCTTTTTTCTTCTCAAAACATAAACAAGACCCCTATTGCTTGTCAGTGCCAACGGTCCATCTCTCAGTGCAGCTCTGTGACAGGGCTGCAGGTGTCTGTTGTAATTAATGACGGTTCTATTTAACATTCCTATGGTGCTTTACATCATTAAAGTGGCTTGCAAGCTTACTTGCCAGCCCTCCTGAAAGGCCAGTGCTATCTGCTGTTTCCAGCTGAGAAAACTGAGGCTCAGAAGAACTCAAAAGCCTTCCCTACACTGTGAATGATTGGCTAAAGAAAGAATGAAACTCAGGAGCCCCCATTGCCTCCTCACTGCATTGGGTTATGCTGCTTTCAGCATGCCACCTTCATTAGCGTATGAGTTTGGGTTTCACTGAGGCAAGGAGTGATCTCCCAGCTCCACTGAACTAAAAATTTGAATAAACATAGGTAATGAGCAGAAAAACCCCTCTGTTCCCAATCCCCTTCCTTTTATAGCTGCCTAGTGCCCTCCGCCGTATAAGCGGCAGTGGGGCGGTTGTCGCGCCCCCCGGCCTTCCAGGAAATGGCAAATTTGCAGCGTTTGAACATGGTGCCACTAGAGCTGCAGGCAAGGGTTGCCCCTGGCAACCCTCGCCGACTGCACAAAAAGAACGGCCCGTGATTGGCTGCTGGATCCACGTCAGGTGGACAGCAGCACTGAATTGCGTTCCCTGCTCAGTCCAGGATGAGCAGGGAACGGGGCAGCAGCGGCCTCACGCGCATCCGTTTGGAGCATGTTCGGCCGAGGAGGGTTTTTCTCAAAGAAAATCTCAAAGAACCTTGTTTGCAAGGTAGCAACCTTCTGTTCTTCTTCGAGTGGCTCCTCACATGATATTTTTACATGGCTCCGCCGGGTGGGGAGTCCGTGGGCGCGCCAGTGCATGGATGGGGCATGCACACAGCTGCACACACATCCCCACTCACCCACCACTCATCCACACCCACATAGTAACCACCATTTCCCCCGGTTGCTCCGTGCGTGGGGATGAGTGGGGGGGTGAGTGGGGATGCGTGTTAGGCGAGCGCGCACGCACCCCCACTCACCATGGGCGCGTGCACCACGTCATTCACATGGGGTTCCCCCACCCATGAACACACAGAAATCTGCGTGTTTATGGCTGGGAGGAGAGACCCGTGTAAAAAGGGCCACATTCTCACAACTGTCTTACTTATACTATCTTAGGTAGGAATTTAGGATGTAAAGCAATATCTATTCTGTCTTGGAAAATAAATCTGCAAATATGGTTCTGAGATTATTATGGCTGCTATTTCACTAACTCTTCTTAATGAAGTTATTGCTAACAGGAATACTGTCTTTAAACCCGCACCCCATAACCAGTTCATTTGCACCCCCATATAATCAATTCACGCTGCCCCGTGGGCACAAATTAAATGGTTATGGGTGGGGGCAGCGTGAATAGATTATATGGGGGCGGGGGCAGAAATGAACTGGTTATGGGGTGGGGGCAGCATGAACTGATTATGGGGGCACAACTGAACTGGTTATATGTCTCTTTTCATGGCATAATGCGCTTAATAAGCTAGCTGCATTTTGGGTGTCTTGTGTGTGTGATAGCAGCACCTCTGGACTGGTCACACCGCATGCGTGCACAAGGCACAGGCGGCACTGGCAGCAAGAAGCAACAGGCCCTGGAGGCCAGACTGGCTAAGCTCACCCCCTGGCCCCTCCTCCAGTAAGGCAGTGGACGCAGTCAGTCTCTCTGTGCCTGTGTCACTGCCCGCTTGGCTGCCCCTGCAGTGGAACCACTCCTGGGGAGTGGTGGTAGACACTCGGCTGGGGAGGGGGGGAAGCATTAGGAGGCCATGCTTCTCCATGGTTGCACGGAGAGGTGGAGAATGGGAATCCTTCCTGTCCAGAGGGAGTAAGTTTTATGTAAATTTATACATTTGCATAATTAGGTGGTGCCTAATTATGCAAATTAGGCCCCACACCAAGACTTCGCACATGGCCTCACAAACCCTGGGGCCGGCCCTGATCACATCGCTAACAGAGTGGTTCTGTTCTGGTGCGATAACCAGGCAGTGGTTCATATAATCAACACACTCTCATCATGTTCACAGCGAGTTATGGGGCTAGTTTGGGTTTTGGTCATGACCTTCCTTCAGCATAACCTCTTATTTCATGCCAAGGACTTTCCAGGACTCGAGAATGAGATTGCGGACGCTCTTTCTTGATTCCAGATGGAGCGTTTCCGTTTACTGGCACCCCAAGCCAACCAGAACCCGAAGCCTATGCCTGCAGCAATGTGGAACCTTGGATTGTAGAGCTCTGCTCCGCGGTACAGGGCTCCTTGGCTGCGTGGACCAGAGCAGCTTATGCCAGCGTGTTTCAAGCATTTCAGCGTTTCCGTGTGCAACAGGGATGGTCCCTGGATTTCCCGATCTACGAGGCACAAGTGTTACAGTTCGCTATGGCCTTGAGAAGGGAAGGGTTGGCGGCACGCACCATTGCCGGGAAATGTCTGCATTGGGTTTTATGAGCCAACTTGCTGGGCACCAGGCACCTGATAGAGGTTTTTTCGCCCGCAGATTGCTAGAGTCATGGGCGCGAAAACAGCCAGTTAATTCCAATAGCAGGTTACCCATTACTCCCCCTCTTTTAGTTAGCATTGTTAGTGTGTTACATCGGTTTTGTTACAATGAGTTCAAGGAATGTATGTTCGCAGCACTTTTCAAACTAGCGTTTTGGGTGGCGTTTAGGGTTAGAGAGTTAGTAGCGGAGTCAGGAATATGTCAGGTAGGGCATTAGCAGCAGATGATATGGAAATAGGCATGCAGGAACTTATCCTGTAACTACGGAAATCAAAAACAGATCAACTGGGAAGGGGGCAGACAGTGAGGTTAGCTAGGGCTGGAGATGACACATTATGCCCAATCATAGCAGTACAGGAATATTTAAAAATACGACCACTGACCGTGGGAGCATTCTTTTGTCATAGGAACGGGTCACCGGCCACTAGGCGCCAGTTCGTATCAGTGTTACGGTCGGCATTGTCTCGGCTGCAGCTCCCGTGTATGGAATATGGATCTCATTCATTTAAAATAGGGGCGGCCACGTTTGCAGCCCAGATGGGTATGCCTGGTAGGGACATCCAAGCAATTGGCCGTTGGCGGTCACATGCTTACCGCACGTACGTGCGAAAGGACCCGATGTCCAACGTGTGTTAATTTCTTTATCATGTTCCATTGGCAGAGGACACCAGACGAACGAGAGTGAAGATTTGGATCTGCGGGCATAGCTTGGTGCGGTGGGCTGCCAAAGTGGCGAAGAATACTAGATGGGGATCCCAGCTGGGGCTGTCTACCATGGCGGAGATTGAATGGCAGGGAAGGAGTGGGATGAAGTGGCATCAATTGCTCCTGGATCTCACTCGTCAGGCCCGATATTTTGGTGATACACCTTGGGGAAAACGATTTGCCAACGTTAAAAGGGGTGCAATTAGTTAAGAACATAAAAAGTGATTTATGGGAAGTAAAACGAGCATTCCCAGGGGTAAGGCTGACTTGGACGGAGTTAGTGGAAAGGGTTAGTTGCAGGAAAGGGGTACCGGCTGAGAAGATTGATAAAGCAAGGAAGACAATTAATAGAGAAGTTAGGAAGTGGTTAGGAGGGATCAGGGGAGAGACAATTAGGCACATTGGGAGTACGCATAAGGACTTAGAATTATTTAGGTGAGATGGTGTCCACCTGTCCCCGGTTGGTAATGAGATGTACCTGCATGTTTTGCAGGATAAGGTACTGAGTTGTCTTGCATAGGTGTGGGGGCCGGACCCGTCCAAGGGTATTGGCGGTGCCTGAGTGGCGGGGGTCCAGTATCGGTTATGTTAGGGTAAGTGAGCTAGAAGTCATCTCCTTAAGAGATAGGGAAGGCGCACTTAACGTGATTGCAGGGTACGGCATGCGTTGTGCCGCTTTCCCTGGGAAGGGGTGACCTGAGTGGCGGGGGTCCAGTATCGGTTATGTTAGGGTAAGTGAGCATAGAAGTCATCTCCTTAAGAGATAGGGAAGGTGCACTTAACGTGATTGCAGGGTATGGCATGCGTTGTGTCGCTTTCTCTGGGAAGGGGTGACCTGGAACGGTGGTAGGGCATTGTATGGCCCCTCACCGGTAGGCACTCTAGTCCTTGCTCAAGTCCGAAAGGACTAAGTCCCCGTTGACTGCGCGCTAAGCACTTGACGATGGGGAGACGTTATGGTTGCGGGGAGGTTATCGAGGGTATATCGAGACCTCCCCTGATGTTTAAGGTTCCAAAGAGTTACTGTTGATACTGGACCCTGAATTGCAATAGGCGATGTCACTCCCTCACCTATTCAATTTGAAAGATTTGGATCAAAAAGGGGTGCGGCCATGTTAAATCCATATAATGGTGTCCTGTCTCATTTCGGGGGGGGTGCATCGACAATTGTGGAAGGAGAGGCCTGTAAGAGCCACCTTCTAGCAGACGTAAATTCTCTAGTATTGCTCAAACCCACCTGGCATTGACCAGGGGACCTGCCCTTTTCATAACACCTTGACAACACATGTACGGCTTCTCACAAGAATAAAGTCTTACTGAACTGAATTATATTTGTACCTCTACTCTGGCTCCCCTCCAACAGCTTCAGGCAGAGAGGAAATTTCCTCAGGCACATAAAAAAAGACCTCCTTCCTCCACCCCTTTCATTCAAATAACCTTCAAGAGTCAATCTCCCCACCTCTTTTCATGGTAAAGCTCACCTGCCTCCCACAGGCTCAGAGAGAGAAAGCCTATCATTTATATGGGCAGGCAAGCCGGGGCCTGGCCTTCTCATTGCTTTGACTGCCTTGCCCTTCTTCTTGTGACGTGAGGGGAATCTTTAGGGTCTGGCATTAATCTTTCCCACCTCCCACTGAGTGACGGGTGGGAGTGCAGCTCCGTTCATAATATTCTGCATAAGGGTCTCTGAACTACATCAAACTGGTATAAAAATGTCACATAAGCTGTGAGAAATCACTCAGGTTCTCAACTGTGCTCACTCTCTCTTGCAAAAAATTATTTCCAAAGGTAAAATTGCAAAATCCACCAGCAGCTCCACAGGAAGGCGGGGAAAAGGCATCAGGCCGGATTTGGAAGTAGCAGAGGCCTGGCTTTTATTTAGACTACAGAACCTTTGGGCTGCTCTGGAAGTGGAATGGGGCCCTCATATAATTTCAGATGGGGGCATAAGTAGGTTGGAATGAGGTAGGGTTGCCACCTTAGGTATCATTTTCCAGGCCACTTATGAAAAATACATGTTTCCACCTATGTATATTTTTCCAGGCCACTTATGAAGAATACATGTTGCAGGGTCTGCATAAGTGCCAATGCAGGCCCAGCAACATGAATTTTTCATAAGTGGCCTGGAAAAATATACCTAACGTGGCAACCCTAGAATGAGGCCCAGTGCAGAAGATGGAATGGGCCTCCCTCCCAGTAGTAGAAAATGCTGCTGCACCAGAGAGTGTGGGCCACCTAGGCACCTGTCCCTATTATAGTTACGCCCTTGATTCCAGACACTTTAAAGTCAAATGGCTTTAATGTCAAGAAGACTCCAGGCCAATATGTATATAAAAAGAAGTGAATTCTAAACATTGCCTATTAAAGGAGTCTCCTTTTTCATGTTTATTGCAGCAGCAGCACCTAAGCACCTACCAAGAAGGGGACCCACTGTTCTGGGCACTCCACAGACAAAGAGTATAGACAGGCCCTGTCTGTATCCTACAGTCCAAACAGAAAAGACAATTGGGGAACGCAGGGGTGGGGGGAGGGCAAATATATAACCAAAGTTAGTCAAGCGATAGATTACAGGCATTACGATGGCTGAAGCTGTAAAAATGATTTAAAAGTTGTGAAGTATAATTTGGCAGTGGTGGTGCTATATAAGTAAAATTATTATTACTACTATTATTATTATTCCTACTTTCCTTGAAACCTTAACTTCTGGATTCATGTATGTCTCAGCTATCATTATGTAAGACTCTCCGTGTCATAGGAGTTGCAGAGACAAACCCGAGTACAACATAAGGGCTCAAAAAACAGAAAGCGAAGGTGATGCATGAACTTTGCATGATTGTGGCTGCCCGTATCATAAACTGTAAATCCAGGATCATTGGCAGAAACTGCTCAGAAAATAACTGAGCTTGATGAACAAATCTGAGCAATCACAATCTGCTCGCAGACAGGAAGAAAGAGAACAGAAATGAGAGGCAAAGTTCAGCAAAGAATTTACTGGCTATGAATTGCTCATCTTGTTCTGCATACAAGTTAAAAGACAGCTAACTGCCAGTGCACAGAATCGGAGGCTGTTATTAGACACGCATGAAAATCACGGGGGTTTAATCTCACACAATCTTTCCTCTCCTGCAACCAAGTAGACGGTGTTGGAGATTACAGGATTGCAATGTCACATCCACATGGGCAACTTCTACGAGAATCAAATCAGGAAATTATTAGACGTGCATGACGAGCAATTTGAGCAAGTCTCCTGGGAGGTTTCAAATGCGCATTCAGAAACCCTCGATATCTAGGGTTTCCGGATGCACATTAACATGCGGACATTTCCACAAGACTTGCAGACAGCAGTCCAGATAATTTGTGGGGTTTATTGCCCTGTCGCACAAGTAGTGTCTCGTCTAAAAATACTCTGTGAATGTCACCAGAATGAAAGATTCTGCTCTCTGACGACATTTATATCCTTTACAAGAGGGAAGATACACACAGTACTGTTGGTTCCCCCTTCCTAAGGCAGAATAAATTGCTGGCTGTTTAAAACCGGTAATTGTGAACCCTTTACATATTTGTTAGACCTGTAGTCTACATGTAACCCAGTATCTCCTCCTCACAATGTACTTGCCAGAATTGCCCTACCAGATATCAGGAGAACAGTCATAAGCAGAATGAAAACATCACAACAGGCTGAAGACCCTAGAAACCCACTTTATGGCCTGTTGCAGCTGCTAGCTGCTTAAAATCATGAAGAAGCTTCCTTGTCACAGTAAAGCCATTGGAAACAGCTCCAGCAGCTGCTTGACATGTAGCTGACACCTCTAGATGTTTTTGGTGAGGACATGAAAAAGTTTGTGAATATTGCTGATATTTGACAGGGGCAAAGCTGAGCAGGATGACTTCAAGGAGTCCAAATCACCTTCACACAAAGTTGGCAGATCAAAGGACAACATGAGAAAGTGCGGCAATTTGTAAGATCTGGTTATTTGTGATTGTGGCGAGATACAGATCATGGAACACCTTCTGGTCCGTCTGATTCTGGGGGAACCCACAGAGACCTTGCTAGAGCCACAGATGCTGGTTTTTCACACACCCAGCATTAGCAGTCCTCAGTTCAATATAGGACTGTGGTAGGGTGGCCATACCTCCCCTTTAAAAGAGGACGCTTATGAAAAATACATGGTGCAAGACTGCATTGATTCCAGTGCAGCCCTGCACCATGTATTTTTCATAAGCGTCCTCTTTTAAAGGGGAGGTATGGCCACCCTAGACTGCGGTGGTGGGACATAGAGAGAGTGACAGAGGGTGAAAACAGACATAACGCCAACTCCACTTTAACATTTCTTATGCATGGTGCAGAGTTGCATAGGGCACCAATACAACCCTGAAACATGCATAAGAAACATTAAAGCAGTGTTAAAGTGGAGTTAGTGTTATGCCGGTTTTCACCCAGAGAAAGAAAGCGAGGGAGGTGGGATTGTCTCTCCGCAGCCCACTGACTTGACACTATTTGTGGGATGGGAAGGACAGAAATAAAGAATAAATATTTTGTTGCAACTATTTATTTTAAAATATCTTTCTTATGATCATCAAGTTTGTTCACAGTCATGGCACAGGAGACAGTAGATTATCCAGTTCACCCTCAAACCACAAACAGGCAGGATGGCCTTTTGTGGCTTCCCCATGGACTGCACAAGCCACCTCTCAACTTCCAGACAGGACAGAAGCAGGGATCAAGGCTCCCCGCTCCTCATGACACCAGTACCAATGAGAGCATGTGGCCATTTTTGAAAGGGGAATGGTCACCCATAGGAAATGTAAGGGTTGACAGTGGTCTGCTGCTCCAAAAGGTTTGGGACCCACTGGTCTAGTGGATAGGGCAGGGACTCAAAGAGATTTAGGAACTTCCATACTGGGTCCCAGTGATTCTGTCTCTGATGGCGGCCTGTATCAGAGGTTCAACTCTCCAGAAGCCTGGGGCATTGTCATGCTGTGGGAAGTTGACCAATCATTTTCCTTGTCTTTGTCCTCCTTCCTAACTTTGGTCTGTATTGCCTGTTTAACAAAGCTGCAATTTTGAAACTACCTACTCATATACAGGGCTGGTCTTAGAATCTGTGATGCCTGAAGCAGCCACTGCCACCAAAGGAACCTACTGTTGCTGCCACCATTGGGGCGTGCTGCTGCCACTCCCAGGACTACTACCACCACTGGTGGCAGCAGCAGCCGCCATACGGGGCAGCAGCCACAGTAACAGTGGCTCTGGCAGCAGTCCCTGCTGGTCCTACAAGCAGGGACAGCAGCAGCAGCAGTGGTGGCCGAAGTTGCTGGAGCTACCACCAAGTTCCTGTGTAAAGCCCCTAGGAGGAGAAAGTCCCACAGCAAGTCCCTGCCCATCTGTCCTGCATGCATATCTCCTTGCCTTCGATGGAATACTCTGAAGTGAGTAGTTTCAGAATTGCAGCCTTAGAAAGCAAGCTCTTCAGAACATCAACTGTCTCTTAGTATGTGTCTGTCCAATGCCTGCCATAATCTTGCCATCTTTCTTTGAACTTGGAGTTACTCTTCATTTCTACAGGTATGAGAGAGCAGGCATGACTGCTATCTGCAGTAACATAGCTATGACCTGAACACACACACAGAACAGTAGAGGTGTGCACCAGGGGCCCATGTTGTTTTTGTTTTTTCATTTTCATTATTTAAATCTGTCATTTTCATTTTCATAAATATCAAATTGTCGTTTTCGTTTTTGCTTTCGTTTTCAATTTTCATTGGTTTCAATGGAAAACACATTTTTGGTTGTACCTTTTTTGTTTTTTCACTATATTTGGCTGAAACTTGGGATGAATATACCTCCAATGGAAGGCATTAAGTGTACCAAATTCCAAAAAGACTGAATAAAGGGATCCAATTTTAGAAGCAGTTAAATTATTTTATTTTGCAAAAATCTTCATGTACATTATTAGCTGTAACTTCTTTGCCTCATATTTAATGTATATTAAACTTGGCACATTTATGCCCCTTCCCATATTTACTATCTCTGCCAACTTTCAGAAGGATTGGATAAAGGGTCCTGGTGGTATAAGCAATTAACATATAAATGTATGTCTGACTAACTATTTTGTAGCCCAACCAATGTACATGAAATTTGGCAGGACTGTATATCACACTTTCACGATAATCTCTGACAATTATCAGAAAGATGTTATAAAGGGTCCCAATTTTATATGCCTGCACAGCATATGCAGAGAAAGAGCCTATGCAGGCTATTCTCTTACGTGTCACTGTGGTATAAGCAGGCCGGCCCCAGGGTTTGTGAGGCCATGTGCGAAGTCTTGGTGCGCGGCCTAATTTGACTTCATTAAGAAATAGCAACCATAATAATCTCAGAACCATATTTGCAGATTTTCCAAGATAGAATAGATATTGCTTCACATCTTAAATTCCTAACTAAGGTAATGTAAGTAAGACAGTCCTGAGAGTGTGGCCCTTTTTACACAGGTCTCTCCAACCCATGAGCACGCAGATTTTATCTGTGTGTTCATGGGTGGGGGAGCTCCGTGTGAACAACGCGGTGCATGCGCCCATGGTGAGTGGGAGTGCGTGCGCGCCTGTCTAACATGCATCCTCACTCACCACCCACTTGTCCCCACGCACAGAGCAACCGGGGGAAACGGCGGTCACTCTGTGGGTGTGGATGAGTGGGGGGGGGGAGAGATTGAGGATGCGTGTGCGGCCGTATGCACGTCCCGCCCACACACCAGCACACCCACGGACACACACCCCCAACCCGGTGTAGCCATGTAAAAATGGCCTGTGAGGAGTCACTCGAAGAAGAACAGAAGGTTGCTACCTTCTAAACAAGGTTCTTTCAGATGGCTCTGAACATTCTCACAACACCCACCCTTCCAGCCCCACATGGAATTTTTTTCTTATATGTCTAGAAAGGGTTGGAAGGAACTGTCATTCTGAGCAGGAGAGTGCTTTTTATACTAGGAGGAGCTCGAGACCATCATGTGGTCTATTATTTGAATAGGGTGAGCATGCACAACCCAGTTGTGAGAATATTGGGACCCATCTCGAAGAACCTTCTTTACAGGGTAACAACCTTCTGATCACTCCTATGGGGAGGAGTTGTTTGTAAACAAACAGTTTTATTGGTGTGTCCCTGTGTCCCGCTGCTGCTGCTGCTGTGCTGTACTACTAGGAGGGAGAGGCAGGTGAGGGATGGGGACCAGATCCATGGAGGGGAGGCAGAAGAACTTATTGGGGGAGAAGCTGGGTGCAGCCTGCCGCCCAGCCAGGCACGTGCAGGGCCCCAGCTGGCTGCGGGGCCATGTGCAGCTGCACATGTGGCACATGCCTGGGGCCGGCCCTGGGTATAAGATCAGTTTGTGATGCCAACTGGCTAGCAGAAAGGTCAACCAAATATCCTCATTCTGTGCTGTGACCATTCCAACATCTCTCCCCCACTTGTTACTGGGAAGTCAGAAGCACCTGTTTAGGAAAGAGACAATAGAGATTCTCTTATATCCTCTGTCACAGTGCTGCAGGACGAGATTGTGATGATAATTGGCCAGTCTGGATGTGTAAACTATGTCTCCTGATTGCTGGGATGCTATCCCCAAACTCCCAGTTATGTCCCTTAGGTCCACCTGAGGGCCGCCCCCTATGCCCACCTCGAATCCACTACAAATTGGTCCTGTAAAGCTAGAAGCATGCAATAATTGGCCAGTGAATGTGTCTGTCAGACTTCTGGGTTGCTCCACATCCTCCCTACTACAGCCTCCCTCCCCCTGCCATGCAAGGTGCCTGCCTCTGACTGGCACTGCATGTGCTATTTATCTGAAGAATGGTCTTCACAGGGACATCATCAATTGCTTATAAAATTGGGGCCCTTTATATAATTGTCCTGTAGTTTGGCTGAGATGACAGGGAAGGTATGTGATACATTCCTGCCAAATATCTTGTAAACAAGATGGAATATACAAATGTTACAGCTGGAAATGTACGTTCAGGTTAGTATTATACCATCAGGACCCTTTATCCAATCTTTCTGAAAATTTGCAGGAGTGCTAAGATTGTGGAAGGAAATACTAGTCACAGGTTTCATGCAAATTGAATGGAAGATAAAGCAGTTGTAGTCATGAATGTGTATGGAGCTTTTCTTAAAATCACAACGTGCAATCACTTCTAAAATTGAGTTCCTTTATCTAATCATTTCCAAATATGGTACACATAGTGACTTCCATTGGGGGTACAATCCCCACAAGTTTCATCAGAATTAAATAAGAAACACAAAAGTTATAGCCGGAAATACATGTGTTTCAGTTTTTTCCCTTTATTTAAAAAATAAAATGTCATTTTCGTTTCTATTTTCGTTATTATTTGTCATTTTTGTTGTTGCAATAATGATAATGAAAACAATTTTTGTTATCGTTATTGTAACAACAAAAACAACATGCACACCCCTAGAGAGCAGCTATATTGAGTAGGGAAAGTCTACAACCGTAGAGATTTAGTTTATGAGGGAGAAAAGATCCACGATTCATGCAGGACAGGAGCACAATTGAGGCTCTAGCACTGTGTTTTGAGAAAGCCACTTTTTTTTTTTTTACTATAACCAACACTTTAGGGATGTTCTTTTTCCTCCCAGAAAAACACGGCCAGACGCTTTAACTAAGGAGAAGCGGAGATCTCAGACACTTTTTTTTTGGCATGCACAAGTTAGCTGGTATTGTATTTTGGATAGATTTGCCAGCGGAATTAAAACATCTTTAATCTGCAGGCTGGTGGCAGCTCCTCATCTATGCTCTCACAGTGTCATTAACCCATAGATTGCTGCTTAATCATTAAAGGGACGGCCCAGACAAAACACACCTTATTGTGCATCTTCCTGGCTTATTGATTTCAGCAGGAAGTCATTAGCAGACAGAAAGACCACCAGCATTAGCATCAACAAGGACCCCCATATTCAGAACTGCTTTTTATTTTATTTATTTATTTATTTATTTTAAAAGCTGTCAGTTGAATTCAGATGCTTGTGAAAAATGAGAAGCAGACTGTGCTGGGCACAGAGCTAAAATTGTCACATGGCAAGTTCTCTCAGCACAGATGTGCCAGTGCATTTCAGTCTTGACCCACAACACCCACTATTTTTCCATTGCTGGTACATCACATCTCTCTGCCAATGCATCTCTGTCCCGACCAGTGACAGCTACTGCTATTCCTGTCCAGCAACATCAGAGAATCTTACCAATGCACCCATTGCTATTCCAGTCCTGAACACAACATAACTCTGCCAATGCATCTCAGTCCTGACCTGCAAAACTCACTGTTCCTCTAATGCTGGCACATCAAATCACTCTGCCAATGCATCTCAGTCCTGACCTGCAATGACTATGGCTATCTCACTGCAGTAACACAGAATTCTTCTAGTGCATCTATTTTACTTAGGCCATTTTTAAACGGGTGGGGGTTGTTTTGTGTGCAGCAGGTGGAGTGCCACTGCGGGGACCATGAATGGGAGGAGCGCACACTCATGTACACCCACCTCCACCTACCAAGGAACCTACTTTTTCACCGTTGTTTCATGGGTGGGAGGTGCGTGGGTCACATGAGCGCACACCCACACACCTCCACATTCAAATGAGATGCTACCCCACATGGACACTGGGTGTCCATGTGTGGGAGTGTCTCATTTAAAAATGGCCTTAATTATCTGCCCCATCAATATTGTAATACCCAGATTTGGAAAGGCCCACAAAGATCGTCTATCCAACCTCCTGGTTTGTAACAAGATGCCCTATATCGGTGTTTTTCATCCTATGAATCATGACCTACTGATGGGTTCTGAAGAGTCCTAGGTGGGTCACAAAGGCAAGAGCAGAGCCAGAGGAGGCAGCAGTGGCTGAGGCCACAGTGGGGATGGGGAGAGGCAAAGTTCAGCAAAGAATTTACTAGTTATGATGGTGCTCAGGCAATCTCCCTCTCAGCCTATCCCTAGCCCCTGTGCAGAACCATCACCACCTCAAGTTCTCCTAGGTAGTGAGGGGGTCCGAGCTCTGGATGGGGCTCTGGGATGGGAGAAGGCTGCTCTTGGTCTCTCTCTTGGCCCCACGCAGTCTCCTGCATCTGGGCTGAGCTCAGGACACTGAAGAGCCCTAGATCTCTGCCATGTCTTGTGCACCTAGCCCAGGCAGGTCCTGGAGTTATTCAAGTGGATCCTGAATTTAAGTGTTTTAGTGAATCTTCCCCACAAAACAGTTGAGAATCATTGCCCTATACCTACAGTAAGCCTATCCACTGCTCAGGGAATGACAGGGGGATCTTTTCTTGCCCATGATGAAAAGTCTGTGTGTGAACATCCGCACATGGAGCTGCTTTGTGATGGGAGATACCCTTATTCATAACTATTAAGAGCCACATTCACACCTGACACCTGGTAGTGTTAAAATGATGCACAGGCAAAGACGCGGAAGCAGGGAGGAGCCCGATGCCAGCAGTAATGCCAGTGCGAACAGGGATCTGCCTCGGCTGCCCTCGCACACGACAGGGCGCAAAATCCAGCCTTGTCACATGCGCAAGAAAAGCCGCAGCAGAATCCCGTTCGATGCAGCAAAACCCCGCTCGCACAGGCGCTACTGCTGGCATCGGGCTCCTCCCCGCTGCTGCATCTTTGCCTGCTCAACATTTTAACTGCGCCAGGCATCAGGTGTGAATGTGGTATCAGTCTGTCATGTGCAGTGTTTCTTCTGAACGCTCCGAATCCTCCCAGTGTACAGGCCTGTCCAGCATCACAGAAAGATGCTTGTGTTCTTTCCTATTTATCTTAGCAGAGATTTGGCATAACAAGCTCCCAGGATGTAAGATGATTAGCATGTCAACCCAATTGTAGAGCCATGTTTTGTTGAAGAGAGTCCTCACACATATGGTTGCCATCTCTCTCGGTTTCACCCAGACACTCTTAATTTTGACCCAGAGTCTCCAAGATCTGGAGGAAGACCCAGTTTATCCAGTTCAACCAGGGGTGACCACAGTAACCCAGAGAAATTGGGACTTCTGGGGGTGGCCACATCAGAAGAGAGGCAGACTATAGAGACTTGCCTACCCCCTTTCAGTTGTGGTTCTGCCCCTATGGAGCATCATGGTGTCACAATGATGTTGGGTTATGTCAGAAAGGGTTGTGCCCCGCCCCCACCAACATGGCCAGATGCCCCCCAGATGGCCCCTGGGGTGAAAGCCCAGGGAAGGTGGCAACCCACTCCTCACAGACGCAACGCTGCTTGGTGTGTACTAGCAACACAATGCAACTTCTTTTAGTACAACTCCTAATTTGCATGGGCATAATGTATGGTGCTGGTGAAAATGCACAACAAAAAATACCATATGTTGCTAAAACAGCACATGCTTTTTTTTTCTTTTGGCAGATCCAACAAAAATTGTTTATGGTTTTGAGAAGTGCATAGAACATTTCCTTTCTCTCTTAAAATGATATTGAGCCCAGTGGGGTCTGGATGACATTCCTCAGGAGGTTAACAAAAATTTGGAAACAGATATATATATTTAAAGGCTAAACTACCAGTCTCTCTCCTTTTACCTTCTGCAATGTTTTAACTTTTCTCTCTTTTCTACGTTTTACAAGCTTTTATGACATTTAAATTGTGTCTTTTCAGCATTTTTCTCAGCAGTTGCACCCTTGCCACTTCTGTAATTGATGGGCCTTGTTGCTTTCTTCTGCCTTCACTCCTTTTAAATCATCTGGACACCTTGTTGTGCTCAGCATTCAGGGGAAATATCCCCACCCACAAAGTTTGCTGAACTACCACACTGCCAGGAGGGAAGGGCTTGGAAAGACAGAGATCCCGTAGAATTCTAGATAGAATGTGTCCCCCTGGTCAGGAAGCTCACAAGCATTGACCACCCAGGCAAAGACCAGTGCCCCAGAGGCTCCCAGGCAAAGACCAGCGCTCCTTGGGCTGGTGATTCCTTAACTGGGAGCAGGAGTCGGCAGGCATCTTCTGCAGCTTAGCTGCCGCAGGGGCATGGGAGACACTTTGCCATCGTGTTACATGCAAATCTACAGCTCATAATGGAGCGTATGCTCCAGATAGGTTTCATTATTTACTAACTTCACAATTAACCGAATTAGCGGCTCTGATGAATATTTAGGCCCTCTCACTCCATAAGAGATGAGTTAGAGGCATCCCTGCTGGATTACCCTTCGAAATGCTTTCAAACACATTTCTCTTTCGTTTCTCACCCTTCTTTAGGGTGGCCATACCTCCCCTTTCAAAGAGGATGCTTTTGAAAAATACCTGGTGCAGGGCCTGCACTGGAACCAATGCAGCCCTGCAACATTTTTCATAAACATCCTCTTTTAAAGGGGAGGTATGGCCACCCTACCCTTCTTTGAGTGATAAAGCAGCCCTGAAAAAATCATCACAAAGACCAACTTTCAAACGGGGGTGTCTGATTTGAGAAAGGCCCCAGTTGGGCCCAGTTCTGTAGATAGAGTGCCAGCTTTCAAAAACCCCACAGGGAAATGGTCCCATGCAGTGGCCCAGTGCACTCCAAGAAGAAATCTGACATGTGTAGCCATTAACGCATAGCCATTTGATAACCATTGCTACCATTGATTTGTAGGTGCCCCAATTCCCTTTATAAGGGTGGTGGTAGGGAGGGCATCGCAATGACCCCTTTGCATTCTATCTGTTCTATGGTATTAAATAATTTCCCATTCAGGCACCAAGCCTTCTATTTACCAGAGTTTGGATCGTTTTTAAAATTGTACTGAACTGGGTAAGATGAATATGAACCACCATCCTCTAGTGTCTAGTTTGATGGTGGAAAGTCATCAACATGCCTTTGAAATTCTCTCATACAGCTACCAATAGTGGCCTGAACAGTACTGTGGGCAGAATACCATAGACTTCCCCATCATCAATCAGCTGTTTGGCACAGTCAGTCAGCCCCAACCCTGCTAGTGGGGTGATGGGCAGACTAGGCTGGTGTTTCTGCAGCCAGCCAGGGGTGATGCTTTGCGGAGTAGCAGCAGTGACAGCACTGAGCCCTGCGAAGCACTGGCACAAATTAAGCCGTGCAGGTGTTCTCAGATTCATTAGTGTGTGGAGAGATCATTTGCGTGGCCTCCCAAATTTTCCTCTGATTAGGGGAATTTCACAGGTAAGCTAGCACACAGCAGGCCACAAGCCTGGATTTCCCAAAGCATCCTGACCTCTTCTTGCTCAGAAAGGATAATGGAGATACTTTGGTTCCAGTCACGCACATCTAACCACAATGTGGCTGAAATCTGGCTAATTGTTGGAGTCTCATGGCATCTCGCCTGTAACATGCTCCCTCCAGGGTGCAGGGACAAAATGCATTCCCTGTGATAGTCGCTGGGCCTTAAACGGTCTCTCCGTCTTAGGGCTGCCACCTATGCAAATTTTTAAGGAACACTTATGAAAAATACATGTTGCAGGGCCCTGCCGCATGTGTTTTTCATAAGCGTTTCTTTTAAAAATTGCATAGGTTGCAACCCTATTTTCATTCATTAGGGGGATTCTGGTTAAGGCCTTTGGTTGCTAATGCAACAGCAAAAGCCAGGACTGGCCTTACCACAGGGCAACCCGGGGCAACCATCCTAGACCCCACTATATTCTCTACTTCTAGAAGCCCCACAGTGGCCCCTAGGATGGCCACCTCCCCTTTAAAAGAGGATGCTTATGAAAAATACATGATGCAGGGCTGCACTGGAACCAATGCAGCCCTGCAACTTGTATTTTTCATAAGCTTCCTCTTTTAAAGGGGAGGTGGCCACCCTAATGGCCCCATATCTCTAGGACTCCGCTGAGGGTGCCCAGGAGGGAGTGGTGCTGGGGCCACCAGGGGCCTTGCATTTCAACTTCACCCTGGGCCTCACAAATTCTAAGGCCAGGCCTGGCAAAAGCATCCCACGAGTTAAAACTGAGCGTAGGCATATTGCCAGCTTTCAGGCACAGGGGATAGACAGGACTCCAAGCTCATAATCAATGCAGAAACATTAACAGTACCTTAACATCCCCGTTGGTTAGATTAGCCCCTTCACTTCTGGAGTTCTTTCGTAAAAGGTGCACAAACTACATACAAGATATTGCCACTGCGGAGCAGCGTTTCAGCAGAGCGCTCTCCCATAACTGTTGTGTGTGTATGTGTGCACGTCGATGCAGGGTAAGCCTTAGAATTTGCTGGGTGCAGGGGGAAGATAAATGTGGGGCTCTTGGTGGCCTCTTTCTTCCCCATGATCCTGGTTCCCCTGGGGCCCTAAAGGTAGTCATGTTTAGGCTTCTGCTGGGAAGAAGTGGGGGCCCCTGCTCCCTGCTGTGGTGAAAACAGGGGTCACTGCAGGGCCCATGGAAGTAGAGCAAATAGCGGAGCCTGGGGTGCAGTAGCGGCTGGTGGGTTCTAAGACTGGTGNAAATTAATATGGAATTTTACAGGCTCAGTTCCCCATCTGTAAAAAAAAATGGGAATGTGTGGGTCTGTCAGTCTCTCCCTGTGTTCCCCTTACCTTTGTTCTTCTTAGATTGTAAACCCATTGGCAGGGACCTGTCTCCAATAGCCACCAGCAGGCAACGTGTTCAATGGCAGGAGTACCATAACAGCTAGCCCAGATTTCAAAACAAACCAACGGGTCAGATGCAGAGCTTAAAGCAATAATTAACCTGGGGTTCTTTCCATTTGCCTTCAGTTTGTCAGCCAAACACTGCAGTCATGTTTTAAAGCTTCTCTCCACAACTTTAGGGAAACGTGCTTTCTTAGTGAAAGCCAAAAATCACAGGTTTATCACAACTCTCATCACTTATGGTTTTTCAACACCCTTATGTTGCTCACTTCGCTCCCCTGAGTGGTGGGAAGTTCCAGGGGCAGCCTTGCTGGGTCAGTGTCCCTTCGACAAGAGAGAGAAACTGGAGAGACTTACTGCATGGTACAATAGTCCATTTATTTACAAATGTCCTACTTCCTCCGGGTCCAGCACCACAAGGGCTCCCAAAAAGGCTCTCTCTGTGGCCTTCTGCCCCCAAAGTCCAACATGCAATCTCCAACCAGACTGCAGCTCTCTCCTCAGACACAGACTGAAAGAGCATCGCCCAACCCAAACCATTGTTATAAGACATGGGGCTGGCAGACAAGCTTAGGTGTGGCCCTATACAATGACTTGCATTCCAGGGGAAATTAATCCCAACAGGGAGTTACATTCCCAGGGGGACCCCAAATCCATAACACTTACAAACATGAGGTGGCAACACTGAAACAGGCAAACGCCTTAAAAACACACACACACACACACACACCCCAAACCTGTAATTTTAGAGCAATCAACCAACCCCAAAGTCCAGCCCATGATGGGGCCACCACAAACAAATCTCACCCCCTCAAATCTGTACTCAGTAACCTCAGGCTCAGGGGTCAAATGTGCCCAATGGTGAGGTTTTATGCTCTTTTCCAGCTCCTGGATCCACTTCCTACCCCCAAATACCAAAATACTGAACTCGGGATAAGGGAGCATAGATGAAGGCATACGCAATAACGTTCGTCACTTCCCTGGCCCTCCTTGGCACGGGGAGTGGCTCGGATGTGGCGGCTGTTGTCCCCCCCACCACCCTGAGTGGAAGAGGACACATGGGAGACAAGGGCACATGGCGTGAGGGAACAAGCGGGGCGAAGCGAGCCCTCGCGATGCGTGGGAGCTCGTGGCCGCCATTTTGTGCCGGGCGTGAATCCAGCATTTGCGCCCGAGCACCCGACGAAGATAGCATCCTCCCACTCCCCCTGAGATACTGTGGGTAGCACTGGTTGCTGAATTTGAATTCAGGACCAGGAAGGAATTTTGCCTCCAGAACAATTGGCATAGCTCTTCGTGGTTTTTGCCTTCCTCACAGTGTTGATTTGTGATTGGTTACAGGTGGGAAGGGGAACTGGAGATTAATAGCTGTCACACCGCAGGGGTCCGGCAAGTTAGTTGAGTTAGAGGGTAGGGATAGCCTGCTGCCAGGTCATCTCCTTACGAGATGGGGTTCCCGCGAATGCTAGAGCTTGCCCGACCAGCACTGCGCAGGACCCAGGAAGGGGGCAGGCCGGGTCGATGGACCTTAAGACAGAGGCGGTCTAGGGTCCTCGCCGCCTGCCCTCAATTCCTTCCTTGGGTCACGGTAGGCGGAGGCCTCCTGATCCGGCTGGGGGCAGCCGGACAGGCGTGGCATTGCAGCAGCTATAGTTAACATTGTTGCGGTACTGAGGAACATCAGACCGCCCTTAAGTTTACTTTACCCAAATTGTTAGTTAGCAGTTAAGGTTGATAGGACCCGGAGGGGCATAGCCCCCTCCTCCCCGACAAAGTTAATAAAGTTTGGTGCGGCCTAATTTACTCCATAAGATGGTGTCCGTGTCTTCTTTCGGCGTGGGGGACAATAGAGGGTGGCAGATCCATGGCAAAGTCACCCCACCCACCCACCCAATCTGCTCAGGGGAAAAACAGGCAACCATCAGAACCAAATCCAGTGCACATTGGGGCAGGAGGCAAAAAGCTCCCTTCACCCCCACCCCCATCTGCCCAGAGGAAACACGAAAGGCAAATCTTTTTTTTTTAAAAGAAATCACTTTTAGAAGCAGCAGGTTAGAACCAAGTCCCCCACAGTGCACATGGGGTCACAAATCTTAACCCTCCTCTACCCCCCAATCTGCCATGGGGAAACTCAAGCAAGGCAGAAAACAACAATCACCCTCTCTTTATTCACTTAAGAAGCAGCACGTTAAAAGCAAGCCCCCACAGTGCAAATGGGGGCAAGCAGGGGACACAATTTAATCTTAAAGCAAACAACTCCCCCCAATCTCCTACCGGAGTGACCGCCTCACTCCCCGGGCCCTGGAGCGACTTTCTGGAGGTCCCCCGTGTGAACCGGGGGGCCACAATGGAGAGGGAATTCTCGGTGGTCGCACCACGGCTGTGAAACTCCCTCCCAGAGGAAGCCCAGCCTGGCTGTTTGTCCGGGCCTTTGGGGGAAGGGTGGAGGATGGGTGTTTGCCAGTGCTTTACCTCTTTTATAGTTTGTTTTATATAGTTTCAGTAACCCCTTTTTATATTATGGATTGTTTTAATTGTATTTTGTGAGCCGCCCTCAGCTGCCATTCAGCTGGAGGGAGTGGAATATAAGTTATTAAACAAACAAACAGACAAACAAAATCTGCCTTCCCCACCCCAGGCTTCCAATCTGCTCATGGGGAAAAAAACCAAATATTTAATTTAAGTGGAGCCCAAGGGCCCTGAAACTTACCAGACAGGAGTAGCCATAGCCATGTGCAGAAAACTGGCTCCACTGAAACTTCAGTCTGGCTCTGCCCACTGAAGGGAGGGGGGAGCAGAAGTAAGAGGGTCTGGCTTGGGAGGCGTTTTTTCAAAGTGCCCTGCTAGGCTATTGATTCTAATGGCTGCTGGGCTCCCATTGCCTGCTGCTGGCCACACCTCTGGCTATGATGCTTTGGGTGTTCACTTGGGAGAGTGATCCACCTCACATCACATCACAGCCAGCCAGGCCAGGTCATCCAGGGCCAAAAGGGAGCAGGGAGGAGCCAGGAGCAGGACTGCCTGGGAGGCATGATTCTAATGGCTTCTGGGTTCCAATTGGAACCCATTGCCTGCTGCTGGCCACACGTTCTGGCTGTGATGCTCTGGGTGTTTACTCCAGACAGAGAGTGCCCTGCCAGCTGGGGGGTTGTCTTCAGGGCAGCAGGCCACACACAGGTGCGGTAGTGCCAGAGGCGAGATAAGAGGTTTGGGGGATGCGGGTGCAAGCTGGGGGGTGCCATGGGAACAAGGGGTTCACTGCCCCCTGTGGCCATATGCACCAGCTGCCCCTGCTGGGGTGATTTCCCCAGGTAAAGCCGACCCTGCGCATATGGCTGTATGTGTGTCGAACTTCCAAAAGACGGTAGCTTCTGCTTACCCATCATGCTGAGGTTTCCAGTGGGGACGCAGTGGGACAGGGCTGCCATCTCTCATCAGGCTTTGACACCAAAGGTGAAAGAGGGGATCAAAGGAGGTCTCCTGTCCCTTTCTACTGTGACTGCGCCCTCTTCAGAGAACTGTGACATCATAATGCTCTGAATGAGGCAGGGTCACATCAGAAAGGACTTAGTTTGGAGAGCCTCTTTGCTCTGTCCTTTTCTGATGTAGTCCTGTCCACATCCCTCCTCATCCCACCCTAAGTCCAGGTTTCTCCAGGTTATCCAGATGCCCGTGGATAACCTCAAGAAACTGGAGCTTTGCCTGGAGTTGACTGGTTAATAGGGGTGGGGGGTGTGAAGGGGGAGGGAGAGAAAGGAGGCGCTGGGAGCTGCCAGGGGTTCAGCACTTGGGAAAATCCAGGCCTGATTTTGATGCCTCAGTGAAAGCTAAGCTGTTAGTAAAAACTCGGCTTAGCTCTTAGGAAAATCCAATTCTAATTTATGTGGCTAGCACAAGAAAAGTTGAGTCAATAGGCACAGGTGTCCAGAGAGAGATTCAATCCTCCTATTGGAAGCCAATAGAAGTTTTCTATTGATTTCACTTGAAGCAGGATTGAAGCTTGTAAATCTTACTACCCAGTTGTTGCTATGTTTGTGATTTGCAGGCACACCATATTGCCACTTGAGGTCTTTGTTCTGACCCGAGCTTGGTGGAACCCGGTGGGTCCCATTAGGTGCACTCTCTGCCCAAGCCCCTTGAGCCAGGCCAAGGTCCCTAACTCTGGGAGGCCACACCACTTACAAAGTGCTGTGACATCATAGCACTCCATAGGGGATGTGACCACATTGGAAAGGGTGGGGGAAATGCCTTAGCTCCACCCCTTTGATAGAATCATAGAATCTCAGAGTTGGAAGGAATCTCAGAGGTCATCTAGTCCAACCCCTGCTCAATGCAGGAAATCCACACCTACATCATCCCTGACAGACGGCCGTCCAGCCTCTGTTTGAAAACCTCCAGCAAAGGAGAACCCACCACCACTCTACGCAGTTCCACTGTCGAACAGCTCTTACCATTAAGAAGTTCTTCCTAATGTTTAGCCAAAATCTGCTTTCTTGTAATTTGAGCCCTTTTGTTCTATCCCTGCCCTTAGGAGCAACAGAGAACAAGTCTTTTCCATCTTCTATGTGATAGCCCTTCAAATATTTGAAGACGGCTATCATGTCTCCCCTTCTCCAGGTTAAACATACAGCCCCCTCAACCTTTCCTCATAGGACTTGGTTTCCAGACCCCTGATCATATTTGTTGCTCTCCTAGGAACCTGTGCCAATTCGTCAATACCCTTCTTAAAATGTGGTGCCCAGACCTGGACACAGTATTCCATATGAGGTCTGACCAGTGCAGAATGGAGTATTACTTCTCGTGACCTGGACACTATGGGGGGATTCAGACGTTCTGATTTGTGCGATTTTTTAAAAAAAACGAATGTTTCATGCCTGTCTGAACACTTAAATTCGATTAAATTGAGTCAATATTGCACTAAAGCAATGTGTGTTGAAAAGCTACTCAAACCTACCTTTTTGCTGTCCGTTTTCAATAAATCCGCACTTAACAGCAGTGTGAAAGCAACATCGTACTGGTTTTAACTAGTGTGTAATCTTTTCT
>QEPC01001425.1:1912355-1935294 GCA_003113815.1 Sphenodon punctatus | reverse complement strand
TTAGCAATAACTTTTTAAGAAAAGTTAGTGAAATAGCAGCCATAATAATCTCAGAACCATATTTGCAGATTTATTTTCCAAGATAGAATAGATATTGCTTTACATTCTAAATTCCTACCAAAGATAGTATAAGACAGTTGCGAGAATGTGGCCCTTTTTACATGGGCCTCTCCCAGCCATGAACACGCATATTTCTGTGTGTTCATGGGTGGGGGAGCCCTGTGTGAACGATGCGGTGCACGCATCCATGGTGAGTGGGAGTGCATGCGTGCCTGTCTAACACGTATCCCCATGCAATCCCCCACTCGTCTCCACGCACCCCCCCCACTCGTCCCCACGCACGGAGCAACCAGGGGAAACAGCGGTTACTCCGTGGATGCGAATGAGTGGGGGGTGAGTGGGGATGCATGTGCAGCCGTGTGCATGCCCCGTCCATGCACGGGCGCACCCACAGACCCCCCCACCCGGCGGAGCCATGTAAAGATAACATCTGAGGAGTCACTGAAGAACAGAAGGTTGCTACCTTGTAAACAAGGTTCTTTGAGATGGCTCATAACATTCTCACAACACCCACCCTTCCAGCTCGTATGGAATTTTTTCTTATATTTCTAGAAAAGGTTGAAAGGAACTGTCATTCTGAGTGGGAGATTTAGTGCTTTTTACACTAGAGGAGCTCAAGACCATCATGCAGTCTATTATTTGGATAGGATGAGCATGCACAACCCAGTTGTGAGAATGTTGGGAGCCATCTCAAGGAACCTTCTTTACAAGGTAACAACTTTCTGATCAGCAAGTGGGGAGGAGCTGTTTGTAAACAAACAGCCCTATCTCCCACCCAGTCTGTGTCCCTGTGTCCCACTGCTGCTGCTGGAGCGCTACTAGGAGGGAGAGGAAGGTGAGGGATGGGGGCAGGAGCCAGGGAGGGGAGGCAGAACAACTTATTGGGAGAGAAGCTGGCTGCAGCCTGCCGCCCATCCATGCAACTGCGGGGTCCCAGCTAGCCATGGCTGTGCTGGCTCTGGCCCCAGCAAGCTGTGCTGACTCCGCTTTGCTTTGGAGGGGGGCAAGGCAAGCGAGGGCAGGGCGGGCGGCGGGGTGGTGGTGGTAGGTATGCTTGCCTTCCTGCACAGTGCACAAGCCAGGGGGAGTCTACAATAGTCAGTGTTTACAGAGTTCCGCTTCCCCAGCTCTCCGACGGGAGAGGAGCTCAAGTGTGCATGTGCAAGGCTGCAGAACTAATTTTTTAATCATTAATATCTCGGTTTTGGCTGCACCAATCAGTATCATATTTCAGAAGCTGTTGTTAGTGATCTCATGTGCCAATTCTGTGAAGTTTGGGGACTCAACTCATCCAGGGGGAGGAGATATTAATGAATCAAAATCGTGAGGACGCTGTGCATTTTGACCACAACCAATTAATGTTAAAACAGTCATAACATTTTATTTTCCTGGTGGATCTTCTTCAGACTGTGTGCATACGATGGTCCTCACAACTTATAGCCATGGATACATTTTCAACAATGTAGCTCAAGCGGTTTCCTCAAAGTCGGGGTTTCAGCAGTCCCTTGTTTATAATGGAGAGTGGTTGTGCATTTAAGTTTCAGGCAGCAATAGCTGCCTGAAAATGAATGGGCCAAAGAAGAGCCTAGCAAAGTTCAACAACAGAGAGGGGGAAATGGGCATGAGTGCACCCTTGATTGAAAATTGGGTGGATCGGGAAAATCGGATGAATCATATTAATCTGATTCTGATGAAAAATCGAGTGAATTGTATTAATCCAATACCAATTATCCCATCCCTACCAGGTATTGAACTTTAGAGGCAATCTTGTACCCTACCCAGTACCATCCTTGCTAACTTGGGAGTGGGGAAAAGGTTTATAGGAAGGGAACAACAGTGGAATAGCAGAGGGATCTGGAGGTCAGGACAAGGATATAGCCACAGTGCTCTGCAGTGATGGACAGCAGAAATGGAAGAATGGATGTGGCCATAGGGAAATGTCTTGAGCCCTGGTGGGGGAAGGCAGAGTATCCCCGCTGCCATCTTCCTGAACTTTACATGGTGAAGGAGCAGCCCACCATAGTTGGGAAGGATAGGAGAGCCAACAAACTCTGGCTCTGCAATGACAGCAATGGCCCCAGACTTCAGAAGGCAGTGTGGTGGGGTGGAGCTTAAGGGGTGGCTGGGCTAGGTGCAAAAGGGGCTTGAAGCTAGAGGAGAGACTCCCAACAGGGATGAGCTGGTTTCTCTCCAGCACAACTCCAAAACCAGGAGATCATCCAGGATTTGGATGCCCCCACCTAACAAAAAATCCTGGTGGAGAGGAGACCTTGGGGAGTGTTACCATCAGGCCCTTTTAGGGAATTTGGGATCTCAGAACATCCTGTAGCTGGGTGGGGAATAATTCCCATCTGCCTGTCATATATTTTGAGAACAATTTCTGGAAATTATTACTATTACTAAAATGTCTACCCCGCCCCCTCCTCCCTCTTGCATCTCGGCCCCCCACACGAACTTGGGGCTCCTGTACAATTGTGCTCCTGGTTTCCCTCCTCTCATAAGGTGGTTGCAGTTTATTGACAGAAGTTGCTTACATGGTACCGTCCTGCAGCCCGTCCTGCCTCCAGCTTTGTGCACTGCAATCTTTCACTTTCATGAGCACTAATTCCAGACAACAAACCACAAAAATCAGAAAGGGAAAATCTATGCAAAAAGAAGCCAGCTGCCAAACTTAGAGAGGGGAATGAATGGGTGAGGCTTGGACCAGAGACGTGCTTTCCTAGAAGACGAAGGCCCAAAACCCCAAACCATATTTCACAGGTGGCAGCTTTAATTTCTTGCAGACAACAGCATGCTGGCGTGAGGGGAAACTCCTTCTCCCATAACAAGATACAATTAAGCATCCTTTGGCATTGTCCCTGATGGCTCTAGAACACACTCAAACACGGTACACAAATGCCTCCTCTCTGGGAAAGAGGGAAGTTGGAACCACTGTGGTATGGGAGAGCACTGCTTACCTGTCTTTCCGACATGACATAGAGGTAATTGCGATCGGTGGAGAAAGCCATGTCACGAAGAATAGGACTCCCATCCTTGAACGCAGTCAGCATTTCATATTGAATTCCACCATGAGGAGGGCCATCTGCTCGGATCTGAAAGACAGACAGGCACGTTACAGGTTACCTCACTGCCATCAAATGGGCACACAAACCCAGACAGACTCTTAGCCGGTGACTGCATGCTGAAAACCCAAACCAGGGCCAGCTTGATAACCAGCATGACAGAGAGAGAATTAAAGCACAGGCTCGGAAAGTTATTCCCTAATCCTCAAGTTATTTGAAATGGCACAAGGTTTCCTGCTAAGAAATGTAGGAGTAGACAGCTCATACACCGTGACTGTTGTTTACCAGGCTAAAACCGGTCCTAGAATTTGCAAAGTCAGGGCAAAAGTAAAATACTGAGCCTATGACTGCTGCTGTCACTGTCCCCTCTACCCCTGCTACTGCCAGGGCCAAGGCTGCATTTGCAGTCCCTACTGCTTTTCCTGAAGCCACCAGCTGCTTCTGCTGCCATTGCTCCTGCTGCCACTGAGGCTGCAGTAGCAGCCACAACAGCCTGCCAACGGCGCAAGCAACGGGGATGGCGGCCCAGTGTTACTGAGGCCACCGCCACCAGGATTCTTCTCAAAGCAGCAGTTAAAGGGTTGCCACCTCTCCTGAAGAAAAAACCCTGACTGCTAATTTACGTAAAATTGCATGCATTTGGTTCATGTGCATTTATGCAAATGTAAAGGATCATTTCTGCTTAGCTAATTTTTTTTAAAAAGAGAGAAGTAGGAGGTAATAATCACCTTTATTTTTATATAGTGCACCCCTGCCCTGGCACTTGGAGTGCCAGGGCAGGTGCTCCAAGTGCCAAATTGTTTACATGCAACAATTTAACACAACTTTTAATCTCACAACAGAGAAGATGGGCAGCTCCATAGACCATGCACAGACAGACTCCCAGGGTGAGAGACCGCTCTCTCACTGCAACTAAAGGAGGAACATCCCACTTCCCCTGACCATCTAGGTCTGGATAACACTCCTCCTCCAGCGCATGCAAAGGCTGGTAAAATATAAGCTGATAGTTAACTGACCCCGAGAATTATTGGCTTAACTCAGAGCCCCGAGATGATGCTTGAAACCCATGACTCAGGGTCAAACCCTGAGAGGTGGTAATCTAGCAGTAACAGTGCAGGGCTCAGGGAAGTATGGGTGCAAATGACCTGCTTGCTGCGTCCTAAGATCGGCGCCAGACCAGGCTGCTCATTTCACTGTTACTTTGTGCTCCTCACCATCTCCTTGTCATAATCACATGTTGCCCCTTGCCTTAAACTTGACTAGAAGCTCCTTTGGGACAGAGACTGTGGCCGTTTTTGCACGGAGGCTCTCTGTAGCTCAAATTGCAGTCTTGTGTCATTAGCTCTAGAGGACATTAGTCCTATTCCCAATGTGTCTGCTAATAAGGCGAGTTTCATGCTTTCATAGAACAAAAACGAAAACAAATTAAAAAGGAAAGAGACTCAGAAGTAGCTACAGCTTTTACTAACCCAAGGGATGCACATGGACATAGCATTCAAATAAAACTCATTTACTCCAGTAAGTACTTTGAAGCTTTACCTGCACACAGTCAGATTAGAGCCCAGCTACATTTAGACACTTGAACAAAAGTAAAATTACCAAAGCATCCCCATTGGTGATTTTCTGACCAAGAATGGCACCCAATGTCCTAGGCTGTCTTGGAAACCTGTCGCTGCTTGGGGTGCTGGGAGCCCTTCTAAAAATTCTGCTCCAGAAGGCAGATCCCATTTACCCCAGAAAAACTCCACTGACTTCCCTAAGATTGCTTCTGGTGTGAAAGGAATCTCAGGATCTTGATATTCAGGCAGCTGCTTCCCCAGCACAGTTTATCCATTAGATATTATTGACCAGCATCACCTAAAGCAGGTGCTCATAACCTTTTCAGGGCACAGGCACACCTATGATCCAGCGAAGATTTCACAGCTGTCCCATACTTTCCTATCAATATAAACCACCTCCACTTGCTATTAAAATGAATAGATCATAACACTTTAGAGAACAGGTCAATTCATTTGATGAGATTTAGACCCCAATTTTGAAAGCATTTGTGTAAATGCACAGGCCACTGAGGCCACTTGCACACAAGACAGAAGGAAGGAGGGTGTGGGTGGCAGTGGCGACTGCTGTGAGCTGAAATCACATCAGGGAGATCACGTGAAAGTCTGATCGTGTGTACAGGGTTTTTGACGTGATTAGCCCATTTCTGCTGTGATTTCAGAGATGGGAGACAGGGCTGGATTTTCATCCCTGTCTCCAATCCCTTAAATCACAGCTGTCCCCCGCCCGCCTGCCCGTCTCATGTGCAAGTAGCCTGAGATTGTCAGGGAGATCCCAGACCTTCTATCTGGTCTTGCCACGCCTCCCCATGGCCCTTTCTTCCCCTTGCCCTAGCTCTTCCTTCTTCCCTTCTTCTTTCATTACCCCCCTCCCTTTTGGGACATGTAAATATTGTCATTTATTACAATACCCCTAATTTTAGCATGTTTGGTTTATTCCTAGATTGTTGTGTATTTTTTAGAGCTTGAATTGAATTACATAGTTTACAGATATATCTGTAATATATCCCATAGAATATATCATCTGGGGATCACGGACATGCATACACTGTAATTTTGTATTTATTTTGTAAAGTATTTGCATTGTTGCTGGGTTGATAATATTTTAGGCCATGCTCCACCAATAATTTACTCCAGAGTAGTGGACTTGAATGGGACTACTCCAGTGGGTGGATTGCATCCTAAGGCTGCAATCCTCATTCATTAATGTCAATGGGAGTGTCCCCATTAGCTTTGATTAGTTCAAGATTGCAGTCTCAGTCATTAAAGATTGCTGTCTTAGTCAGTCTTAGGGTTTTTATATATATAAATTTCACGCCCGGCTGCCACACAACGGCCAAGACATGAGGAGTCAGTTTTGGAGGAATGTTCGGGAATGGAAGAGGAGTCACCTATAAATATATATATATATATATATATATATATATATATATATATATATATATAAACTCTAAGACTGTATGTATATGTGTATGTATATGTATATACATACACATATATACACACACATATAACATTAAAAAAATTAATCACTACTGAATAAAACACTAAAAACCTTTCCTGGCTATAACTGAACCCAAAACAAAGTGAGTATTAATTGGACTAGCAAATTATCCATGACACCTATAATATGAAATGAATATATTAAAATATCATTTACTACTAATAATAATATTAAGGAAATAATTCAGTTGGCCATGCATGAGTGCAGCCTAAATTACAATAACTTTTTGTGAGCTCCTAAATCAATGGGCTCCTAAAATCAATGCTAAAAATGCGATTTAAACTCGGAAGTCCAGTCCCAGTTTCCACTAGGAAAAACCGAGCTCTGGGCGGATAAATAATGCAGAGGTTATTTGCCTTGTTCAGCATTTAGGTCTCCTAGCCATTTGGTTGGGGTGATTTCAGGCTGGATTATGCAAATCCCTCCCCCTCCAGGAAAACCCTGCTCAGAATGTGACAAACCCCACTGCAGGCGATGGGAATGAGGCTGCTGAGAACATGTAGCCTCGTCCAAAAGTTAATAATTGATGGCCTTGGGGGCTGCATGGGGAGGGGGGAGGCGTAAACAAACAGTTTACATTGTGTCATCCCTACCAGGATTTGCATATTTGAATAGCCATTTGATTGCAACATGGTGTCTACATTACACCAAGCTGAAAACACTGGCAACCGTCAGGCTGGGAGATTAGACCAGCCATGCGAGCCAATGGCTCCATGCAGCCTCCTGATGGCCCAGTGGCTCTCAGCGACAGGGATACCGTTATATGTTGGCCAGCGAACTGGGGTACGTGCCTGGCGCTTCAAAGCACTTGCATGTGCTGCCCTGCTAGGAGCAGAAAGTGTGCGTTGTCTGCGGGATCTTGGAGAAAGCTTATTGCAAAGAAACCATCTGCCACAGCCTCATGCTGGGCTGTCTTGCCACACCTCCGTCCTGCTGTTCAGTGACTTCACGCCCGGCTGCCACACAACGGCCAAGACATGAGGAGTCAGTTTTGGAGGAATGTTCGGGAATGGAAGAGGAGTCACCTAATGATTCCTGCTGACTAGAGGAGATCGGAACATTCCTGACAAGCTGTTTACCCAACAGAGAAAGAGCAGATTAGTTGTCAAATAAATTTAACATCGAGGCAACGTTGACTCTGGTCAACTGGAAGCTAAAACATTTTGGGTGTGACATGGTGCATGGTGGGAGACAGGTGTCACTAGGCATACATGAATGGTGCCGCTACACAAGGTTCTGCACTAGGCTGGGCACCACCTGAGTCTTTGCATGAGTCCCCACTATTCCCGAGGATGCCTCTGATTGAAGGTTTAGTTTCAGCTCTCCTACAACTTGGCTGCTCCATTAGGAACTCCTGCCCTTGCTGAGAAATATGCCACTCCATCCCCAAGCCTAGCACGTTCCCCCAGCCCCTCTTTCTCTCCACCCATCATTAAGCCGGCTGTTTAAAGCTGTTACCAGGACAACGGTCTCCCAAGTCCTTCCATTAAAACGCCTGATCGTAATTTAATTAATCCACACAGGCCGGCAGGCAACAATCCATTGACAGGCCCGGCATGGTGGCATTTCTCACTCTCAGACATAATGAAGCTGGAGTTTCTGAGGACGATACATACAGATAACCAACAACTGCTGTCCAAATGGAAACTCTCCTCTCTGTTCAGCTCAGAGAAAGGGTGGGCCAAGTGGACTGGGCATAGGAGACCCAGGTTCGAATCTCAGCTTTACTAAAAACTCCCATTGTGACCTTGGGGGAGTCAGTGGATGCAGCCAGACCAGATGAGACAGGCTGGTGAGGCTACCCCACTTTAGGTAGACTTACCCCTCCCCGGGCAAAGTAGCTATGCTGTGCCCAGGGCCCATCAGATGTTCTCCCAGCCCAGGGCAAGCAGCTGGCTGCTCCATGACACATCCTCGGAAAAATTCTAAGGACGCAGTGCAGAGCAGCCTTACCCCAACTGGGGTAAGGCTTGCCAGGGTGGGGCAACTCGTATGATGGGGCAGGCTTGCCCCACCAAGCATGGTGCAACGCTGCAGGGCTATAAGCGGGCTCTCAGCCCTGCTGGGAAAGGAAGGTGGGGCAAAGCCGAATGCCTACTCATGTGGGTGACGGTTTGGCCCACCCCAGCTGCAGTGCCTGCTCTAACAGGGGCCGGCCTACCAGCTTCCCCGCAACCACCTGGCCGGCTTCCCATGCATGCCCTGCAGTGTGGCAGCAGCAACTGTCTGCCATGGAGTCACATGGGTGTTGGGCCCCTGCAGGACTCAGGTTCCCATCTTCATGTTGTCTCCATTAGATGGCCTGAACCCTAAAGCAAGCCTCTATAACCTGCACTTCCCTGAACAAAGAAGTCAAGCTCTCTAACTGCCTCTCCTAAGATATGAGAACTCCCTAAACTGCTCTTAATTAGCCTCACCCTAACATGGGTGAGGTTAGACACATACATGATCTTAGTAGGTAAAATTAAATCTGAATACTTACGCCTGTTTATACCCTGGAGTCAGTTTGAGAACACTTAAGTTGAACTGTATAAAGATTAAACGCTTGTATTTCAGTTTCCTGGCCAATTTCTGCTGAAACCTCAATCATGCTGCTCTGTCCAGTCTGAACTCGGATTAGGCCCCTGTACCATTATGCACATTATTCTAACACTTGACAACACTATATGCAGATTGTCTCCTTGGCGCTGGAATCGAGGGTGGGGGAAACTGCTCTCTCAGAACCTCAGAAACACTTCAGAGAATAACAGCATTCACTCACTCACTGCATTTGGGAGCAAGGACTGTGTTTTTGTTGCATGCTTGGCAATAACGACATTTCCCAAACTACAAACTGGAGTTTATTCATTGCATTGACATAGGCTAGGTCCATAGGTATTGTCTCCAAAGGGTTAAAGCAAGCATGTGGGTTGGGCAGAGTCAGATAACAGACTGTTTTCCATGCTTGAATTCTGCCCTGTGGGCAGCTGCTGAGGTGTTGCTACTCTGGAACAGGTTACCAGAAGCTGCAGGTGTGGCAAGGAGAGCACTAATTTCAACTGACTCAGGGTGGAGTAATTGTGAGGAGGATACCGCACTTAATTGTTCCACTCGTATGTGCACATGCAGGAGCGATAAATATTCTTAACTTTCCAAAGAGACCCTTTCTCCCAGGACAGTGGCAGGTAAACTGCCTCCGTGTGTTGTCGACCAAGGTGTCTTTTGCCCACTGGGCAATAATCCCACATCCAGCTCTGACTGAAGTTTGTCCATCATAGCCCCCAACAGGGGATTCTGAGGCTACTGTTGCCACAGCTGTAACTAGTTTTTCCTTGTCTTAAAAAGCCACGCTCCTCCTCCCAGCTACTACTACTACTAATAATTTCTATAGCACTCCTAGGCGTGCACAGTGCTTTACAGTCACAGATTTTTAGACAAAGGTCCCTGCCCAGTGGGTCTACAATTCAATATGGACAAGGATGAGGGGAATACACAGTGAAAGAGAGACACACATATTCCCATTTTACAGATGGGGAACTCTGTGCACGTGCATTATCGGGATGAACACAGTACACAGTTAATCAGTATACGGTAAACGGTATTTTGAGATAAACAAGGCCCACCCAGTGAGTTCGTTAGCTAGGGTGAGATTTAAACCCCAATGTCACAGGCCCAAGTCCAGCACCTTATCTACTACACCACACTGGCTTTCCAGTTGCCATACTAAAAGACACATACCCATCTAGCTTCATTCTTGCCCAGTAGCAAAAAATGCCTCTATCCTACCCATCAATCCCCACTCCCACCTCCTCCTGGTCATTGGTTTCCATGACAACAAATAATGATGTCACATGGGAAGAATGATGACTTCAGTGAGGGGGGAAGGAGACCAAAGGGACCATCTGCAGGTGAGAACACTTTTGTTGTGGTTTGGAGAGTGGAATAATTCCCTCAAGACATCCACACTGTAGCACAAGCTTTCTGGTGCCTGGCAACTCTGTAAATATAGGTGATGCCCTGGTGACAAGGAGGAGGCAGGGAGAAAGATCCTGGCACTTCATTTTGCAGATGATCTGAGGCACTTTCTTCTCCAAGGTGTTATGCATTTGCAGACTTGGCTTTAAAAGCACATGGTGATCATACTGCTAGCATAGTAAGGAGTGGTACCTTGTGTAATGCCACAAACTAAACAAGGTGGGGCTAAATCAGCACTTGGATGGGAGACTGCTAAGGTGCATGCGGTGTGACAGAGGCTGATTTGTTCAGCAGGTGGTGCTTAGTAAAAGTACCAAGTGTTGGGTCTATCAGGATTTTCATTAGCTGCCTGAGTGTTTGGATCTGCCAATTTGTTTAGGCTTCTAGAAATCTCACTTTCACAGTGGGCATGTTCAGAAACCTGGACCACAACCAGAGATTTCTTAAGGAGGAAACTACCTCCCACAGCCTAGCGACACTGCGCCTCTCCTCTGCCTGCATGAGCACTTACAGGAGCCTGGTCCATGCCCTCTACAGAATCCAGCACAGCCAAGTTACAAGGAGGGGGGAACCATAGCATGGATAGGCACCCATGCACATGTCTTAGCGGATTTGTCCAGTCGCACTGAACTTCTCCTCCTCCTCTTCTTTTCGCCCTCCTTATCCAGCTGGGGGCTGATTGGGCACCCTTGTAAAAAAGCAGGGAGTAGCAGAGCTGCCAAGCTAAACTGCAGCACACAGTCAGTCAGGGCAGCTATGAGGAAGAGGCACCATTTAGGGAGGGCAGCCCTCACCCCCTGCGATTTCCTATCACATGCTATTCATACTTCAGGACTTCCTGCATCTCTGGCCCGTTACAATGCAAAATCTGACCCCTAAGCCCCTGTGCTGAAAGCTTCCCACCCTATTCAAATCTGAAATGGTTCCTCTTGGGTGGAAGAGGAACCTTGCTTCCCCTCCCCCAATGCACCCCTGACATGGACAATCACATACCAGTATGACTTCCATATTCCAGTGCTACCCTCTCCCTTGCTGTTACCATGGTCAGAAGGAACAGAATACCCAACATTCCAACGGTCACTCTTTGGTGGAGTTGAAATGGGTAGATATGAATATGAGTATATCCCCATCAAAACTGTGGTACTCAACTCACATGAGATGGGCTGGGTACACAGTGTGCTCAAGCAGTAACGGAACTGCTACACCACTTAACTGCTATGTTAATAAAACTTTTCCAGCTATCCCTGCCCAAATACAAACATACTTTCAGCCCCATGATCTATGCGCTGATGGAACCCATGAAGCAGACATCGTGGACACCTGTGTATCTGTTGTTAAGTATGACATTTGGGGGGAAAGATGTTGTAAATGTCACACTTAGATGGGAAAATGTTATACAGTGTGAACACCATGGTGTTAAGAATGTATGGATTTTTAGGGCATGCACATTAGGTATGGAGGAGGACATTGTGTGGGGAAAATTTTAATTTCCTGGGGAAGTGACTATTTTCAAAAATAATACACAGATCCAGTCTCCATGGGACCCTGCTTTCTGCATTCTAAACCCAGGGTATAGATGCAGAAACAACTTTGCAATCCCAAGAGAAGATTATGTAAACGCCTATGTTATCTGGACTGGACTACCCCAGCCACACCCACATAATGCCTCATCCATACAAACTCAATGGGACAAATGCATGCACATAAGGGATGGGTACATCCAGTTTGTAAATCTGACCATCAAACTGGCAGCATCTAACATTAGCAGAAGACAATTACAGTGTGCACCATATGTGGAGCCACTCTTTGAAGCCTGGTTGCAATCCTTCCAATACTTAAAAACAGAGGGGGGAAAACAAAATTTTGCCAGCCAATCCAGACATACCAGAGATGTGTCAGGTTGGATAGGCACGGGAGGAGCTGTATTAAATAGCATAGATACTGAAACAATGGCCAATAAATTGGGAACTGCAGGAGGATTATTGGGTTCACTACGCCAGCCCCTAACTAACAGCAATCAAGTTCTTCAGAAGGGACTCAAACATTTGGTTCTCACTTTGCCTGATTGGTACAGATTAATGAAGCAGCAAATTGTGGCAGCAGTCAATGCTGTTGTAGCATTGGGTAACACAACCAGGATGGCTATTCAGTGCACCCAGTGACAAGAAAGAGCACTGAATGTACTGGATGACATCGTTGGAAGCTTGGAATCAGGAAAGATGCATAGACACCTGTGGTCAATTTCTGCCATTAGAGAAAATATTGACCCTGACTGGACCAAGGTCCTTGCCCACCATATCGCATACTTACCAACTGGGCTAACCCTACACATTCAGGTAGCCACCCCAAAGGCAAGAGACTCATCTGAATGTGCAGTTCAGGCATATCCCTGGGTTGCACAAAGTCAAGGGTTAAAATTTGTACTTCCAGGCTTATGGCAATTAAAGGGCACCACGGAGGTGGAACTATACGAATTGGATTCCCAGTGTAATGTGTGGAGAGACACAAAGTATTATTGTCCACTACCGCTCCAGGAATACAAACAATGCAGAGATAATGATGACTCATATGCGTGCACTGTTGATACCATGAAATTTGAGAAACCTCAGGTATACACCCTGGGACACAAGTGTTTTTATATTGCTGCTGAACCAAATATTACAGTAACATTAAATTCTATATTCTTTCAAAATATCCTCAACAATGAATTTATAGTGGTATGCAATGTTACCAAAATATCTATTGGCAATGATTCATGGACACTGCATATTAATGAATGAAAAAAATTATGGGATAAGGACAGTTTCCAATTGTGGAACATGTCTTTTGCATATTCAGCAGCAGCAATTCATAAGGCAATACAGGATACCCAAATGTTTCACACCAAAATACAAAGTTTAGCAAACACATTGGGCCATGCAGCAATAGTTTTGAATGCAGAAGGGAAGAAAATCACACAAGTGATCACTGAAGTAGAATACACCACTAAGCACTCATTCTGGAAAGCATTTTTGGATGGTCACCAACTGCAACTGGGGTATTAAATCTTTTAATTCATCCAATTATCATCATTCTGGTGACCCAAGTTGTGTTGTTTATTACTGTGATATACATTGTGTGCTGGATCAAGAAAAAAATAGTTCCTTTAAGACACAGAGCATTTTATGTTGTCCCAAAATACCAAAAATAAAATAATCAAGTGATGTGTTAACTGGGAAGTGCCCAGTTAACAAGGGGGGGACTGTGTGAAATGGCACAGGCCTAACAGAGATGCTGATTTCCTTGCTACAATAAAACCAAAGCAGAAGTGCTTTCTTTTGACACAAATGTGCTAGAGCAGATATTGAATGCTATTGTAACTCATCCTTGTTGAAATGTAACCAAAAAGTATACACTGGATTTATAATTATGATATTGTAACTAAATGTAACTTTTGTGTAGGCCATTGTGGCCCTCATGTAAGATTATATAGAGTGTTATAAGTTAAGTAAGACATTATTTAGTACATACATTGATTCATCGATTTAGATAATTGAGGAACGAAATGTGTTAGAAGGAAGATGGTCAATTGGTCAGTAAATCATAGGATGATATGTGATCCGGTGTGAAGGAGGCAATATCCCCATCAAAAGGGATGCCTGAGAGAAAGCAGAAACTTTGTGTTCCCAAGCAAAACTGAATAGTTTATAACTCACAGGGACATTGGGAACAGAGGAAGGTCAGAAGTTGATAACAGAACTAACGCTGCAAAGCGAGAAAAGAGATGGCCCGATCAGACAACCATATGCCTCTAACAGGGGTGTGGGGTGCCCAGGGCCAGGGGGGGTCAAGTCCTCCCTCCGGAGGGAGGAGGGGCAGGACCCTATCGGTCAGGGCAAAACCCCAAACCAATGACTAAGCTGAAGGACCCCAATCATGAATAAGCCATAAGGGGCAAACAGCCCCTTGACATGGATAAGTAATAAGAAAAACCTGCATATACGGTTAGCCTCTGGATCAGTTCTTTGCCTTTCATGGTACTTGTCTGCTAGCCCTTATCAGGGCACCGGCTAGCTCGATGATTGGCCCTCTCTTGGACTTCTCCCTAGGATGTCCTGCAACTTGCCTCACAGCTAGGCTCTCTCTGTCTCTCTCGGCTTCGTTTGGGCCCCCTGCCTGCCCTCCTTCTGGAACCAGACCGTTGAACTCTAATCATGTAAGAATATATGCTTTGTGTGTATTTGAAGTAGTCAGAGTAGGTGAGGGATTATATGTTAAAGTGCAAGCGTTTCTTTAATAATTGGTATATTAATTGTGTTGCTATTATTGAATAAAAAGCCTACTGGATTGAACAAGAGAGTCATTATTAGAAATAGAAAGAGGAGTAATTCCCCTCCCTCTCAAACACAGTAGTATTTCCACTTGATCCCGGAATTGGAAGGGACCTGCTTCACTAGGATGCAGAAAGGCAGCTGAGCCCCTTTTCAAAAGGGACCTGCTTCACCACGGTGCAGAAAGGCAGCTGAACCCCCTTTTCAATTCGTTTCAGCACTTGTACCAGTGCTTACCTAGGTGGAGAGTGGCACAGTGAGGTGGTGACAGTGGTGCTGGTGGGTCTGGTAGCAGTGGCAGCAGCAGTGCTTGGGAACCTGGCTTTGGCACATGCCTGGGCACTGGCACATGCACAAAGGTGCCAGGACCCCAAGTGCCACCGCTGCTACTACCAAACTCCCCAGTGCCATTGCTGTCATCACTGCTCCCCACCTTCGGTGCCACTGCTGCCGTCTTTTACCCCTCCTCCCCCACTAGCACTGGAAGAGGTATCCATTCAGGTTCTCGTTTTTGTAGTGGGTAGTGCTCAGATATTAGAAACACTCCCTGAAAATGTTGACCATAGCAGTGAATATTTAATTGACTACTCATTTCAGCTCTACTCTTTGGCCTCATTTCTTAAACTAAGGGCCCTGCATAGACCGGAAATGCTGCAAGAGTGTTTCAACCAAGTGCAACCCCCATTACCTTTCCCCATTCACCTGAACTGAGGCATTGTTATTTCCCCTTCCTCTGAAATCCAGGCTGAGAAAGGAAAAGGCTAAGGGGGGAGGAGGGGGACGTGTAGGGCCTGTGGGACAACAGAAAGAGTAAAGGGAGGTGCACCCACCAAGTGACTGGAGAGGTACAAGACAGGTAGAGACTGAGGGTGTGTTTAAACAAGATGTTACCATGCATGGTCACCCAGGAGCCATGCATTTGACCGCCTGTCTGAAGGTGGGGTGAGGAGATGTGCCACACAGCACACATTCATGGCCACACATGGAGCACTGCAAAAAATCCACAGTGCACAGTTAGCAGCAAGCCCAAAAGGTCCAAGGCAACAGGCACCCACACACCCCCTGCCCATCTTAACTGGGGCAGCCAGCCACATCAGCAGGTTGGTCCTCCGCTCATAGGCACTGTGGGCAGGGGACGCGGCCTTTACAAGCCACAGGAACTGGTCACAAGGGCTGGGGAATCTGGGTTGCCCAGCGCTGCTCATGCCAGGATAGGTCACTTTCAAAGACCGGACTGCCACGCATCCCCCTCCACCATGGTCTGTGGCAGGGGGAGTGCAAGGTGGCTGCTGCAGTAGTCACACTGGAAGCCACCCTTTACAATCTCTCCCCATGCACTGCACCCGAGTGGCTGCTCTGCACATCTGCCACTCAGCAGCCATGACTCCCCCCCCCCAGGCTTGCTCATTTAAAAATATCCAGATAGATGAAGCCCCAGGTGACTAATGATTTTGGATTATCTTCATTTTTCGGGTGCTCCACTCAAGGCCCCTTAAAAGGGTTGGGGGAGGGGCTTGATGTTTTCTGAAAGCTGGTAACTGAAAACCTTGACTGAGAAGCCCAGAATGAGGGTCTCTCTCAGCAGGGTTTTGATGAGTAGGATGGCGCAAAGGCCCTGAGATTTGTCCACAAATCAGAGAAGTCTCCTGGGATGGAGAAAGCCATTTCCTCAATCGCTCTTGATGTGCATTTTCAAATACAGCTTGAAAAGTGACTAACAACGTAATCTGCAAATCCAAATATCAGCACCAGCTCAAAGCGCACAGGGCCAGCGAAATGCACACACGTGACCAAGCAGAATGTATTCTGATGCGGAAATTGCAGTTCATCAAAGGCAGCATGGAGATTTGTACAGCTAATACCCTGACAATGCAGACTGTAGGCATAAACTCTGCATTATTTTAAGAGATTAGCAAAATACCATATTGTGTCATGTATATGTTGTGGCGTAGCACCCTGGTGATAGCGTCTGATCCAGTCAAGGCTCTAATACGACATTCAGCCATTGAATCAACGCTTCCACTATGTATTCTACCAAGTGTCACAACTGTCACTGTATAAGCTAAGATTGTCTGCATCTCCTTTCCAGTTCCTCCCAGCAGGCTTCCATTAAAGGGCGCTAAGGGCTCTTTGTGGGAACTTTCCATGATTAAATTACCTTTTTTCATTAGGAGTTCTTCAGTGAGACAGAATCTCATGACAAAGTATTGGTGCCAAGAAAAGAGCTGAATAAGTCTCTGCCTGAAAGGACTGGTTCCACAGTCTCATATCCCCAGTGCAGCAAGGCCAATTTTAGTTAACTCCTCGAGAGCTGCACTTTCTTTTCCCTACATGTGCAGCTTCAATGAGAGGAAGAACAGTTCAGAAATTAGGGTGCTGGAAACTTGGATTCCCCACCCTTTTTTTTTTTTTTGCTTTTCAACTACCTTGTGTGACCTTGTGTAGGTCACTTAGCAGTACATCTTTTTTTTCTTTTCACATGGCAAGGTGGCCTTTACAGTCTTAATGGGGCGCATGTTAGGAGAACAGGTGGCTGTTAGGCATCTAATACCATTGGTCTTCAAGTGGAGTTGGGGATATGCCATTTGCTGTCTTTGAAAGTCCCTTAGTTTTTCTGAGCCTTACTTCTACACTTGTAAAATGGAGCTACTCTGCCTCACACTGGGGATTAGGAGGATAAGTATGGTAAAAACAGAGGTGCTCAGATGACATAGATATGAGGTTCTGATAAGCAACTTTTTAAAAAGAGATAAAAATGACACTTAAAAATTGTGGGGTGCTCAGAAACCACATTACTTAGAACTATGGAGGTATCCCAGCTACAGGGGTGGCTTTAGGTAGTTTGTCATCCTAGCTAGGCCAACTCCATTCTGGGAAGGGGTGGCTAGTGAAACTGACTAGCGGAAAGAGGTCCTGATCAATTTCACCAAGCCTCTATTCAGAGCACTCTGGGTCGGGCTCTGTCTTTCCAGCATGATAGCTGGCAAGAAAGGGACAGGGAAATGCTTCTGGGGATAACCCAGATGGGATTCCTAGTTTCCTTGTCAGCTGAGGAACAAGGAGCCTAGTGAATTGATTGACCAGGCTCCCTTTCTACTGGTCAATTTCACTAAGGGTGAAAACAGACATTTATTTTATTTATTTTATTTTAATCCATTTATACCCCACCCCTTGTTGGAATGTGCAACAGTCACAAGTAAAAGCCCATTCCAAGCCCTGCAAGCTCAATATGGGGCTTGTCCAGTAGGGAGAAGGTCAGGGGATGAAACAGTTTTTTTCTCTCCTTGTCTCCTCTCTTCTCCTCTCTGTGTCCTCCATCTTGGCCCATGCAGTCTGTGCAGTATGGAAGCATGTCTTCTGAGCTCTTAGTAAAGTTCTGTTTTGAAGAAACTTCTGTTGTGTGTTGTTCAACAGAAAGCTAACTCTACAATACCCCTCTCACCCAACTATGGCTTGGAAATGAGAAAAGCACTGCTGCTTCCACACAGGAATGACTGGGACTTATGGTTAAAACAGACTTAACACTAACTCCGTTTTAACACCATTTTAACATTTCTTATACATATTGCAGGGCTGCACAGGGCACCAATACAGCCCTGCAACGTGCATAAGAATTTAAAGTGGTGTTAAAGCGGAACTAGCGTCATGTCTGTTTTCACCATAAGTCTCAGTCATTCCTGTGTGGAAGCAAAAGGGCGCTCCCCATCTCCAAGCCGTAGTGCAAGGCAGCCAAGCTCAGGACTTTCACTGGGATCTATGACAGAATGCTGCTGCACTCTGGCACTGCAGCCCCCAGAGCAGCTAAGTTAAGAAAGGTAGAATTTTGTTGCCCTTCAAATTCTCTACCTAAGGCTGCCCCCTATTTTTGCCTAGTAGTAAAGCGGGGGCTGCCAGTCAGTATATGGCCTTTTTCAACCTGGAGAATGCCTTGCTAGCATAAGTGAAGCTCCTGAGAGGTTGATCAGTGTCTGGTTTACAGACCATTATAATGAGGCGCAGTGCAGTCAAGGTCACACAGAAACAGGCAAAGCTAGGAAGAGGACTCTAGAATTCAGATTTGGGAACCACTAGTTTCCATTTCAGCCTGCGGAACCTCATCCCACTGAGGCTACTGGCTAGGACTTGTAAACCCAGAATAATCCAAGTATTTGGGGCTTGCTGTCCCCATCTCACCCTTTTTGTTCAGATAGAGTATGAAGCAATACTGATGTGATTTAGTAGCCTGTCCTCTGCGTGGGAAGCTTCCCCCTTCAAATTAAAGTGAAATAGTAATCCTATTAAGTATCTTCCCTTTAAATCATAGATATGTCTGTGAGGAAATTAATGACAACCCTTTACATGCACATTCAATTCAAATCAGCGTATCCAATTAACTCCGTTACCTGGAGGCCCCCTCATCTCCCAGCCTTTTTCAATCCTGTCATATTGTCACTATTTAGCCCTAAATTACGGTAAAATAGAGTCATTCTGGGTGGATGTCTGGTCCATTCCTTTTCCAGCAGGCATTGTAGGGGAGGCATCAATAAATGGGCTTTTTTCTAAAGGTCATCGATTGGCTAGGTTAAATGGTCAGTAAGAAAGTAGCCCCTGAAGACCACAATGAACAAATTAATTTTCCTCTCCAAGGCATAAGAAAACCCATAAACTCAAGAGGCCATCTTGTCTCGCTGGAGATTTAAATAGACCAGCCAATTCCACCCCTGGGTTTCTGCTTTAAACCTTTTCAGGTGGGAAGATTCGTCAGCACAGCTGAGTAGCTGGAGATCCTACCATAAGACTGAGGGCACATTCACATGAGTAGCTTCTCCCACCTTTTAAATTTCCTGTGATAACTATTGCACCTTATTGTCATTCCCATGTTGCATCTTACTGGTTTTACTTTGCCATATGCATTGCCCTGCCTTCTGCCAGCAATCCTGTGTTGACACACAGCTACTTTTTTGAAGTGCATTGTGGGGCACTAGTCACAGGAATTCTGGGAATTGTCCCTGCTGACATTACGAGAACCATGCAAGAACAAAAAAGTAGGATTAAAAAAACTGGGTTTGCACAATAATGCTGGTCAGCTACTTGTGTATTACAAGTAAGGCATTCTGTGACCTAATCCTTTCACAAAGGGAGGTGTGTGTGTGTGTGTGTTTGTTTATCATCTTATGATAATTCTTTGTCTTTACCTTCAAGGCTGTCTGTGTCCTTTCTCCCTCTCTTTCTGCACTTGTTTCCTGCTACATTTCCACCCAGGAACTTTGCTCCCTCTCTGTCAACACCCTCACCCAAGTCTCCTGTTCCCTGAAACATCTTCATCCATGCTTTCCCTGCCTAAACATTTGTTTTGCTCTCTCCCTCCCTCCCAGCTTTCAAATCCCTCCAGAAAACCTACCTCTTCTCTCAGGCTTTCCCTAGTTCCTTATCCCCACAGACTGCAGTGCTCCCTGCTCCCACTACTGCCTTATATTCAGAGCCCCCCTCTCCTCTGTAACTAAGTTAAACACATGCACCTGCAACTCCTTAACTTCATGAATGTATCTCTGTCTCCCCATATCCTACTACATTAATTGTAATTAAGCTAAGCACGTGTATCTCTGGCTTCTCAATTTTGTGACCGTATCCCTATCTCTCGAGATGTTCCCCTCTCCCTTGTCTCCTCTAGACTGTAAAACCCTTGGGTCAGGTACCTGTCTCTAATTAATCAATGACTGTTCAGGTACATGTCAGGTGTCCCATTAGCTCCATGGCTTCAGGCTCTTAAAGGACCAATGCACAATTCTACTGGAGCCCATTTTCAGGGAACTTATCCTGCCAGTCCCTGTAACCCTGTTACAAATACATAAATTTCAGAAATGGATCCAAATTTGTAATCTAAACCAAAAGACCACACCTAGCTATAACCATTCGACCTTTCTCCTTTTCCTCAACTAAGAACAGAACCAAGGAGTTGTGACTCCCAGTACAGCCCTTCCTAGGGCTGCCACCTTCAGTTGTTTTTTTGACACTTCCATTTTGGCCTATGGAAAAAACCACCACATGTAGCAACCCTAGCCCCTCCCCCATTCTAATCACTAGATCCCACCATTCCCTTTCCAAAGAAACAGAACCCAGGAGTCCTTATATATTATCTATTATTTCTATAGCATGTTCTGCCAGACTTCAACGTGTTTTACAGTCTTTAACTAGTTCACCCTCACAACAATTATGTGATTTAGGTCATTATTATTCCCATTTTTCAGCTGTGGAAATGAGGATGAAAATAGTGACTTGCCCAAGGCCAACCAATGAGTACCAATTAAAAACAATACATAATTCATACAATACCAATCATACCCTTCCCTGATTCCTTAACTCAGCCCCAAGCATCAAAACCCCATCCCTCTCCTAATCCCACCCACACCCTTAGAGATATTTTTCCAGGGCACTTATGAAAAATACATGTTACAGGGCCTACATTGGTACCAATGCAAGCCCTGCAACATGTATGTTTCATAAGTGGCCTGGAAAAATATATATGGGTGGCAACCCTGGGGTTGGGACCCCAAATGGGGACATGGCATTTGCAGAAGGGTCACCCAACCATAACTGATATCTCACATACATTGACTGTCTTTGCTGCTGTCTGGGTGGCACAAAAGGCATCTCACAGGCAAAACGTTTGGGAACCACTGCTTTTAAGAAAAAAATCTAAAATCACACGACTCCTGATAAAATTGCAAAAGTCAGCAATTTTGCTCGCGTGTGTAAGTAACATGCTGCTTACATTACATTTGTCCTTTTGCACCAGCAATCTAAAGCTACAATAACAACAAACATTAAGGCTCTGATTAAAATCTTCCACCAAGCAGAGACGTTTTGTTTGGGCTGCAAATTCAGCCTGACATCCTAGCCATTTTCTCACACTGCTGGGCATAAGATAAACAAAGCAACAAGCCAGCGTGAGGCCAGGAGACCTTTTCTGTTCAGATTTTCCAGCCTTAGACATTTTTATTTTTTTTTGCACTTTCCTCCCCGATCCCATTTTGTTACTTAAGCAAGACACCAGGTATGAATACACAAATCTCCCCATCTTTGTTCCATTAAGATCTCCGTTATCCCCCTCCTCACCAGCCAGACTGAACTGATATGTCTCCAGATTCCTGAGGACTGCATTGGTTTAACACTGCATTTATACCTTTAAAAGAAAGGTGGTGTGGGGGAATACTTAGGTAGGAGAGCACAGAGCATGCTGGAGAGCGAGCTAATGAGGCAAGAGAGTATGTGGAGTGTTATGTTCAGTGCTTAGAACAGGGCAATGAGAGGGGGAAGAGAGTTTATTTTTATAAGGGCTTTGTGACCCAAATTATTTATAGATCTGAGTCTTTTGTAAATTCAATACCCATGTCATCGCTCTCTCACTCCCCCCCAGCCTTAGAAATGTTAACTAAATGTTCAAAGTCACAATCCAGCAGCCTGAAGTTCCCTAGAGAAAAGCTCGTAGTCTGGACCTAAATGCCAGAATAATTGCAGATGAGGACAGAAAACTTCAACAGCCCACTCCATGGTGACTCCTCCTCTGCTATTGCTGTGCTGAAATGTTGCTGGGATGGGGATGCTGCTCTGTTTCTCAGAAAACCTTGGTTTAGTTTCCTGGTCTGCCACAGACTCAGACCGTTTGATTTTGGGCACCTACGTGCCATTGAGTTTCACTGAGACTTCGTATGCAAGTACCTCCTATCTCACTTTAACCTATCCTGTGTTCCTCTGAGCAGGGCACTTAAAATGCAGCTCTCAAGGAGGCACTCACAAATGGGGCTAAAGTGGAGAGGGAGACTCTTAATCCTTGTTCATCTGGCAATTACCTCCCCCACTAAGCCCTCTCAGAAAAGTTCAGCATTTCTTGCTTTTGTGTTTCCCTCACAGCATCTCTGCTTCACTGGCTGCTTGTTATTCCAGCTGCTCCTGCTGGCAATTCCCTATAAGGGAAATTTCCTGTGGAGGAAAAAAAATGTGGAAGGTAGTTACTCTAGGGACTCCCCTTTTAAAAACATGCTCATGTGAACAAGCACTTAGGTGCCTAAGACACTTGTAGAAATTTGGCTCTTGCTCTCTCCGAGACCCAGTTCCCACCTGTAAGATTGTCCCACACCCCAAAGAAAGACACTGACACCAAATAGTTGGGTTAAAATAGGCCGCACCAATTTATTAAAACTTATTCTGTTAAGGAGGGGGCTATGCCCCTTCTAGTCCCGCAGTCCTTAACTATTAACTCAGTTAATAATACTAATCATTAGCGATGGGACCCCGGGGCAATTACCGGATACTGGATTTACCGGTTTTCCGGTTCTCAAAGAACCGGATTCTCGGATTAAATTCGGTATCCGGTACCGGTTTTATTCCATTGATTTCAGGGGCACTGTGTCCCCATTGAAATCAATGGAATACAATTCCTCCCCCCTCCCCCTCCCAGGCTGCGCGGGTGGAAGGGGGGACACCCCTCACCCACCCTGCCCAGCCTGGATTTTT
>QEPC01001425.1:1863369-1911872 GCA_003113815.1 Sphenodon punctatus | reverse complement strand
GGGTGGGGGGTGTCCCCCCTTCCACCCGCGCAGCCTGGACTCGGGGAGTTTTTGTTTTTTTTACTTTTTTGGTGGCACTTTTTACATTGCAGCCATTCATTTAAATGGCTGCAATGTAAAAAAATCTGGTACCCGGAATCCGGTAACGGGACCGGATTTACCGGGTTGAATCCGATAATGCCGGTACGCCCAGTACCGGCATTATCGGATACCGGATTTACCGGCCCGCCCGCCCCTACTAATCATAAACTTGAGCGGTCTGAAGTTCTTCAGTACCACCATAACGCTAACTATAGCTGCTGCAAACATCACACCTGTCCGGCCGCGCCCCAGCCGGATCAGGAGGCCCTTGCCAATTGTAACCCTAAGAAGGAATCGATGGGGATGCTCCCCTGTGCCTTGGACCGCCTCTGCCATAAGGCCCCGGGGTTGTCCCCCTCGTCCTTGCTCTGAAGTGATGCTGGCCGGCCGGCTCTAGCCTTCACTCAGAGCCCACCTCTTAAGGAGATGACTTGGCAGCAGACTATCCCTATTTCTAGACTAACTACCTCGCAGGACCCCTGCGACAAAATTCTTTAACAATACCCTTTCCACCATAGCCAATCGAAACTTATCACTGTGAGGAAGGCGAAAAACCCCACCATGCATAGTGCCAATTTGCATGGAGGCAAAAATTCCTTCCTGGCCTTGAGCACAAGCTCAACGACCGGATCAACCCACAGTGCATAAAGGGAGGGTGGGAGGGTGCCTCCACAATGTGTTGCAGGCGTGGAATGGCCGTTTCGCGCCTGGATGCAAGATGGCGGCCGCGAAGTCTCTTCCCACGAGACTTTGCCCAGGTCGCTTCCCGAGCCGTGCGTCCCCGCCCTGCTCTTTCTTCGCTCCAGCTGGGGGGGAGGGACAAAAACCGCCGCCCAGAGAGCCGCTACCCATGCCGGGTAGGGCCGCGTGGCGACGGGGCTGGGAATAACAGCCATTTCCCAGCCGAAATGGAATCTGTACACTAATGACTGTGCAGTGCTCAGGTACCATGATAATGGCAGCCAGATGAGTACTAGCGAGAGAATGCAGAAATCCCAGCCAAATCAGCTACCCCACAGTTGTTCCATCACCAAGGGGGCTTACTGGGATCCAATGAGAAAGGTGTATTAGCAATGTCCTCCCCCCCCACCCCCATTTATAAGGATGCAGTCTACTTTTTGTCCTAAGCAGGGGAAGGTGATTAGCATAGAGTTCATAAAAAAGGAGAGAGACTCTGACTGACAGAAACCTCTTCCTGCTGCACAGGCCAAGTACGTCCAAGGGCACTTTACTGTGGGCATGGAGGGAGAGTGAATTACTTCTCCCCTTCCCTCCTCCCCATGCTGGTGCTGCAGACAGGCAGATGTCATGCCAAGGATAGCACAGATCTCTTCTCTTCGCCTGTGCTTTGCCTTGGAGGATAACAAGCAGTTACGACACTGATGCTCAATCATTGCTCACTGTGGGAATCTACAGGGCTGCTTTGGATGGGCTTGGGCATCCTGGAAGGGAGTGGAGCCCACCAATTGCACTTTTCCTTATGGACAGCTTTGAATTATACAGAAGATTGAAATTGCAATCAGCTTCCTTTCCCCATCCCCTTCCTCCAGGCCGATGGATACATGGAGCGTAAATGGATATGGAGTATTTCCCAAATCACCATCTTTTGTTTGGCTAGGGCATATTTTATAGGTTTACCTGTTGTTTTTTCTGGGTATTCATTTCAACTCTATTTGTTGAATTTGCTCACTCTGATCCGGGTTTGATGAAGTAAGGTATGAAACACTATCTGCTCTTGCTTCAGTCAGATATTTGTTTAGGGTTTTGGTTGGTATTTTCATTTTGTTCAGTATTTTCAGTTGTTTGGTTTGGATATTTGGGATTTTTTTATCAAATAGCCAAACAAAAAGAACCAGAAAAAGAAGGAAAACCAGGGGTATTGGTGAATACATGAATATTTGTTTCAGTGAGAACATTCATTCATATATTTGGTGTGCTATGCAAAAAGGGGAATGGGGAACACCCACATTTTCGAGTGCCATATCAAGTACGTGATGGGATACCTGGGTACTGATCGTATCCATATACCTGAAAAAACACTAATTTCTGATCCCAATTTTTTTTAATTTTCTAATTTTCTGGAAGTTGACTTTCTGGGACGTCACAAAAACAGTGTCAGAAGTTCAAAAATTGATACTGGGAGTAAAAAAAAATCTGTACCAGAAGTTGACATTCCAGGACATCGGATTCCTGAATCAGGTTGCAATTGGGTACATCGATGTTCTTGGGTTGATTTGGGTACCTGAAATTCATTGAGTATACCCGTGTTTGCAGGTACTCATTTCAGCTCTACTAAGATGTTATTGTAGGTCTGCCAGCTATCAACTTTGTAATAGTAAGGAGGCACCAGTTACATGAATGCTGGCTTGCTGCTATTGGGTTTGTGGCAATACAGCGTGCGTGTACACACACGCACGCATGCACGCACACACACGCACGCACGCACACTCGCACAGTACAGAGTTAAGAGTGAAGAAACAGAGTGGTGCCCCTTTAAATGGCAAACGCTTCCGTTACCTCCACAAACAGTTCCAGCAAATGAATATGGTTGAGCTGAGAGCAAGCAACATATCCCATACTATCCCATGAGTTATAGCAAAAATAAAAAATACCCCTCAATACCCATTGGACTGCTTCTTCTGGCAGCAGCAAAGGCCTGGCGAGCAAGACAGAAGTTCCAAGCAAAGGTAAAGAGGCTTTGAATTCAAAGACAAAGTGAGGAAGAGATGAATATGCCATTGTGTATGGGACTCTCCCCCAGCTATGCCTGCAACAAGGGAGAAATATCCTTTCATGCCAGCAAATATAGAACCAGCCTTACAGCTAACTGCCAGTTTGAAATTTTCCAAGAAAATATTCAAGCCATTTGCTGCAAGTTCTGCATAATTGAACCAACAAAAGGGAAGGTTTTTGTTCTCTTTAAATATTTTAAAGACCTTTTAGCGTCTGGTTCTTTTTAAATGTTTTCCTTTCTACTGCGACTCTCTGTGTGTGTAAAATATGGGTGAGCTGGGCTCTCTCTTTGCTTATATCAAACCTCTCTTCCACCAGCCTACTTGGAATATTCCAAATGCTTGGCTCATTTGTAGGTCTGCTTTTTGTTAAGGTACTACTACTTACCGTTGACTTAGACCTCTTCTGCCATGTCCCCACTTGAGGTTAAACAAGGTCAGACAGATCTGAGAAGCAAAGGGGAGGTTTTTTTAAAAGAGCTCCACTCCCATTTCCCAACATGGAAAATTGGACCGTGAGGAATTAAACTGAGAGCTGCCAGGTGCTCAGTATTTAGGAAAACATGAAGACAAAGTGGTCCGAAGGATATCTTTTATTGAACCAATCGTTAGTGGTGTAAATAAGCAAAGCTTCCGGGCCACACAGGGCCCTTCCTCGGGCATGTAGCGTAGCCGGTATTTCTACTTGTTCTTCCCTCAGGCATGTAGCTTAGCCAGTAGGAATATAGAAACGGAACGACTGTACAGCTCTACATTTGCTCAGTTTATATATTTCTACTGGCTATGCTACATGCCTGAGTAAAGGTCCTGGATGGCCTGAACGCTTGCTTATTTCCACCACCAAAAATTAGTCCAATAAAAGATAAAAACTGAAGCACTTTAACTCCCTGTCACTTGGGACCAACATGGCAACCACACTCTCTGGAAAACATGAACTAATTTTGGTTCTTAAACAGGAGTTAAGCTCTTTTGGAAATTTGGTCCCATGGTCCCTTGATCCTACATGGGCCAGAATACAATATGCTTGGTTGAAGTGTTTTTACTGGAGAGAAACAACAGACTAAGCACACTGTAGGATCCCGCTCTAGTCTGGCGACACTGGAGAGGCAGGGCTGTTGCTTGCGCAAGTATTGCTTCTCCCTGCTGGGTCACGGTTGAACATCATAACCCCACAGTTGTGCCATGAGCACCAGGCCACTAGAGGTGCCATCTTCCTGATGAGATATTATAATCAAGATCCTGACAGGTAACAATTACATGACATCCTTTTGTAGAATGTCCAATGTCCCATATTTTAAGCAGCAGCCCTTTTTTTAGAACCCTGCAGCCCTACAAAATATAATAGACATCCCTTGTTTAGAGCTCCCCAACTCCAATATACCATAAAGGACACCCCTTATTTTTAGAACCACACAGCTTCATAAAGCATAGTGGGCATCTCTCATTTTGGATCCCCATGCCTCCACAGTGTCTCTTATTTTGATCTAGCAGACCGTTCGTAAGGGTATTCTCACATTTTGTCCTTCACGCCCAGGGGCATAGCTATCATAGGGACAGGAGGGACATTTGTCATGAGGCCCAAGCTGGTGGGTGGGGGCACAAATCCTGTCCTGTTGTGGTGCGGCCAGGCAGAGGCTGAGCAGAAGCACCTGCAGAGTGTGGCATGTGTGGGACCCACCCGCTGGGTAGCACAGTATGGAACAAGCACTGGAGGCGGTAACAGGCAGGCAGTGCAGCCACAGGCTCCAGGGATCAGGCGAAGCAAGCAGAGGGAGAGGTATTGTAGTGTCAGGAGTGTCTCAGAGTCAGAGCAGCAGACTCATCGGACTTACCATGCAAGTTGGCAGTTTACTGCAATAAGGACATGGGGGGGGGGGGGGGGGAATGGGACAGGGGAGAGGATGGGGGGGGGGAAGAGAGTCCATTTCTTGCACCTGGGCCTATTCCAACCTAGCTACACCCCTGTTGTTGCCAACATCCATTGAAGTCCATGGAGGTGCATATCCGTTGACTTTAACTGGGCTTCGGGTCAAGCCCTTTCTTTGTTGGATTCAAATCCAACCTTAGGCAATGTGGTGCCAGTACAAAGTCCTTAACATAGACCAACTAGTGCAGCTCAGGCCTCTGTGTTGAATTCACTTCTACCTCCCCTCCCTTCTTCTGGTGAGAAGATCTTGCATGATAAAAAATAAGAAGGGAGGGCAAGGCGACACCATGCAGAGAGTAATCAGGAGCCCCAGCATCTTTAATTTATTACTGTGCGAGCGGCTTGTTGAGAACAAAGCCGCCAGTTCAGGAGGATCATTCCTTTAAAAGATTTTTTATTTGAGAAGCTGTCAGCCCGCACCTTGTCACATCCCTACTCACAGGAGAAGAACTTTAATAATGTGCCACCTCAATGCAAATGAGCTCCTAATTAATTAAGTACTATTCTTCTGGGGATAGATTCATTAGAATCAAATTTGGGCAGACAGGTTGGCAAGGTTGTATATTTTATTGTCATGTGGCATTTTATTTTCCTTGAGGCTGGGCAGTGGTGATGGCAGTGATGGAAATGGATCAGGTTTCCTTGTGGGCCTTCTCCTTGCCTTGAGACAGAATCTCTGCTCTGCAGAGGAGCACCTCGTTCCTCCCAAAACATCTTCCTGGTGTGCCCCATTTCAAGAGCTGTCGTCACACCCTCAGCTCCCCAGGCACAAAGTTCCATCAGTTTCACACAAGCTGCATGCCCTTGTGGAAAATTATTTTCATCAGAACTAAATAATCAGAGAAAGGGGATTATAAAAGAGTGTAGTATGTGCTATGGGAGGAGGGGTGGATCTCACAGCATTTTAAAAGTCTTGCATGAATTATTATTTCACCCCGATAATCGAGGTCTTATCTGTGCCACGGCCTCAAAACACCCGGGAGTTGCGCGGCGCTGCTGTTTCTAATGATGCCCGGGTGACTTCTGGTTTACAGAGGTGCTTCTAAAGCCCCCTCTGCAGGGGTTTCCCAGCATCGCAGCTTTTGCTCGTTTAAAAAGGCCCATTTGATTGCTCATTATGGGTCAATATCACATACTGTGTGCTACATTTGGGCCTCAAAAGTTTGAAAAGGATGGCACCACACCCAAAAACTTTCAGAAACAAAGAAGTAGCCAACAATGGCAAATGGGCACCTAACTTTCATTGAAATTACATTTGAAAATCTGCCCCAGTTGATCTTCATGAGGTGAGGAAATGAAAGGAAGAAGAGCAGAGAATGCTCATCTAAAGGTTAACTTTTTGAACTGGAATGGTATTTTTGGAAGAAAAAAGAAAGACTCTAACCTCTCCCGAGTCCCTGCATATATTCTAATATGCACAGGCCCAGCCAATGGGGGCCACTTCTAACCTTCCACGCACATCAAGATTTTGGTCCAGTCTGGTCTCTGCTGGGAACTGGTTAATAAGTTGTCTGAAACAGGAGGGTTGACACAATCGCCATTCCCCACGAGCACCCCCCTCCTTTCCGGGGGGGGGCAGCATATGAGGGAGTGGGGTTTGCACCGCCCCCTTTTAGGAGGAAGGTAGGAGAAGCTGTGGGCGGCTCCACAGCTGGAAGGCACAAAGCCAAGTCTCGCGAGGCGGGACTTGGCAGGCGCCATTTGGGGGCGCGGCTGGGTCCGGCCAGTTGTGCCAAAGAGGAGAAGGAAGCACCCGTCCACCCTCCCTCATGCACAGTGGGTTTCATATGCTGTCCGTCCTTCATGGGGGGCGGGAAGGAATTATTGCTGTCAGGCATAGGGGCCTGGCGGTTTTTCGTCTTCCTCACTGTGCATGGTGATTGCAATTGGCAAACCGGGCGAGGATTAATGTGCTCAGCGTTGTTTCTTTGTTGCACTTGCAGGGGTCCAAGGTATTAATAATTAATAAGTTACAGTAGAATTAGCTGTTTCTTAAGTCATCTTCTTTTGAGATGGGGCCAAGGGCGAAGCTAGAGCAGGGGCGGCCAGCTTCCAACCAAGGCCCAGAAGGGAGGGACGAGCCGTACACCGAAGGACAGGGGCAGTCCCCATGGCGGCCACCACCTCCCTCCTACTTCGGTCACGAGGGGTCTCCTACCTCCCCGACCAGCCAGGCGGCTGGAGTGACCTAGCAGTGGTTAGAAGTTACGCGGTACTGAGGGACATTGGGCTGCCCAAGTTTAGATGTTACAGTTAGATGTTATAAACTAGTTAAAAGTGTAGCCACCCCACCCCCTTTGGGGACTACCAAGGGTTTGGCCTGTACTTACTGCGAGACGGCCACTACGGGGGCAGTAGAGAGCAACTGAGCTATGTGCAGAGGGCTTGCAAAGTGCAGGAGAACTAATGCAGGACACCAGGGAGTGATTGACAGCCAGGTGGAGGGAAAATCTAGAACTGTTACCAGGGCTCTGGCTACTCTGCCAGAGGGGGAGGGGGGTAGGAAAATCTAGGAGCCAATAGGGAGAGAGAAAAAAGGAGGACAGGAGAGAGGGAAGTGAGGAGAATTCAGGGGGAAAAGACTGACTGGAGCTGAGAGGGAAAGGACACTTGGTCAGCAAATTGGCTGATGGGGCCAGAGGGGAGGACAGAGTAGCTGGGGATTCCAAACCCCAGGTACCAGAGGGACGGCGTGGGAGGTCAGCTGGCAGGTCGGCCAGTGGAGGAACACGGCGAGGGAGGTCGGCTGGCAGAGGAAGTATCCATTCGGGCAGCCCAGTCCAGGTTAATCCAGACCAGGGAGGAGGAGCCCCTCAGCCTGAGGGGTTGCCATACCTCAAGATCCAGCTAGATTGTACCTTGACCAGATGCTCTTTGGTGGCCTCAACTTATACTCTGACTAGCCCAGCTGATCTCAAAAACCCCTCGCCATCCGTCCCAGAGATGGTTCGACCTGGAATGCCGGCAGGCTAGAAGTAGGGTGGATGAAATCTATAGAAGCTACCGGGCTGGGGACTTCCCTCATCTCCCTGAGCAGTGTTTTTGCTTGAGGAGGGAATATAAGTTCCTTGTCCGGCAAAAGAAATGCCTCCACACAGATGCTCGGCGGCAGGATCTTTTGAATGCAAGCAATGCCAAATACTCTAAGACCTTCTGGCATATAATCAATGGAGCAACCGCAGGGCTGAGAGCCGGATGCTCCACTCCTATAGTACCCTCAGCTTGGGTGGAGTTTATAGAAAACACACAAGCAGACGTGGGTGGAAGGAATGCCAGCCACATGGGGAACTGGGGATCTTTAGAGCAGGCCACCCCAGAATGGCCCCCGGTTTCCATCCAGGAGTTGGGTCAAATTTTAGAGAGCTTTTCCAATGGGAAAGCGCCTGGGTCGGATCTGATTCAGGTGGAAGCCATCAAACTAAACCAAAATTGGTGGCTTCCGATTCTAGCACAATTGTTTACTAGCATCAATAACACAGGAACTCTTCTACAAGGTTGGACTCAGGCTATAGTCGCTCTCATATATAAAAAGAGAGCTACCACGGATCCCAAGAGTTGCAGGCAAATTAGTCTGATCAGTGTCGTCAGCAAAATCTATGCCAAGTATCTTTTGGCAAGGCTTGAAGAATGGGTAGAAACTACGCAGATATTGCATCCTGAGCCGGCAGGGTTCCGTAAGGGAAGGTCTACATTAGGCCATTGTCTAGTGTTGCACCATTTAATTGAAAAGTATAGGAGTACCAACAGGAAGTTGTACGTCGCCTTCTTAGATCTGAGGGCGGCGTTTGACTCTGTGAACAGATCCCTTTTGTGGAGTAAGCTCATTCTACTTGGGATAGATAATAGGCTGCTTTGGCTTATCCAGGCCCTGTATACAGATACCACCGTTCGGGTCAGAGTAGATCGGAGCGGCCAGCTTACTCCAGATGTCATGGTTACTAAAGGGGTGAAACAGGGCTGTGTGCTCGCACCAGACCTGTTCAACTTATTCATAAACGATCTTATCCTGTTGATGAGGCAAGAGAGATTTATCCTCCCAAAACTGTCAGCTAACCTTGTCGAGATTCTGCTTTATGCTGACAACTTAGTGATTCTATCCCAGACCAGGGTTGGGCTGCTTAGGCAGATAGGGACGTTTGCAGACTACTGCCACAATAACAACCTCACAATGAATTATTCTAAGTCAAATGTGCTGGTTTTTGCAAGGGACCACCGCGGTGGTCCATAGGTGGCCCATTGGCAGTGCATGCCTGGCACAAAGAAAGATCTATAAGTACCTTGGGCTGCATTTTGCCACTAACGGGCAATGGAAGGAGCACTTTAGGAAGGTAGAGGTGGTAGCTAAGAGACAGATGCTAGCAATTCTTAGGCTGTTTGCAGGAACATGGAGGAGGAACCTGGATATAGCAATCAAGGTCTGCGAAGCCAAGGTAAAAGCTTCCCTTTTATATGGGGCGGAACTCTAGGCCCCTTTGTCAGACATCAACCTGAATTCTCTCCAAGCGCATTTCCTCAGTGTTCTTACAAAGGTCCTGAATGGGACTCCAGCTGCGGCCATGAGACTGGAGGCTGGTACTCGAGCCTGGGAGGCCGTGGCCTGGGAGCAAGCGGTCCTTTCTTGGCTAAAAGCGAGTGGGGCCCCTAGTAAGAATTTGACTCAGCTTGTTCTGTCAGATACCTTTGAGAGTCCATGGCAAATTGCCATCACTAAATATGTGACTCGCTGCGGTCTCTCGTTGGAGCATTTACACAGGCAAAATCTCGTTGTTGCTAAGCATGAGATTAGCTCAAGAATCAGAGATATAGGTAGGCAGGAGGATATGGCATGGGTGGCCGGTTCCTTTCATCTTTGGGGATACAGTCTGTGGACCCCTCCCCCCCCGATGGGACAAATGGTGCATTATCTCGGCATGAGGACCACGTTCAGAGAGAAATATCTGTTCCTCTGTGCTAGAGTCAATGCTCTACCCACTAACATACTTGTGGGGCATTTTGATGGCACCCCCTATGGGGATCGCTTATGCCCTATGATGCTTTGACAGCAGAGACCACACACCACGTCTTATTTGAGTGTCATCTATATGACTCCATCCGTGGGAAATTTTTGGACACCCTTATTTCAAAGGCGCCAGGTGCTACAGCAGTATATTTGGCCCTGATAGCACTCACCGACACCTCTCCCGAGATGACCAGGCAGGTTCAGAAATTTTTGATGGCAGCCATGGAGATTAGGAAATGTTTTCTCTCTTTTAAGACAATAGATGATGTTTAAGAGCTTTAGAACTGCTCTTTTTTTTTCCCTTGAGGATCTGCCGAGGAGTTAACTAGTTTAAGCTGGTTTTAATATATGGATTGTTCGAAGTAGATACTTTGGGGACTATAATTGTGATAGGATCTAAGTCGCAGAAATTTTATATTAGGTTGTTGTGTATTAGATTTTATGTTGTTTGTCATTTTTTGTTGTTGTATTGTTGGCAATGGCCTCTGGTCACGCAATAAATTTGATTTGATTTGACTAGCCCAGCATAGTGTTGTAGGGGACGGTTGGGGCCCAGAGTCTGTTCAGGGAACAGTAATTGAGAGAAATAGTCACTGCCTTATTAGGCTTATCTTATGTTATAATAAACCTGTTTGCGTATCTTGGTAACCTGCTTCATGCGTGCATGTCTCAAATGGGGGGGATTTTCTCTGAGCTGGTATTATGCATTCCCACCACTGGGCCCTGAGTTGTGCAGAGGGGGAACCAGCCCACCCCTTTTTCCTCTACAGGGACACCATAGCCCTATCTGCACCCCAGGTAGAGGCACTGCCATTTGGCGCCAAAAAAACTCGAAGAGAACAAGCCCTTGAACCCAGGCGCCCTATTCCTTGGACCCCTTCCCAGGAGGGTCAGAGATAGGGGGTAGCCGAGGGGACATTACAAAAGTATAGTCTAGTCTGGACCCAGGAGGGAGGATGCCCCCTCCCCGACTTTAACAACAGTCAATAAAAGTTCGGCCTTTCAATCCCAACACATGTTATTGTCTTCTTCCGGGGGGGTGCTGGGGCAAAGGACCCACAGACACATGAATTCAACTCCTTAAACCGAACAGGATGTTTTTTTAGTGCATAACTGACTTCAGCTTTATTGGATACATATTTATTTATTTGAGTCCAGTAAATCGCTAAAGTCTCCATTTGCCATATATATGCTGTTGTTGAAGCAGGGCAGTCAGCATGAACTGAGGTACCACACTTAGGGTTACTATTAATTATTAATTATTATTATTTTATTTATATAGCACCAACAATGTAATGTACCTGGCACTGCACAATCTAAAGTTACAAACAGGTCCCTACCCCTAATGGGCATACAATCTAAGGGAGTGGGGGGAGAGAGACAAGGGAGAGGTAAACATCAGGAGAGACAAGATTCATGAGGTTGAGAAGTTGCAGGGTCACGTTCTTCAGGGCACTTTTAAACAAACGGGTTGCCTCACAATCGAGGTATTTAATTCGTGGCCTGCAAACAATGCGTGACCGCCTTCTACGTGCATGATCCTGGACTTCTGTCTCATCTAATCCTGCCTTGTGGGATTTTGAAATATTGCACGAACGGGTCGCGTGATGGCGACCCGCTCATTTAAAAGCATCCTCACTTAGTTACAGGGAATTAGATTAGTTTCACAAGCTAGGGAAGGCCTGACAAAAGAGGTGGGTTTTCAGGAGGGATTTGAAAGTTGGGAGGTCTTGAGACCAAGAGACCAGGGTTCAAATCTCTTCTTAACCATAAACTCACTGTGTGACTTTTGGTCAGTTGCTCTGTCTCAGCAGTTCTCATCTGTAACATAGAACCAACAACAACAGCCTACTTCACAGTGTTGTTGTAAGGGGGAACTAGATAAGGATAGTAAAGCACCCTGAACACTTATAGTGCTATATAAATTATATTAAATTGTGCCTTTTATTGATGGTCCCCACAGAGAAGCCAAAAGGTCAATAATTATTAATTCACTGAATCCAGTTTCCCCTTTTCCCCAGAGAACTGAATCGCTTAGGTACCGAACCAGAGTCCATGTGAATCTTTCTACTTTACACAAATCAAATCAGTCACCTAGACTGAGGTGGTGTTATACATGGAGTTAGAGCGTGCCCTCTCATTCCTTCTGTCAAACCCCTCTTTTTCCTGATGCAGACACTAAACATTCTTGGAGCAGAGGTTGTAAATCAGGAAGCTCACTAGTTTGCTGTCCATAATTTCTGTGAATACAGAACAAGGATTTTCATGGCCTCTAATCTGACACCTCTCAGCAGATTCCAAGTCACTTCAAACAGTTCCCCTGTTACAGGCATTGCTGGCAGCTCAAAGCAAGTCTGCAGGGTATTGAAAAGCCCTAAATAGTTTTTAATTGTCCCCTTACTAAAAACGGCAAGAGGTGCGAAGGATTTGCTTTCATTTTGCTAAGCACCTTTCCCCTGTCCTTGTTCTGTTACTACTTGGCTCAACGCTTCTCTGGGGAGTGGAGACTTGTGTTAACAGCACTTTGCTGCTCATAAGCTTCCTGATGGCTATGGCTCTCAACAGGCTGAGAGCTGGACTCAGAAGATGGGAATAGAATGGGTGATTTCTGTGTCCTTGGATAGTACTATATGCCACCTCTTTCTGAAGTGTTCTCTTTACTCTGCTTATTTTTTTTCAATCTTATTTTATTCTTAGTGATGCCCTTCTATAACATGTAGCCCACCAGAGTTGATCAACAGAATCATAGAACCGTAGAGTTTGAAGGGACATTAAAGGTAATCTAGACCAGTCCCTGCCTAGTCCCCTTCGCCGTTGCAATGCCGGCGACGGGGTAATTGCCACGCCCCCGTCGGAGATACAGGCGGGCTCAAGGAGGAAGCCGGCAGAACGCGTTAGAGCGCTTAGGCAGCAGAGAGGGTTGCCGTGGCAACCAGAGATGGCGCGTGCGCAATGGGAGCCACGCCGAAGAGAGCAGCGGATCCGTCCTTTGTAGGGAAGGCGGGGACGCGAGGAACAGCCTCAGTAGGCGTGGGACACGAGCAAGTCAGCAGCAAGGAGTACTTGCTGCTGTGCTGTTCCGTGTCACGTGGCGGCGAAAGGCCAGGGGAGTGAAAGGAGCGGAGCTGAGCAGAGCAATGGGCCGCACGAAGAAAAAGGCGGCTGCAAAAAAGCGTCCCCAACCAGCGGGGAGCCAGATAAGGAGTGGGGGCAGCCCAGAAAGAGAAGCACCAGGGGAAGGTGATGGGGCCCCAACCAGACAGCAATTAATGGAGTGCCTGGCGGCCTGCGGGGCCCTGCTCCAAACCCGGGCCTCGAACTCTACACCCCACCCCAGAGGACCCCCACCCCACCAGATGGGGCATTCGGGGGGAGGGCTCAGACCACCAAGGGAGGGAAGAGGGGCAGCTTGACCCTCAACAACAAGGTTATCCCCCTAATAGGGAGAAGGATTCACCACAACCCACACTCGAGGGTCTCAGGGCGCTTTTAAACGAGACAGGAAACGCAGCTGATCCTTTGATCAGCCGCGTTTCTTTGCGCTCGTTTAAATTACAAACTTACATTTAAGCCGGCGTCAGACCGGACAGGCGATCCTGCCCCCTCCGATGCGGATCGCCGCTGTGCCGGCTTCACTGCACACTTCCCGGATATTTTGCCGAGTGCGCATGCGCAGAAGGGCGCGCATGCGCACTGAGTCTCTACGCTGGGTCTGATGCTCTTCTGAGCATCATACCCGGCGTAGAGAGAAAGGCGGGGGGGATATGCCGGCACTTAACGATCCCGCTTGTCAGCGGGATCGTCTAAAAGCGCCCTCAGACGGGGCACACAGGTGATAAGCCCCCCTGCACGGTATCGGGAGGAAGGGGGTTCAACCCAAGGGGTGTGTGTGGGCAGAGCTAACCCAGCTCAAGCTGGCCAGGCTGGAGAGGGGGCAGGCCATTCCCCCCCATGGCAGAGGGGTCCTAGGCAAGAGCTAATCCCCCTAGAAAGGGGGGAGGGGAGCCATAACCGGGATGTGAGCCTGGGCCTATTAGACCAGGAACAATACCACATGGGGGTTGGTCACACTGGGGGCCGGTCGGGGATTATGCCAACCTGGGGGACCCCCTCGGGGTACCGGGGCTGGCACGGCACCAGCGTCAATATATGGGCAGTGCAGCAGAACTGGGGGCACCAACAACGGCACCTGGTAATAGGAGGGGGCATGAGGTGCCCCGAGACATATCTTTGGTAACAGGAGAAGGACCCCCGCCAGCCCGGAGGTGAAGGGATGAGCAGCAGCAACAAGAAGGGGATCCAGATCAGGCCATATTGAGACACATCCAGGCGATCGAGGACGCCCTGCAAAGGGAACCCAGGGGCCTGCCCGAAAGGGGGCACCACGGGGGATCCAGGACAAGCGGTCCACCCCAGCAGACACTGTATGGTGAGTCTACCAACCACGGGGGGTGGGGAACCACCGCCATAACAAGCTAGGAGGCTCATCCCGTGGAGGGCAGTCTTGGCGGGACAATAAGTAGGGAATCGGATGAGATGCCCCTAGGTTAGCCCAACCAGAGAGGGAGCAGTGGGCAGGCGGGCACAGTCCCACCGCTATCATCGGATCAGGGGCAACACGCCATGCGCCCCCGCCTACTACAGGTCGATGGGGCGTGGGCATGGGTGTTCCCTGCCAGCCTGCTGGTAGCGCAAGTGGGTGCAACAGCCCCCGCCAGGTACAGTACAATGGAGGCAGCCGCCAGCCATGAAACTGCCCTTACCCTCCCTCAGGCTGAGGCGGCCTTAGCCTCCCCATCGACGGGGGCCCAGGTACCCGTGATTGTGCGCCCACCGGGCAGTGTAATCACTGATGTAGCGGCTCCATTCGGCAGCCATTTGACCCCCGCAACCAGAGAGAAGATATGGCAGGGGGAATATGTGGACATATTTGCATTATTATTTAGCAACCCCATAGTGGATCATTCGGAAGTGGAAGGTGAGAAAGACAAGGAGAAATTTAAGCGCCCCAAAGCTGACCGAAACTGGGCGAACTGGAGTTCCGCTTTCGTAGTATATATGGGAGTAATAATGCAGGCTGATCTGGGACGGGCTGCGCTATAAATATGCGGACATAGTCCACCGAGCCCACAGCACTGGCCCCCCGGGGGCGTGGCTGCGCTATGACGAAGCGTTTCATCATAGGGCAGCGAATAGCCCAGGCATCTGTTAGGATGCCCATGCTCCGGATATTTGGCTTGAGAGCATGGTGGATGCTACGAGGGCGCCCTGGTCCAATAGCGGGCACCCACTAGTCAAGGGAGGGGTGGCTTTCGCCAACGAGCCGTACCGAGGGGATGCGCGAAAAAGAGTACGTGGGGACCCGGCCCGTGCTGGGAATATAACAACATGGGCCGGTGCAATAGGTCACAGTGTAGGTTTCAGCATGCGTGCTCCAGTTGCGGTGGGGGACATCCTGAGAGCACGTGTTACCGACCCCGTCAGAAGGGAGGTCGAGGCCGATACAGCGGCGGGAGCGGTCCAGGCAAAGGTGGTCAAAGCGGGTCCGCAGGGAGCCACCCTCCAAAGGGGCCCGACGCCAATTCGAATTGAGGCCCTTCAAAGAGCCCTGAGTACTCACCCAGCCAGACAGGAAGTACAGTATGTAGTTCAGGGTTTTAGGAACGGCTTTCTGATCCCTGTCGGCCCAGTTGAGTGCCCACAAAACGTCAGGAACCTTAAATCTATAAATGGTCACGAGGAAGTAGTTAGGAAGAAGATTGACAAGGAGGTAGCAGAAAGCAGAGTAGCTGGTCCGTTCGAGCAGCCACCCATGCAAAACTTAGTGCTGTCACCACTGGGCATAGTTCCCCCCAAAAAACAAGGCGAGTTTAGGTTGATTCACCACCTGTCCTACCCTCGTGGCACCTCGGTGAACGATGCCATACCAAAAGAACTGGCTATAGTCAGGTATGCGTCGTTCGACTTGGCGGTGGAGAAAGCGAGGACCATGGGAAAAGGGGCACTGTTAGCCAAGTGTGATGTCAAATCAGCGTTCCGCTTGCTACCAGTGCACCCCAGTAGCTTCCACTTGTTGGGATTCCAATTCGGGAAAAAGTATTATTATGATCGTGCAATGCCAATGGGATGTTCCATAGCCTGCTCGGCATTTGAATGATTCAGTTCACTAGTCAAGTGGATCTTCAAACAACGGTGGAAGGGAGGTGAATTAACAAAGTATCTAGACGATTTCCTGATTATAGCCCCACCGGGGACGGGGGAATGCTCGTCCACCCTGGGGCTATTCCAGGAAATGGCCGCCGACCTGGGGATTCCACTCGCCCCGGAGAAGACTGAGGGCCCTTCCACGATCTTAACCTATCTGGGCATAGAATTGGATACAGAACAAAAGTTGTCCAGGCTTCCACAAGACAAGTTAGAAGCCTTAAGGTGTAAGATACAAGAATGCATACTCTCCCAAAAGATTACAGTTAAGGCCCTGCAGTTGTTAGTCGGCAGCCTTAATTTTGCATGCCAGGTGGTCGCACCAGGCAGAGCGTTTTTAGCTCGGTTATATGGCAAACTGAGGGGAGACCTCCCCCCCACTACAGGATCAGGGTGAATCAGGAAATGAAGGAGGACCTCAGATCCTGGCTTGATTTCCTGACTGAATACAATGGGGTGAGTTTTTGGAGAGAAAAGTGGCTGCTACGCAGCGACCTCCAAGTGCATTCAGACGCCGCTGGTGGAGCAGGCTTTGGGGTTTACTTTCAGACACGATGGTGTGCGGAGCCTTGGCCACCGAGCTGGCATGAGACGGGGGTGACAAAAGATTTAACTTTTTTGGAATTGTTCCCCATAGTAATAGCAGTACTGATATGGGCAGAGCAATTCGCTAATCGCACCGTATTATTCTGGTGCAACAACATGGCGGTTGTACATATAATAAACACATTGACATCCCGCTCCCCCCAGGTTATGGCACTTGTGCGGGCCATGGTAGGGTCTTGCCTACAAAACAACAATGTTCACAGCATGTCATGTCCCCGGTATTGACAATGGCATAGCTGATGCCCTCTCTTGCTTTCAGATCGAGCGATTCCGGGAACTAGCACCGGAAGCCAGGGAGTTTCCCGACCCCCTTCCACCGGGGGCATGGAGCTAGAAGTACAGAATATCGTGCAGGGATCCCTGGTTCCCAGAACCCAGGCAGCTTACGGTAGGGCGTTCCGGGAGTTCCAGGCATATAGAATTGGCAAGGGATGGGCAACGGGCTTTCCCATTGCTGAGCCAGAAGTCCTCCAATTTGCCATGTCACTCCGGCATAAAGGTTTAGCAGGGAGCACAATAGGGGGTAAGATAGCAGCCATCAATTTTGTGAGTAAGATAAAAGGTCACCCACCCCCGACAATGGGTTTTACATGAAGCGGATGCTGGAAAGCTGGGCCAGAACGGCATCGGCTCCAGCTCCCGCAAGAGCCCCCATAACCACACCTATTTTAGTCCGTATGGTAGGAACTTTACCCGACGTATGTCACGATGCGTATGAGGTACAGTTTTTTACAGCTGCGTACACCGTGTCATATTTCGGGGGACTCAGGATAAGTGAAGTGGTCCCATCATCCAGTAAAGATCTTTCTGGCCGGGCCTTTGGAATAGGGGATATTACTTGGAAACCTGTTATCCTGAGACTGCGATTAAGGCGATCCAAGACGGATCAAAGAGGTAAGGGAATGAACATCGAATTGTTTAGAACTGGGCAGGAAGCGATATGCCCGGTCAGACAGATGGGACACTATTTAACCATACGCCCACAGGTAAGAGGGACATTATTCCACCATCAGAACTCCACCCCGTTGACATGTTACCAATTCAACGCAGCCCTGAGGACAGCGCTGGACAGGCCTCCCCGCAAGGACATACGGGTCGCATTCATTTAGGATAGGGGTGGCTACAACTGCAGCAGCAGTGGGTTTGCCCACCGAGGTAATCAAAGGTGTGGGGCGGGGGCGGTCCAACGCATACAAAAGATATGCAAGACTCCATCACTAACAATCATTAGTGCCCAGGGTCTAGGTACAACGAGGCTAAAAAACAAGGAGGTATGGATCGTGGGCCACAGCTTGGTCTGCTGGGCTAGGAATGCTGCCATATGGACTGAAGGGGGCCTCCAACTGGGAGTGGGTCACAAGGCAATGATTAGATGGTATGGATACGGTGGCATGAGATGGTACCAGCTGCTGCAAAAGTTGAGAGTAATTAGTCAAGGAGTAACACCCGACATGCTCGTGATCCATTTAGGGGAAAACGACATTCCGGCTCAAAAAGGGGTTAACCTATTAATCAAAATGAAGACAGACCTGTTAGAAGTTAAGAGTTGGCTTAAACAAGTTCAGATAAGTTGGACTAGTTTTGTCCCTAGACTTAAATGGGGCGGAGCTATTAACCCCCCCAAAATTGATACGGTGCATAGAAACATCAACAGGAAGATATCAAAATGGATAGGTAGCATTGGGGGAGCAACCATACAGCATGCAGACATTGTATATGGCTGGCCAGAGCTGTTTAGGGAGGACGGGGTTCATCTCTCCCCATTAGGAAACGATTTATATTTAAATAACTTGGCTCAGCATCTGAAGGAGTTGTTGAACGGATAGGCAGTGGTGTCGGGGAGGCCGGGACTGCCCCCCCCTTTTAGTGGCGGGGGTCCAGTATGCTATAGTAGGATAAATGGGTAAGAATAGGATATGATGAGTCATCTCCTTAAGAGATGGGGAAGTGACACCCTGTGCGAGGGGAGAGCAGTACACACAGGGGTCATCACCCTGGGAGGCGTACCATATGAGAGCAGTAAGTAAAGTACATGAACGGTCTGCTGGTTTTGCTGGTACTCACCTCCTTACTCAAGCCCACCGTTGGGCCTGTTCCCCTTTGGCCAGAGCCAGGATGCTGTCGAAGGGGAAAGTTAGTTTGTTAGTACTGACATGGGAGGGTACATCCCGGTCAGTACACGAGTTAATAAGAATTAAGTAGCTAGCATACTGGACCCGTATTGCTGGTGCAATCACCCACTGGCCTAGTTGAATCAGTTTAAATAAAGTGCGGCCAAGTTTTAAACCAAGTACAGCCTCTGTCTCTCATTGGGGGGTGCGCTGGCAAGAGACAGGATGTCCTGTACCTAAAGCATCCCTGACAGAGGCCTGGCAAGTGTTTGTTCTTTTAAACCTCCAGGGAAGGAGATTCTGTCACAACCGCTTTAAGGCAGCTTCTTCCACTGCTGAGCTGTTAGGAAGTTTTTCCTGACACATACCTGGGGCACAATGGGTGTGAGGTAAAATTTTAAAAATAAAATAAAATAAATAAATAAATAAATATTCAACCTGCAATTTAAAACCATTGATTGCTTCTCGTCCTCTCCTCAGTGGCAATGGACAAGAAATGCCAACTATCTTTTTAATTGCGTACTTTTAAATACTTGAAAACTGTCAACACGACGTCCCTTAAACTTCTCTGCAAAACTTGCCCAGTGCTGTCAGCCTTTCCTCATAGGACTTCTTTTCCAGAACCTTCATCATTTGTGTTGCTCTCCTCTGAATCTTTTCCTCTTGAAGCATGGGGCCCAAAACTGAGGGATAAAAGGAAGCATAGCAACCCCTTAACACACACTAAGAGGAGGCTGTGTCTGTGTGGCACAAGGCCTCTTGAACCCTCTCCCTTGTGTAATACACTACCCTCTTCCCTAATGGAGGAGCTAAATGACTGCAGCTCAGACAGTTGCATCATGCTGTGCAAATGCTGGCATTCAGATGAGGATGGAATGACACCGTTTCTCCCTGTAACCCCTTTCGCCCCAGACATGCCAGACATTGAGGTCATGTGATTGCCTTTTCCCCATCTCTGCTCTCATCTGCCTTTGCCTGGAGGCTGCTGGGAGTTGGCAGGCATCCAATCCGAACTCATGAACGCTCCAACGACAAATGGGAGCCATCGCGCCTTGTTCTGCTTGATGCCCACAATTTACAATTAGAGATTAAACCAGGGTGGGGGTGAAGCGGTTGTTGCTCTTGCTGAGCCAGGTGGCACGTGCATGCACTAAATCTGGTCATACAGATTACAACTTAAGGTGTCTCCTGAGTTAACTAGCTCAGAACAACAGAGTGAAATAATCAGGGCTGACAGGCACGGAGAGAGGAGACTATAATGAACACACAAACCCCCCACCCCTAGCCTAGAACAATTAGGTCCTGGTCATGGCAGCTACTTGGAGAGATTGCAGACATAGAATGAGGTGGCAAGGGGTGGGGGGCAGACTGTAAGCCTCTTGAACTGGTCATAACATACCATGGCAATGGGTCGATCTCCAAAGGTGGCAGGAAATAGGCCCCAGAGACCAGTAGAGGACCAGGCAGAGGTTCCCCATTTATCCTCTTTACCAATGAGATTCAAGAAGAGATACAAGTGGATTCAGTGCTGCTGAATCTATATTTGTCTACATCTAGTTTTACCTCACACATTGAGGTCTTTAGTTCACGGTCGATAAACAATGCGCGACCACCTTGAACGCACACGATTGCATCCTTCGTCACATCTGATTTCGAAAAATCGTGCAAGCGGGTCGCGTAACTGTGACCCACTGGTCTAGAAGCAGCCCTCATCCCACACACGGCATATTTACACGCAGCATGATTTTATGGAGCGTGTTCACCATGCACGTTTAAAAGCAGCCTTAGTTTTTCCAGTTTTTAGCCCATCATCTTCAGATTCCAGTGGAAGCCCCATTTCCCTGGAGCACATGGGGGACAAGGGAGGGGAATCGCTGGGGAAGCTTTGCTGCTGGGCCCACCCATTTGCGTGCTGATTGGTGTTTCCTCCATCTCCCCCAGGTGCTTAAAGGCTCTAGGAGCTGCAGTGATTGCTGAAGGGTGCCAACTGTTGTGTGACTGTTTGGAAGCGTTAATGTGTGGGCCAGACATTGTGGGCCCTGGGACTACTGATGTTGTTCATGCTTTTACGGGACGGGAAGAAAGTGCGGGAGAGTGCTGTGTGTTTGGACCCCCTGTGGATGGGTGGTATTGGGTTTTGGTGGGAAGAGGGAACGCTTATGTGCTGCTGACCCCTCTGCAAGGGGTTCATTATAGAGATGCAATCAAGCCTCTATTAGTTAAGGTAAGACGCAGTTCTCATTCAAAATCTGCCTCTCTCTAACATGGGACTATTGATTCACTCCACTTCCAGGTTGCGACTTAAAATATTTGCAAAGCGTTACGTCATCATCAATCATCATCATCATCATCAAAGATTTAATGAGTTAGCCCTCACAAAATATCATAATAATACAAAGCAAAACAAACACCCACACACTAAAAAACAAATACAAACCATAAACTATTAAAACCAACATCCAAAATATAAAACATAATCACAGGGCCCATGGTAATTACCCATCTGGCCAGGAACAATTCGTTGTACCTGGCTGCCATAAGTACTGCCATAGGCAACCCGCTTATAAGACATAATATAAAACATTCCACCATGACAGGGGCCATACTGATTACCCAACTGGTCATCTACAATTCACTTTACCTGGTTGTCGGAGATATTCCCCCTTAGCTTTAGTCATAATCCATTGGGCCCGCATCTTAGCTTTGAAAGGAAGCAACCACTCTACTGGTTTCAGAATTTGTATCCTTGATTAATAGAGAGAACAACTGTGGAGAAGAACTTCGAGCCTTTCTATCCAGCGCCTTAAACAGATTCATATATATCGGAGTATAAAGTGGGCATTCTAACATATAGTGGGTGAGGTCCTCCACAGCTCCCTCCCCAGAAACACATTTCCTTTCCAGATAATCTTTTGTAATGCCCTTGCACCATGACTGCTTGCATTGTTTGCAAGCGCAAAGCTGTAAAAGCCCTCCAGCAGGAACAGGTAGCGTGCAAAGATACCTAGGTCCTGCTGGGCATGGAATCCATAATTCATAATAAGGAGACATCCTAGATCTCAGGGCCAATGCCCTACAGGTCTGCATCTCTAATCAGCTATTCTCAATTTTACCCGAGACTAGGGCTGAAGCTGCAGTAACTGTTACCGCACCGCCATTCCATTCCAAGAACTCGGCACTTAATGTGTCTTGCCGCCGACTTCCCCTCGATATTTCCACAATTCCGCATTACCTGCTGCCAGCATCTGCAGATGAAGCATGTCTGCAGTTTGTGAACACAAGTGGTTTTATGCCGCCTTCTGCCGCCTTTTGAGTGCGAGCCGCTGACGCACCATGATGCTGAATAATAGATCATTGACTGAATGAACTTAGGGTGACTCTGACTACCTGCTTCAGAGTCCGCTGCAGGGGCGTAGCCACTATGGCGCAGGGCGGGGGGTGCATTTGCGCACATGCCCTGTCCTGGGAGGGGGCCGGCAGCGATCAGGGCTGGCCCCAGGCATATGCGGCATCCGCAGGAGCTGGAAGCCCTGCTCCTGAGTCCCGGAGGAGTCTCTCTTGCACCACTGGCACCGCCTTTTTAAACAGCTCAGTTGTAGCCCCGCAACGCTGCTACACGGGTGGAGGAAGAGTCCCCCCCTTGTCCCCTCCTTCGCAGCAAATGTTGCTGCCTTGTAAACAAAGTTCTTCTTCGAGGGGATCCTTCCATTCTCACAAATAGGAGAGTGTACTAAGCCTAGAAAGAGGCGGTGGGGGAGTTTTCTAACAAAATGACACTCCATGCAGGTTGGATCTACAGCCTGGGAGGGGGTAGCAGGCAGGGGGCAGCCTGCTCTGGGGGGGTCCATTCAGCTGGGGTTGTTCAGTGCTGTCTCTGTTAGAAGGATGGACAGATCCTCCCTCTTCCTTTTGTGATCGCCACATAGAGAGAACTGGGGGTGCAGAGCAGCTACAATGAGGCAGAGAGCCATCCCAACAAAGGGGAAAAATTTGTCCTTGGCACCCTAACGTACAAGAGAATTCACAGAAGAGCAGGGACCCCCCCCCCCCATCCCCTTGATCAGCATCAGGAGCCAGGCGCTCGCTCACTGCTGCTGCTGGGGTCGGGGATCCCTGCACTCTAAGCAGGACAGAGACTAGTGCGCCTGGCTCCTGATGCTGATCCAGGGGATGGGGAGGGGGGGGGAGGAGTCCCTGATCTTCTGTGAATTCTCTTGTGCGTTAGGGTGCCAAGGACAAATTCTTCCCCATTTTGGGAAAGGGCTTATATGCACAGCACGGTGCAGCAGCCATTTTCTCCATGCACAATTTTAAATAATATTTTTTATTTCTCAATAGTTTCAAAACAAAAAAGTTAACAGAAATGAAAACAAATGGTTTTCTTAAACAGAAAAAATCCCGTAAAACAAAGATGAATGAGGTAAGTTCTGCACACCCCTATCTTCCATTCCTTCCCAAACCATACCACCCTTTTTCTTTGGGTCTTCTCTGATCCCACAGAGCTTAGTTTCATTCCAGAGGACATCATTCTGCATGAACCGCAAGGCCTGAGCCATGTTTCCTCCCTCAAACATCTCATTTCCATGGCTCCAAGTCTCCTCAGTTTCTTTTACTGATTGGTCATGTCTCAGACCCCTTTTAGACATGCGTGCCCCGCTCATGGCGTGAAATCATGCACGGTGTAAAAATCCCATGGGTGGAGTGTAGATGTGACGTCACGCGCATTATTGCCTTAGTCTGCGGCTCTAAAAAAATGCACAAGCAACAATAATGCGTGTGACGTCACGTCTAAACCGCCCATGGGATTTTTACATCGCAAGTGATTTTATGTCTAAAAGCAGCCTCAGAGCCATGCAGGAGCTGGCTTCCTTTCTCCTTTAGAAATGCATTCTCTAAAGTACAGAATGAAATCCAATTCCTGGTTCAAAAAAAGTCAAAGGGAGCTCTGCTTTTGACTTCATGGGAACCAGAATTTTCCCTACAGTGTTAAAAACTCCATTGGACCAAGCACAGGGTCCAATGGACACACTTTAGGGTCCATTTTTGCAGTGGGTATTACAGAGCACTTATAGGTGAAACTACCAAATAGCTCTGGGTTGATTCCTGTATATTAGGGATGGGACTCTGGGTGAAATTTCAGTTTCGGTCAATTTCGGTTTCGGTTCTCATGAATTTCGGTTCTTTTTCGGTTTTGGTACTATCGGATCTTTTGCATTGATTTTTGTACCGGATTTTTAACACTGCAGTTTTTCAACGGGGGACAAACTGCAATGGTAAAAATCTGGTACAAAAATCAATGCAAGAGATCCTATAGTACCGAAACCAAAAAAGAACCGAAATTTCAGTTTAATGTGAAATGGCCATTTTTGGGTACTTTCAGTTTTATCCGAAACCGAAATTCCCATCCCTACTGTATATGCAGCAGACACATTTTCTACAATGCTCTCTTCTTGTCTCTCCTATCCAGCAAATTCGGAGTTACACAACACAAGAGAGACTGGAGACCATTACAATTTTTGCTCAGCATAAGCAACATCAGAATCAACCTTGGCCAAACGAAACTCCAGGAAATCCCTGTGGGTCAAATTAAAGCAGCAAAATTACTTGTATATGTAAACTATCACTGAGCATAGATATACCTTCTTTTGCCATAGAGGGTGAGGCAGCTCCTGTGAGCAGGGCCAACAGAAAGAGTGTTTACAAACAGCTAGGTCTTGTGCCAGCTTTCTACAAGGCAGTGATTTTCTCCCAGTGAATTTTGCATGATCCTATAACTCAGCAACTGCAGGGTTAATGCTGAGTTGAGGAAAGCATTCACACAGGCTAAGATGGAATACATTAGGAGTTGTAGGTGGGTGGGGCGCACAAAGAGGTATCTGCGAGGGGACGTCTCTCTCTATGGGAAAGAGGTCCACAAAATGAGAGAATAAGAGCCCCTGGCAATGGTCTGTAGCTGCTCAAACCAAGCCACTGTTTAATGAAGCCCAAGTGGGTCCCTTGAAGGACAGGACATAAATCAGAGAAACAATCAGTGCTGGGGGATTCAGTCCTGAAGGCAGCTTTCCAAGGGACAGTGGGGCAGAAGTGGTGCAATCCAGCGGTGCAGAGGTTTGGCAAGGCATACTTATTTATTTATTTTATTTATTTAATAAATTTATACCCCGCCCCTCTTGCCATGCAGCTCGGGGTGGCTTCCAACAATTTTAAAATACAATAAAAACCATTTAAAACTCTCATCATAATAATACTTATTAAAATATTAAAATATTAAAACAGGGCTAAAGTTATAAATATAATAAACTAACATAACCAAAATAGGTGGGGGAGCTAAAACACCTCACCCTACCCACCCTCCCTCCCAAAGGCCTGGGCGAACACTACATATAGTATGTGAAGCAACCCAGCTTCCAGCTGTCTGTCCCCAGCTGCCACTGGACTCACAGGGCTTGAGACATGGGATATATGTTCCCAGATTGGCTCCAGTCCTGCTCCTAGGCAGAAATATGGGATCCAGTCCAAGTCTAGGTGAAACAGGGCATGCAAAATACAGAGCTAAAGTGCATGATGAGCAGGGTTCCTAGTTTTCTCTTTGTGACGGAAAACCAGAGAAAAACAGAGATTTTGCTTTTTAGTAGAGAAAAACAGAGTTTTTGCCTTCTTCCAGAGAATTTTGCAGAAAATGGCAAAAACGTACAGGTTTGGGAGGAGGACAGTGAGGATGCGGAGTGGAGAGGGGGTGAAGCAACCTGAAGGCATGTGCTGTGGAGGGGCAGGGACTCTGTATCTGGAGGGCTGCCACAGACCTCAATTTTTATTTTATTTTTTTGTTGGACTGTTGGTGGGACAGGTAGCTGCAAAATTGCATTAAAATATATTTACATTTATCCGTTTATTCAACTATTCATTTACTTATTTTCAGCTACTGTGCATGCACAATAGCACTAATCGTACTGAAATAACTGAATATCCAAACAAATATCTGAAACAGATATCTAATGGAGATGGAATCAAATAACAGTTATTGTCCATTTGAATTGGGCAAGATACGATACTCGGTACAGCTCTAATATCAACCCTGCTTTAGGGCCAGTTGTCCATTAAGGCAGTGCACCCAACACAGCCTTTCAGAGAATCCTGCCCTGTGCTCACTGGACACATGAAGCATGGAGATTGCTGGGCTGAGGATATGCAGTGGTTGTGTCCATTTAATTCCTTCCCACAGGGAATCGGTGTGAGTAATGCCAGCACAGGACAGAACTGGGTCAGAATAAAGAGGACAAGCAATAATAAAGAAACAGGCCAGGGGGAAAGCAAGCGGATTGGCTTCCTTCTGCTCCTATGGTCCAGGTCTCAGATGCCCAGGGTCAGAGTTCAGGTTCAGAGTCCGCTCAAGAAGAATAATGAGATTAAATGTGATAGCTGCTCTGCTCGTAACCTTCGAGGCTGTGACCCAGGGTGACTTGGTGTCACTATGGATGGCACTTTAATCAGCACCCAGGAATTATACTTAGCACTTATGGAGCTACATGTGGCTTTAAATGGGACATAACTATGTCTTGAATTACCTCTGCTGCAAATACCAATGGTCCTAGTCCAAAAGTAGGGACGACTCACAGCCAGCCTCTCCCTCCACAAACATTGGGCTTTGGGAGAGCATGAGAATGTTATGCCTCTGGTCCAGCTCTACCCATGCTAATTTGAGCCTTCTGAGAAGTTAAATGGCTTTTCCCGTACCACATGTAGATAGTACATCAGGCAGAGTGGATGTTGGTTCTCAGACACTTCTCAGAATCCTTTGTACTGGATGGCACCATATAAAAATGAATATAGAAATATGGGGAGGGTCATTTCCTCCCAACTTAGACATGGCCACCCCAAATTTGCAGAGACAACAGTGATGGTGTTTCCTGCTCCTTTTTGCTGTGACCTCTAGAGACTGCCTCAGTCAAAATAGCAGCCAGGTTGAAGGCAGATGGTAGTGGGTCAGCGTGACTGAGTGGGGGTGTTACTGGGATGACTGGTGATGGGGCAGTGTGACCGTGCATTGGGTTGGTGATGGCATAGTATGTCTGTACTGGAGCTTCTGGGTTGTGTGGGAAAGTAAGAATATGCTGCACTGGGCATTGCTCGGGGCAGGCTTGTCTCAGGAGTGAGGATGATGGGTTGGTTACAGGGGCAGGAGGTGTATGAGTTGCCTCCTTCAAGATTTGGGTTAAAATTAAATCAGAGGCTGCAGCCCCTCATTTTTATGCTCTTGGATTGGATGGCAGCAGTTTAGAGCTGGGCTGAGTCACAAATCAAAGCAAGCATGCCCACCTAAGGGTATAAGGCGAGATGTTTTTCTCCACACAAGTCTTCCCTGCATCATCATCTTGGAGAGAGGCGCCCTGGACCTAAAGCCAATGGAAAGATTTCCACTGACTTAGTAGGCTTAGATTGCCCCTTCGCAGGCCTTGTGGCGGCGACAGCATAATTGCCATGCCCCTTCCCCCAGTGGAAAATGGGGCAGGATGGGGTAAGGAGAGGGGGGTTTGCCTTCCCCCATTACTTTCCCCGTGGGTGTGGTGGTTCCACCCGTGGGGAAGGAGAAACCGAGCGGCTGCAGGAGCTGGAGTTTACCCGGCCAGGGTTGCTAGGCAGCCCTGGCCAGGTTGGGCGCGAAGATCGCACTAATTGATTGGAGCACCACCCAGAGAGGGCAGTTCTGTATGTGGATCGCCGCTTACCTCCTCAGTCGGGAGGCAGCGGTCTGACGGAGAAGGAGACGCGGTGCTTTCCAGGCCACACACCCCCCTTCAGCAGGAAAACAAGAGGTGCGGTTTCTCTCCCCTGTTTTTTTTTAAGACCCAGGGTATGGGGGCAAAGAAAAAGGAGGTGAGAAAGCAGCTGCGGCCCCGCCAGGACACACGGAAACCCCCGCACTCACCACACGGGCAGGGGCTTGAGGTCCAGGCAACCCCCAGGCAGGCGAGGGAAGGAAGGTTGCCACCCACGGGTGAGCAGCCCACGGGGGAGGGGGACTCTCATGCCCCAGGACCAGCCCCCGTGGCGACATCACTGCAGGACTGCCAGGCAGGTAGTGAGGCCTTACTGCAGAGCATGGCAGCAGCGGGGGAGGGAGGATACTGGCCTGAGCCGACTGAGGTAGTGGGCCCGGCGGCAGCACAACCACCATGGAGGGGGGGCGCTGGGTTAATCCCCCAGCGAGGTTCATAGAGGACCCCCCAGCGCTGAGGCGCTTGAGAGTGGACTCCCAGGTTAGTGAGGCTGTGGTGACCCCTGCTGACCCTGAACCATCCGTGCTGCCCAGTCACTTGGTTGGGCTGCACCCTTTGCTCAGGGCCCTGTAGGCCCCAATGCTGCAGCCACAGCTGCTGCCACGACAGGGTGGTGGAGCTGGGGCAGGCACGGGGTGGATCCCCCTGTACCCAGCTGGCGCGAGCAGGAGTGGAGGAGAATGGGGGGCACTGTTTCCCACCTACAGCCATGAGTGCCACGAACCCGCCCCGGAACATGAAGACGACGAGCTACGCCGGCGCATTGAGGTTTTGGAGCGAGCGATCCAGGACATGGCCGAACATCATGCCACCTGCGGACCAGCCCCAGAGGAGTTTTCAGCTTGGGGAAGCCAAGGTACGGCGGGGATACCCAACCCAAATGGGGCGGGGGCAGCTGCCGACGCAGCCTGGGTTGGGGGGGAAACCCCAGCAGATGGGGCCAGGTGACCCAAGGGGTGTACCAGTTTCAGACCCCCCCCTTTGGCCACCAGTCAGCAGGGGGTATTCCTCGGGACAGCACAGTAGCAGAATCGCCCACACAGGTGCTCTGGTGGAACGGGGCATGGGTACCAATAGCCCGCCCTGACATGGCCACCCAAGGTAGCCCGGCCGCAGTGCCCCCAGCATCCCTCTGCAGGCGGGTCAGGCACTCCAGGTATGGTCTGCCCCAGGTACCCCAGCGGGCCTGACGCACCCGCACGGAGGAGAGATGGGGAGGTACCTTCCCCCAGGGGTAGGATACGCGGTGGTGTCATCACCCATTGGGGCACACCTGTTACTGGCCACCTGGGAGAGGATATGGAAGGGCGAATTTGTAGACCTGTTCACCCTTTTGTTCAGGGACCCGATAGCAGACCCATTTAACCCAGAGCATAAGAAGGAGGAGCGCCTCAAGTGCCCTAAGACCGATAGGAATTGGTCCAACTGGACCACGGCCTTCGCCATCTACCATGGAATAGTAATCCAGGCCTACCCCACCAGGGCAGCGGAGCTCCTTAAATACGCGGATATTGTCCGCCGGGCTTACAAGTCCGGGTCCCAGGGGGCGTGGCTCTGCTACGATGAGGCATTCCGGCACCAGGCAGCGTTCACCCCAGACATGCAGTGGAATACACAAGCACCTGACCTTTGGTTGGATTACATGGTAGACGCGGCCAATGCCCCTAGGTCTGATAATGGCAATCTCCTGGCAAAAGGCAGTGTTGCCCCCGTTAATTATCTTTTTCGTGGAGAAGCTAGATGTGCAACGGGCAACCTGGTGGGCCCAGTGCCAGACGTTCACCCTTGCGGAAAAGTGTTCCCGGCCAGCGTGCAGGTTCCAGCATTCTTGCTCCAACTGCTCAGGTCTCCACAACACCACAACCTGTCCCAAGGTCAGGGCAGAACCCAAAGGGAGGCCCCACCGGGAACACCCAGTAGAGGGGGGCATGGGGGCACGGGACAGGCAGCCCCGGCAAAGGGCCCCAACCCTAATTAATGTGGACTGGCTGGCAGCAGCCCTCAAATTCCACCCGAACCGTGCAGAGGTAGCTTATATAGTCGAGAGTTTCCGGGAGGGGTTCCGTATACCAGCAGGGGAGGTGCAACTACATAAAGCCGCACCCAACTTAAAATCGGTGTTGGGGCTGGAATCCGTTGTGAAGGTCAAAATTGGCAAGGAGCGAGCGGAGGGTAGGATAGCCAGCCCATTTTCTTCTGCCCCTTTCCCTAACATGATAGTGTCACCATTAGGGGTGGTCCCCAAGAAGTCCCCGGGTGAGTTCAGGATGATACTGCTAGAATTTGAAAGGGGTTCATCTGCTTTTCTGCACCCTGGTGAAGCAGGTCCCTTTTGAAAAGGGGCTCAGCTGCTTTTCTGCACCCTGGTGAAGCAGGTCCCCTCCAATTCCGGGATCAAGTGGAAATACTACTGTGTTTGAGAGGGAGGGGAATTACTCCTCGTTCTATTTCTAATAATGACTCTTTTGTTCAATCCAATAGGCTTTTTATTCATTAATAGCAACACAATTAATATACCAATTATTAAAGGAACGCTTGTACTTTAACATATAATCCCTCACCTACTCTGGCTACTTCAAATACATACAAAGCATATATTCTTACGTGATCAGAGGTCAACGGTCTGGTTCCAGAAGGAGGGCGGGCAGGGGGCCCAAACGAAGTCGAGAGAGAGAGCACGAGCCTAGCTGTCAGGCAAGTTGCAGGACTTCCTAGGAAGAAGTCCCAGAGAGGGCCAATCACCGAGCTAGCCAGCACCCTGATAAGGGTTAGTGGACAAGTACCGTGAAAGGCAAAGAACTGATCCAGAGGCTGTCCTTATATACAGGTTTTTCTTATTACTTATCCATGTCAAGGGACTGTTTGCCCCTTATGGCTTATTCATGATTGGGGTTCTTCTGCTTAGTCATTGGTTTGGGGGTTTGCCCTGACCGATAGGGTCCTGCCCTGCCTCCCTCCGGAGGGAGGGCTTGACTCCCTGGCCCTGGGCACCCCACACACCCCTTGAAGGCATCTTATTGTCTGACCAAGCCATCTCGTTTCTCTCTGGTACCGTTAGTTCTGTAACCAACTTCTGACCTTCCTCTGTTCCCAGTGTCCCTGTGAGTTATAAACGATTCAGTTTTGCTTGGGGACACAAAGTTTCTGCTTTCTCTCAGGCATCCCTTTTGACAGGGATATTGCCTCCTTCACACCGGATCACATATGATCCTGTGATTTACTGACCAATTAACCATCTTCCTTCTAACACATTCCGTTCCTCAATTATCTAAATCGATTAATCAATGTATGTACTAAATAATGTCTTACTTAACTTATAACACTCTATATAATCTTACATGAGGGCCACAATGGCCTACACAAAAGTTTCATTTAGTTACAATATCATAATTATAAATCCAGTGTATATTTTTTGGTTACATTTCAACAAGGATGAGTTACAATAGCATTCAATGTCTGCTCTGGTACATTTGTGTCAAAAGAAAGCACTTCTGCTTTGGTTACACTGTAGCAAGGAAATCAGCATCTCTGTTAGGCCTGTGCCATTTCACAACAATATACCACCTTTCATATCCGGGGGGGGGCGGTGTCTGTCAATGACGCCATTCCCAAAGAACCGGCAACAGTCCGGTATGCATCATTTGATATGGCAGTTGCCTTGGTGAAGCGCCATAGCACAGGGGCCCTCTTGGTGAAGTGCGACGTCAAGTCTGCTTTCCGCCTTCTGCCGGTTCACCCAGATAGTTTCCACCTCCTGGGCTTCCAGTTCCAAGGCCAGTTCTATTTTGATAAGGCCATGCCCATGGGCTGCTCGATCTCGTGTTCGGCTTTCAAACGCTTTAGTTCGTTGGTCAAGTGGGTGGTCAGGCAGCGCGGTGATGAGGGGGATATCACCAAATATTTGGATGATTTCCTGTTCATTGGAGGCGCAGGTACCAATGAGTGCCATAGGTTGATGGAGACCTTTCAAGGGGTGGCTGCCAGCTTGGGTATCCCCCTAGCCCCGGAGAAATCTGTGGGTCCAGACACGGCATTGCAATATTTGGGGATAGAACTAGACACAGTGGCGGGAGTGTCCCGGCTCCCAGGGGATAAACTGGAGGACATTAGATCAAAGATTGGGTTGTGCTTGGTGGCTCGCAAAGTGACGGTACGGCAGCTCCAGTTCCTGATAGGCAGCCTGAATTTCGCCTGTAGGGTGGTTGCTCCGGGTAGGGCTTTCCTGTCATGCCGGTATGCCAAATTGGCAGGTGGCCCCCCAGCCTCACCATCACATACGGGTCACGGGACATGAAGGATGACCTGCAGACATGGGCTTCGTTTCTTGCTGAATTCAATGGAGTGAGCTTATGGAGGGAGAGGCTTCTAGTTGAAGCCGAGCTCCAGGTTCACTCCGATGCAGCCGGAGGAATGGGATTTGGGGTAATTTTCAGGGACAGATGGTGTGGGGCCCTATGGCCATCCGCGTGGGTGGAGGACAGGGTGACCAGGGATTTGACATTCCTTGAACTCTATCCCATTGTCCTGGCAGTCCATCTGTGGTCAGAGGAGTTTGCGAACCATGCGGTGCTTTTCTGGTGTGACAACCAGGTGGTGGTACACATCATCAATGCCCAGTCATCATGTTCCCCTAGGGTCATGGGGCTAGTTAGGGCATTTGTGCTTACCTGTTTGCACCACAACATACTATTCCAGGCTAAGCATGTACCAGGCGTGAATAACAGTGTGGCAGATGCCCTCTTTCACTTCCAGATGGAGCAGTTTCGCTTGCTCACACCTGGAGCCAGACCGGACCCAGAGCCCTTACCACAGTGGGTGTGGACTCTTGGATTCTAGAATTGTTCCACACCATCCAGGGATCCCTTGCGCCCTGCACCAGGGCCGCATATGGAAGGGCTGTAAAGATTGCTTCCAGGGGCAGGGAACCTCGACAACGCCAGGGAGCACAGCACCCCACACGCACCCTCCCTGCCAGGCCGCCTCAAGCCCCAGATACCTCCACACCGCTCGCACCCCCAACGGATGGCAGGAATGCAACTTCAGGCACGGCCCCGCCGCTGCGACCTTGCGCCACATCAGGGGATGTACCCGGAAGCACTCCAGTGATGCAAGCAGAGGCCATGCCTCCAACCTCAGCCCCGTGGTGCTCAGAGCGGCTGCGGCACCGCCGGGACCAGGCCTACAAAAACAAAGCTCTCGCATACAGACCTTGCTGGTGATCGGTGCTTCGTGCCCGTGAGACTGGCCCCCTACTCATTGTGTGTTGGATTGTGTGCCTCTTTGGATCTAGTGGTGGTCGAGTGAGAGTGTGGTGAGTGCGTGGACTGAGTGCATCTGTGAGTGAGTGTGGCGTGATTCAGGTAAGCTTCTATTCCTCTGGGTGCCTGTGCAAATCACGTTTCCTTGGGAGTCTTAGTGTGTCAGCCCTGTCCCCTTTCCCTTCCCTGGGGTCTGGACACTCCTTCCCCCCAACACCTCCACTCACCTTGACCCTGTGTGTACATGGGCTGTGGCAGCTGTAAGGTGTGCACGCCTCCCAGTACCTCATGATGATCTAGGCTGGGGACTGAAACTCCCAACAGCCCTATTAGATCCTGAGGGTTTGTTTCCAGGCACTACCTTGCTGTCCCCGAAAGGGCGTGTGTGTGGAAGCTGTGTACCCCTTTTGTACCATTACCCCCAACCCCCACAAGGGCTTTCAGCGAATTTCAGGGTTATAATTTGTTCCGAGGTTGAGACCTGGGTTTTCCCTGGAGGCCAGATGCTCCAGTTCGTGCTTGACCTAAGGCACCAGGGGGCAGCAGTGGGCACTATCAGTATTAAAATGGTGGCGTTAGTCTTTATGAGCCGGCGAGCCGGCCACCCCCCACCGGATAGGTTTTTTTTTCACCAGACGAATGATGGAGGTATGAGCTAGAGAGCGGCCCCCACCCCCAACAGGAGGCCTCCCATAACACCCCAACTGCTAGCAGACATGTGCAGAACCCTTCCCCGCATCTGCTCAACTGAGGGAGAGGCCAGGTTGTTCACAGCAGTATTCATAGTGGCATTTTTCGGGGCTTTCAGGGCTAGCGAGTTGGTAGCCAACTCAGCCAGGGACAAGTCCGCTAGGGCACTGGCCATCGAGGATGTCAGGCTAGGGGACCAGGAGGTAGCCCTTCGCTTGTGCCGCTTGAAGACAGACCAGAGAGGCAGGGGTTGTACAGTCCGGCTTGTGCAGTTAGGTTCACCAGAGTTATGTCCAGTACGAACAATTGCGCAGTACCTGGCAGCACACCCGGCTATCCCAGGCTTGCTTTTTCACCACGCAGATGGCAGTTTCTTGACCAGATACCAGCTGATGGCAGTAATGCTTGCTGCGCTTGCTGCCCTTAACATACCAGCAAGCCTGTTCGGAACTCACTAATTTAGAACAACAGCTGGCATGCCAGAACAAGAAATCTGGGCCATAGGCAGGTGGTGCTCTCGGGCGTACTGGTCATATGTCAGAGCCCCCCTCCCCACGATCCAACAGTAACATTTGTCTATTTCCATCAGGTCCTGCCTGTCACCAAAGGAGCATGGTCTGGATTGTGGGCCAGAGCTTGGTTCACTGGGCTGGCAAAGCAGCGGGACAATCGCATTGGGGAACACAGCTGGGGTTGTCGACCCACGCTCAGATTCGCTGGATGGGCCGCAGAGGCATGCGGTGGCGACAGTTGCTCCCCACTTTAAAAAGGGCAAGAGGGGTTGCCCGGCCAGATAGCCTAGTAATACACCTGGGGGGAAATGACCTGGTGCAGGTGAAAGGAGTGCAAATGCTGAAAGACATCAGGAATGATATCTGGGAGGTTAAGCGAATGTTTCCTGGGGTAAGGTTAGTGTGGACTGACCTGGGGGAGTGGGTGGCGTGGGGCAACAGGGCCCCACACCGAAAAATCGATAAGACCAGGAAAACCATCAATAGGGAGATAGTGTGGTGGCTTCGTGGATTGGGTGGTGCAACCATCGGCCACCATGCCATCTCGCACTGTAAGCTGGATCTGTACAGGCAGGATGGGGTTCACCTTTCCCCAATTGGGAATGAGTGATATTTGTCGTGTTGAAGGAAAGGTTACAGGAAGTTTTGCTGGGTGGAATTTAGGTGGGGGTCGGGCCTGTCCGGCAGGGACCGGCAGACCCTTAGTAACAGGGATCCAGCACCGGGTTCAGGGTAGGATCAAATTAGAATGGGGCATCTCCATAAGAGATGGGGAGCAATACCAGCCGCAATTGCAGGGTATGGCAAGCGGTGGAGTCAACCCCCTGGAAGACGTGACCGCGAGGACAGTAGGGACACATACTATCCCCAGCTCGAGGGCACTATCCCCCTTCCTCCGGCTCATAAGGGGCCTTGTCTCCCTCCCAACAGCCCGTTGTAAGGGAGGGGGAGACGTTTGGGCAGTTAATAGGGGTTGGTACCCGATGGTATATCCGGCCAATCCCTGAGTTATGAGTTATTGTTTATGCGAGGTGCTGGACCCAAATCACCTGAGTGATTGCCCCCACCGATTCCAATCCGAAGTTAATTTTAATTTGAATAAAGAGTGTGGCCGTTTAAACCCATTTGATGTGTCACTGTGGGGGTGCACCGGCAATGAGAACTACAGTGATCTCTGTCTCTCTGTTATGTGTACCCTCCTCATCGTCACCCTGGTTTCTGAAACCTATGACTGCAGCATGAGCACTAGAGGAAAAGAAAGCACAGCTCCAGATGAGCTGGAGAGGAATGGGTTAAAAATCAGAGAAGGATGGTAAGATAATAAACAGGCAAGTTAGACTTCCCAATCTAGACTGAAGACTGGGGGCAAGTAGGAGGACATGCCCAGAATAGAGGGAGTTGGTCTAAAGCTCAACAGAGAACAGAACAGTTTTTCAACAAGAAGGGACGGAGTGAAGGCTTGGAGAAGTAGTACATGGTGGTCAGTCCCTGCTCCCAGTCATGTAGTGGGATTTCTACTATTGACTTCAGTTGGACCAGAGTGAGGCCAGCCAGCATTGAGCACTCCTGAAATCTGACCTGCAGTTTCTCCAAAGAAGGGTTCATTTTGCGGGGATAAGCCATCCCTAGGTCAGCGAGAGGGCATGGTTCTGTGGAAGGGTTTGAAAACTACCTGTCTAGAAGGGACCCAACCCTCTCATTCCTCAGACCCAGAAATGTCTGCATTGACAGACACGTAGTGAGCCAGCAGCAGCAATCAAACCAGTAATCTCTGTATTCAAGGTCCCCAGTGCATGAGCTACCTACAAGGGTAGGGTTGCCACCTATGCAAATGTTAAGGAACACTTATGAAATATACATGTTGCAGGGCCTGCATTGGCAGGCCCTGAAACATGTATGTTTCATAAGTGTTCCTTAAAAACTTGCATAGGTGGCAACCCTATACAAGGGCTTCAAGGCTGTATCAGACACAGAAAGTAGTGCTGGTCCCTCACGCTTCCCAGAGTTCAGAATCAGCCTCACTAGAAACATTCAGGCTAAGGTCTCTGGATGGAAGAGAGCAGGCCAGACCATCTTACTTCTTCCACTCAAATATGACCTGTGGCTAATAGAAAGGATTCCCACCTTAAGCCCTCCGCAGCCTTGCAAAACATCAACCATGCTAATTTTTTCATGGAATTAGAAGGAAAAAACCCCTAATCCATTGTAATTAGTTCCCTGATTGCCAACATCAGGCAAAAACCCACTATCTGACTCTGAACAGCCCTTCAGGTCCAGCTAGTTATGTAAATAAAGCGTGAGACTTAGTAATACCAAAACCACCCGCCTTCCCAAAATTCTTGTAGGTGTTGAGTGTTGTTTTCCTAAATGGAACAGCTTATTTCAGAGCACCACAGCTCCACAGAACATAACGGACATCCCTTATTTCAGACATTATTCTAAGCTCTCCTAATTTGACTTAGCATTTCATTTTAAGTCCACATATCCCTGCAAAATAGCTAATACTCCTTCTGTAGGAACCACAAGTCCATGTTAACAGCCCCAGTGTAGTTCTCACTTTACCCCTGAGGAGTATCACTTTACATATTGCAGGACCCAAACTGCTCTATTTTTAAAGCTCTAGCTCTTAATTCTGACAGAAGACCCGCTCCGGAAGGCAGGCCAAAAGGTTAATCAAATAAGTGGAGGAAAACAAGGCCTTGTGCCTTGATATGTACACGTTTGGGCGTCTGGGTCTCGAATTGTCAGCAATCAGCATCCTCTTTGTCATTACATGGTGTTCTATAAACAAACAGGCAGTCAGAGCCATCCTCTGTGTTAAGGCCTGAGATATTTGTTTATACAAAAATACAATGATAATTACTTAACCTGAAACTTCAGTTAAGAAGAGGTCCCAGGAGAACCACCCCAGAGGGCCCAGACCACTCACTGCACGAAGGTAACCCAACCCCCTGCTTCCTACTCCATCCCCAATCACAGTTTTTCACACGGTGAGACATTGCAGATGAAGTATTGATTGCAATTGGAGACCCCTGCTTTGATGGCAAAACATCCATAGGGACTCAAGACTGCAGTGATGATATGGAACAATTTGTTTCCCTGTTCCCATTTCCTTCCACATCAACAGCACTTCAAAAATGAAGTCAAACATGTCCCAGAGGAGCACAGGCAGATCAGCTAGCAAGGCCAGGCCTCCCAGGTGTGGGATAGTGATGCCTGAATAACGTCAAGCTGAGTTTTGCAGCTGCAGCATGCCTCATGTATAACAACATTGGTACTGGGGTGGGCTGTACTTTGGAGAATAGTAGGGTATTTTATGGGATGTCACTTCGGAATCCCACAGCTCCAATTAACATAACAAACCAGCCTTAATTTCAAATTTGACAGCTCCACAGAACATGTGATCATATTTCAAAACACCATAGCTCTACAGTGTCCCTTATTTTTGAAATTTTGATCTGGCAGCCTTAGAGCACAGACACTGCTAGGAGGGATCAGCCTTGTGGTCCATCCAGTCCACTTTCCTGTCTCTGAGAGCAGCTGCCACCACCTTCAGAGGAAGGTACATGAAACCCGACATGCATAACCGAATGGCTGTTGTTTACTACCAGTCCCCAATCCACAGAGAGTAAGCTTCTCACAGCCCCAGCTATCGGACCTGGCTCTTTAGCTCAAATTGTAGTGCATCTGAGACTCCTGTGCTTAGTTCTGGGGGGCCCTACTTCAGTTCCTGGTATGGTGGTTGGTCACACATCACTTGCTTGCCTTTTCTATGGGTGCAAACTAACGTGACAATACTGAAGCGCTCCCACAGACTTACCCCCTTTGGGGTCAGACCGCCACTGCAGTCAGGATCCAGCCAGACCCCTGAACTGATGTGATGGAGGTCTGGCTGCCGGGGAGCTGGGCAGATGTGTGGCCTCCTGCCCCATGCTATGTGCAGCGGCCTGCGCCCCCCCCCCCCCCCCGATGGCCAGTATGGCGGCAATGATGGCAGCAACCAATGACTGGTGGGAGAGGAAGGGGGACCTCAACTAGGTTAGGTAAAGTGGGCTTTCAAACGTGAAAGCCCACTTTACTCCCGGTCAGATAGCTGGATCCCAGCTGTGGTGGTGGCTAGCGTGGGCTGGGACTCGGGGACTTCCGAGTCACAGCCTGGGAAAGCCCTCACCACAGTTGGGATCAATCCTTGGAAAACATCTAACGCCCGGGATGCAGCCGCGGTATAACGCAACAGTGACCCCCATGCCAAAGTGGGGGAAACCGTGGCAATGTGGGCCACCATCATGACTGAGGGCGCTTTTAGACGAGCGGCGCTCCGTTTCGCGTCGGCGGTGCGCATATTTTGAAACCTCCGCCTGGTCTAATTAGACAAGACGGAAGTGGCTTAATATGCGCATATTAAGCCACTTCCGTCTCATCTAATTAGACCAGGCGGAGGTTTCAAAATATGCACACCGCCGACGCGAAACGGAGCGCCGCTCGTCTAAAAGCAGCCTGAGAGTACCCAGTGACTTTAAGGCTGTATAGATGACCCAGTGTCCGGTAGGAAAGGGAAGGTTTGTTAGAGGAATCAGATGTTCCTGTGACATCCCAGGGAATGCTCAATGGTTACACTGGAAGTGCTAATCCATGCTAGAAAATGGAAAAGTTGAGTTCATATGAAAAAAAGGACAGAAGTAACCTCAAACTCTAGCCTGAACTCAATGCAGAAAATGATCACCTGAGGTTTCCCCCCACCCCCACCCCCTTTGTGGAGGTTTTTTTGTTTTGTTTTTTAATCTTCATCTGCCCTGCTCTAGTTCCATTTTCTCAGCTGCCTCTGTACTTCCATGTTCTGCCTGGAAGTGTGAAAAATGCTGTGAGGAATAGCTGTTTTGCAGTGTTTCAAGCCTGGCTGGTAGTTGGGAGGCAAGCAAAGTTTTACAAGGGGAAATCTTTTGTGCCTGGGGGATTTAGGAGGGTCAGGTTTGGAGAAACATCTGCTCCTGCACATTCAACTTCCGGGATGCTCAAGCAGCATTGACCTCTGCCACCCAACTCCCTCATTCATTCATTCCATTTTTACCCTGCCCCTCTTGCAAAAGTGACTTAGGGCGGCTTACAACTGAATGTGGAAGGGTGGCTGAGATGAGGGCAGCATTAAGAACAGGAGGCAATGGGCTGGCTCACTCCTATTTTGGATGAGTTGGGCTCACTCATCTGAACCAGCTGCAAGAACTGTTGCAGGCTTCTTCTTGTGTCCTGCTGATTTCTGAGATTTCAAAAACTAGCTTCACTCCATACCTGAGAGTGGTAGCAGAAGTGGCATGTGTTCATTGTATCCTCTTATATAGGGTCTCTATATCCATTGCCTCCAAGTCCCACTCTTTCTATCATATGTATCCTCAAACGTGCACTACTATCTGTTGTACAGATGGGGACCTCAGGCACAGAGAGACTATGACTCAAACAAGATCACACAGGGACTGGGAGTCTGTTCCTGAAAAGAGAATTGAAGCCAGGACTTGAAAACCTCAGGTTAGCACACTAACCACTAGGTTAATTCCTCCACTCCAATACATCCTACTGCTGTCTGCAGCCCGAGAGAGTTCATGCTTAGTTAACCTCTCCAACACCAGCGTATAAAGCCACTGAGTCTGATCCCAAACCCTGTGGATTGTGTACGGAGCTGCGCATGTGTTCAGCCGAACGTAAGTCACATGGATCCCTATTGCAGGCACATTGCGCTCTGCAGAAACCACGCACATGCGTGTGCATGCACAGGATCTGTATGTGTGCATGCAGGATCAGCGGGGCTTGGGATTGGGCTCACTGAGATATCACAGCTTCCACTGACACATGGGGATGTGTGAACCATGGTTAAGTGAGCCACTCTAGAGTAGGGGTCAGGAGTGCAGAACCTTTTCCTTCTTGTAAGACAAGGTCCATAAGTCAAACAGGCATTGAGGGCAGGGGCTCTTAAGAGCTGTGCTCAGGATGGAGAAAAGTCCAGTTCATGAATTTGCATCATGGATCCATCCCCTTACTTGAGCACATGCCTTCATCTCTTTTCCCTTCCCCTGAGCTCACTCTTTCAGTGCTTGAGGGTAGAGGCTGGATCCAGAAACTGAAAATAGGCCAGATAAATAATCACTGACTGGATTTGACCCATGGGCTGGAGGTTCCCCACCTCTGCTCTAGAGGATGAAATATGTGAACTTTGGGGTACATAAGCAGACGCCATGGTGGTTCCATTATTCCTTAATCCTATTTAATTGAGCTAATGCAGGGAACAATCTTTTCACTTGCCTAGATTTGCCAAAAGATGGAGGAAACGTGACATGGGGTGAGAGAGAGCTGCCTCCCAGAAGCCTGTGGAATTTCAGAGGCAGACAGTGTACAGAAGCCTCAAGCGAGTCATTCTCTCCGTAGCCCAAACTAAAATGATAAATATCACCCCTTTCTTCTCTAGCCACAAATGCTGCATAAAGCCGAACTTTCTGAGGGGGGCTCATCTGCTAATGAATTCCAGCCGGGATATCAAATTTATATATTGCGGTTGGAGCAGGAGGGGTTGTTCAATTTCTTTCTGTCTCATTGCAGTTAGTCCAACTTTTATTTGGCTGCCGGGAAATCACTCCTGCCAGAAAACTCACCATGGAACGCCAATGAAACATGAGCCTGCGCCTCGACTAGTTTGCACTCTCCTTGCCTCAGATCCTGCCTAATCCTCCCTCCCCACCTCACATGTCTTTAGAAAGCAAGACACATGTAAAGCTCACCAAGTGCACCTTCCACCTGAGTAGCACAGCACAGCCCTTACCAGTTCCTGTGGAGGCAGACTCTCTTTTAGTTCCCTTGCTGCCTTTACACCAGAAAGTTTTTGATTCTAGGACCAGTATGAATCTGCAAGACCACTGACCAGATGGCTGGTTGCATGGAGGAGCCTCTGGTAACCCAGCTATGACCACGCCAGTGAACTGTGCTGCTGCTTGGCAGGCAATAAAGCAGCACGCACCATCAAATCAGTTCAATAATTTTTCAGCAGCTTTTTCAAATATCCAGAGGATGGTGGAGGTGTCTCAAAGACACAACAGGGAGTTGATTTAAGTGCTTGATTTATGAGCCAAGTGGAGCTGTATCTAAAGTCAAGTCCTAGGCACGGTAAAACAACAGATTGTGGCTGCCTTTCAAATCACACTTCAAATGCCATAAGCTTAGCGGCTGCCCCACAACTATCTTGACACGTCACTATTTAAACGTTAAATAGCTAACGGCTCCAGAGGAGATAGAATGTCACCAGCAGAACCACATCTGTCCTGACCCTGGATTCTGAGCAGCCACTGATGATCTGCGAGGACGTTAACCATGGAGGTCATAAGTCTGAAGGGATTTCTTTCTTAGAAGGCAATACCATTATTTCCAGGGATATTGGTGAGTTTTGGACCAGGGCCAATATAAAGTTTCAAGCCAGAGTTGGACAAAGCATTTTTTGTGGGGAGCTGACAAATATTTGAAGGTGTTGGCCCATTCTTTGCAAACCCTGTGCTCTGTGGTGACTTCCTGAATTAACAACCTCCGTTGCATGCACCCAAAATATGAAGCTCAAAAGATATCAGATCTTCTTTGAGAATTTCCCTTCCTAAATGCAGACAGTGGTTTTCCATGAATGAGGGTAAGGAGCCATGCCATAAAACATTTGTAAATAATCCTGCTAGAAAGAGACTAAGCTTTAGCCAAGAAGCGAACAGAGCCAGAACTACTGCAGAAAAATAAAACCAGACTTTTCAAAAGAGTTCAGCGCACACAACTAAAGCCAGGTTCTCAAAATAGATCAGTTCACAGAGGGACAAAACTAGTCTGAAAATCTGTCCATAAAGTGTCACAACCGTAACTACTGAACAGGACACTAGGATGGGGAAGCACTTAGCAGCTAGCAGCCAAATAATTGCTACCTGTTTACCCAATCCTTCCCTGCCACTTCACAGCTCCAACACAACCCAGCAAGATACAGCTTCTATTTAATTTCAAGGCAGTGGTCCATGGGATTCAGTTATGCAATCTGCCAGATGAGCTAGAGCTGTGGTTCTTAATTCAGGGAGTGGTGGGTTACCCTGGGGTGGGCAAAGAAGGTATTCTGTGGGGGCATATGATGGAGTACAGAGGCCAAATGCCTAACTTCTCTCTGAGGTGGGGTAATTTGCAAAATGGTGGGGTTGCAAGGGGGAGAATGTGAGAAATGACAAGAGGGTGCAAAATTGGGGGCAATGGTAGGGTCCCAGGGGGGTGGGATCGCTAGCCTGACTGCTCAGCTGACAGGCCGGCTCCAGGCTGTGTGTGTGTGTGAGGGAGATCACTAGTGGCTTTGGTAGACAGATATTAATAGTGCAGGCACCTGGCTGACAGGCAGGCCCAGAGGGGAAGGAGATTGCTAGCAGCATTGTGTGGAGGCTGCCCAAGCACACGGAATGCAGGCAGGGGGCTACCTGTTTATTCTGTTGGACATGCTGTGGCTATGTGGGGGCTGCAGAGACCGAACACAGGCTTCAGTGGGCTAACTGCTTGCCTGTTTTTGCCCTAAGAGGTACGTACGTAGGAACCATTCTAACAGGGGCTAGATAACCATCTTAGAAAAGTAGGTCTGGCATATATCAGCACCCCCTTCTCTCTCTCTCTCTGACACTACTCTTGGAGGATCTGCTTCCTTGTATCGACCTGACCCTTCTCTACTAATGCATTGCCATTCATTTGCTATTCTCTTTCTGGACCCAATTATATTTAAGTTGCTTGTGCTGTTCTGCTTTTGGCAACTGAGTGTCTCCCGCAACCTTGCCACCCTGAGTGAGGAAGGCACTGGCATTCTCTCGTCACCTGCTGTTTCCTTCTTTTACAAGCTGAATCCCCGAAACCTGGGGTTGACTGGTAGTTCAAACGGCTCTTTCCTTTGCCTCCCTGTCAGCAACTTTGCAAACTTCAATCAGTTCCTTTCTTAATCTCCCTGTCTCTCCAGCTTCAGCTGAAGGAGCCAGCCAACCTCATCCCTGCCAACCTCCTTGCAATTAGAGGAGCTGTGCTGGTAGCTGTTTGTAGTCAGGGCTAGTTCTTGCTGCTCCTTCTAAGCATTCCCTTTCAATTGCACCGACACAAAAAATAAAAGCCCACACATCTGCATAATGTAATTTGTTAATGACTTTCAGGGCTGAAATTGTGTTGCAATGTCACATTTCTTTAGTGGTTTTGCGGTGGTTTTGCATTCTGCTTCAGAGAACAATCTGGGAGAACAAAACCACAGGATTCTCCCTCCTTTGGTCTCCAGTTCCTAGCACCCAATCATCTGAATGAACTCAGGGTCTTTTAATGTCCGTTCACTTAAGGAGTTGGCTGCACAGAATCACCCTCATTATTTATATTACAGCACAATCCTCAAAGGGATAGAGGGCTGTGGCAGAGAGAACCTACGGTCACGATTCACTGACCCCGGTGGACTTCAATGGGGCTAAAATGAGTCAGTGGCTTGTGGATTGCAACCTAAGTAACTGGCCCAAGGTTACACAGGTAATCTGTAGCACAGCCAGGCATTGACCCCCCAGGTCTCAGTCAAGCACTAGAGTACTCTTCCTCCTCAACATCTGTGTTACCCTCGAGTCAAGCATCCTTCCTGTCTTCAAATTCCGTGGCATTGTTTATTCCAGGAATAGACACTGTTGAGACTGGTTGCCTTGCTGTACATATGGATCTCATCCTTAGCATAATCAACATCTACCTCAAGGTCAAGCGTATGGGAGAACAAAGCACTCTTTTCATATAAAAACATTTTCCAGCTTTCATCTTGTTGCCCATAGAGCCTCTACATCTACTGCAAAGGGGCTGGCACCTCTCAAATCCAATTCTGTGATGTTCACTTTAGTGAAATTTTAAAAACTGCCTTATCACCCTATAAGTCAAGATCCTGTTTATAAAAGTGACCAGTGCTTGGAAACCTATATCTCATTGGGTAAAAACAGACGTGCAGCTGGCATGGTGGCTCCCTGTCCCGGGGTGGAAACAGTGACCGAGATGGGGCACCGAACAATCGTGCCCATTGTTGAAGAGCTGTCCTGCCGCCCACATGGCCCAGGTAGGGCAGAAAGCTCAACCAAGGTGTGGGCGGGCACCCCCACCTCTGCTCTGCTCCCAGCCTCCTGTACATGGTGCCCAATGACAGGCAGCCATGGCAGCTCCCGACCCACAGGAGGCAAGGCAGGGTAGAACAGATGTGCTGGCCCACATGGGCAGCCCTTAGCCCAAGCTGTGACCTCAGCGTTTTCTGAGGACGTAGCCTGGGCTAGCCTCCTACCTGCCCCAGGGCTGTCTCGGGCAAACCTCAGGCAGTGCGTGAGCACACGTGCCAGCGGGTTCTGGGCCACAGCGGGCCAGCATCAAGTCTGTTTTTACCCTTTGAAAAAAGGACATGAGCTTTCTTTGTGCCTAAGCTATGTTTGAAAAAAAGACTCGGAGCTTGAACGTTTTACCACTTATCCTTTAGGAGCTGGGGGAAACACCATAACTGGTTACAATCGATAGAGACTAATTGCCAATCAGGCAGGAAGCTTCTACCCTGGAAGTCAGGTCAAGTTCAGTGGGATTCAGAGAAGGCAGTTCAGCAAGTAAAAGGCCATGATTTTCAAACTTGCTGCGCTGGATGTGATTAATTTAGTGGCCTTCAACATGCATTTTAACAACTTATTCCAGGAAAGAACCTCTTTTGCCCATGCAGGTTATTAGGTTCTGCTGGGCTTAGCTCAACTGCATGTGGATACGTGGGCAGCTCTCCTTCAAGCTGCCAATTTGAAGATGTCCTGTAGAGCAGCCACTTCACAAAAGAGCTTCCCACGCATCAGATATTGGTGGAAACCCTGCTGGACCCAGCATGCACTTCAGGCTAACGTGTAGAGAAGTGCACCAGCATACATCTGTGTGGGTTTCTAGAGAGCCAACTGCAAACACAGCATCTGCTTTAACCAAGCAGACGGCTCTGCCTCCATTAGCAAGCTATTTTGGGCAATGATTTCAAATGAAAGTCTGTATTTTATTAATTATGCGCCTGATTTTCTGCTGAACTCTTTAATGCATTTCCAAGCTGTATCAGTCCATAGCTATTAAATCTATGTGGCCCGGGTGTGTGCACAATATTTAGGCTAAAATGTGTTCATCACAGAAGTTAGCATGTAGGTTTAGGAGGCTATGAAGCCTTCAAACCAAGCCTGCCATCCTCAATCCCCTTTAAAACAAAGCAGTTCTCACAATTTTGCCTATGTCACCCCATTTGGAGATTTATATAATCCTTGGACCCCAGACAGCAGCAATGAAGGGTAAAGTATATGAAATATTGATCCTGATCCTGATCTATAGATGGTATGACTGGTGCCGGGTCATGATTTGTGTAGTATGGGAACCTGGCTCTAGAAATACACTGAAACTTCATTACAACACAGTATTTGGGAGTCATGTTTTACAGCATGTTATAATCTATAATCCGTTGGATGATCTATTAGGCCGCTTTTAGGGTGCTTTTATACAAGCGGTCTTCGTGGCGGTCTTCGAGGGTCTTCGTGGCGTGATCCGCTTTTACACGAGTGGGTCTTCATGGTGTGACCAGCTCGCACAATATTTCAAAATCCTCCAAGGTGGTATTAGACGAGACAGAAGTCCGGGATCATGCACATTAAAGGCAGTTGTGCATTGTTTGCAGACCACGAATTAAATACCTCGATTGTGAGGTATTTAATTCGCGGTCTGCAAACAATGCGCTACCACCTTCAACACGCGTGATCCCGGACTTCCGTCTCGTCTAATCCCTCCTTGCGGGATTTTGAAATATCGCGTGAGCAGGTCGCATCAGTGACCCGCTCATGTAAAAGCGCCCTTAGACATGCGCGGCGAACATGCTGCATAAAATTACGCTGCGTGTAAATATCCCACGTGTGGGATTTAGACGCGACATTTTGTGCGTTAAAGCCGGTCGTACAATCTTTTAAAGCCGAGAATTAAATACCTCGACATTGAGGTATTTAATTTCCAGCTTTAAAAAAACGTACAGCCGACTTTAACGTGCAAAATGTCATGTCTAAATCCCACACACGGGATATTTACACGCAGCATGATTTTATGAAGTGTATTTGCCGCACACATCTAAAAGCAGTCTAAGAATGGCATATCCTGCACCATTTAGGAGGATGGACTTGGTGAGGCCGATCCCAAGCCCCACACGCATCACCACATGGTTTCCATGCATGCTGTAGGCCCTGTGCCAGGGGTGCGCGTGGCTTGTGTATGCATTTTGTGCGCTCCGCAGGGCTTGGGATCAGCCCTAATGACCCTTGTGGTCCCTTCTAGCCCTATTACCAAATTTCAAATCCTCCTCTAGCCATGAACTCGCTGGGTGGTGTTGGGCAAGTCACAGACTCAAAGCCTCAGTTCCCTAACTGTCATAAATGGGAATGTGTGTGCGTGTCTCTCTCCCTGTGTTCCCCTCATCCTTGTCCATGTAAGCCCACTGGGCAGCGACACGTCTTTAATAACAACAATTGAAAAGCACCAGGTACACTGCTGGTGCTATATAATAATAATAATAATAATAATAATAATAATAATAATAAATAAAAGTTGTGATGTAAGACAGTGGGGCCAGGCCTTGCACAGCATTATAACCAAATTCATGCTATAACCACACATTATAACAAGGTTGCACCATATGTCTCATCTCCACCTAGTGGGATGAACGTGAATTAAGAGTCCAAGGATGCTGTGTCCTGACAAGCCCATCAGGATTGTTAATGATGGTGAAGCAAGGTCCATCTGGTGACACTGCCGGGTTCCTCCAGCCTTCAAACAGGTTGGCTGGGAATGCAAAGAGCCAGCTCTAACGCAGCTAGGCTTCAACTTAGTACATTGCCAGCGGCTGTCAAGGAGATAAGACAGGAAGAGGAGCTACAATCATTTGCATTGTTGCAAACTCTTCTTCTGGGCTCATTTACAAAAGCAGGCATCCCAGCCAGTTCTGCCACTTGTACTGATGATCCCTTCAATGCATCCCCCTCTGCCCCCACCCTCCCCACTTCTTGGACAATTAGAACAAAGATTTCTCTGGCTCACACCTTCTCCTACCACGTAAGGAAGTGAGAAAGAGCAGTGTCTGCATACTGGAAGATTTATTCACCTGTCCTAACTGGCAAAACTGATTGGTTTTGACGGACATGCTGTGATGTGCGGCTGCATTAATGAACAGTTTAGCATGGAAGCTGGCAAGCCACGCGCCTAGCACATGTTATTAGAAGTTTATTTAATGCTAACTCTTTGCCTACTATGGGAGTTTGTTTTTTAAATCAGGATCCAACTGAAACTCTGAAGAAACAGTAGTCTAAGCCTCTCTGTGATACATTTTCCCACTTAAAATAATAACACCACATTTATAGGACAGGGCTCATTGCTGAGAACCACGAGAACTCAGCAAGTTTCTCATCTTGGAGGATGAAAGCTATAAATGTCACTAGTTTATAGTTGAAACACTGCATCTTCTTGGATGGAGAACTAAGCAAGTTACCAACTAGAGCTGAAACGACTCTTCTCTGCAAACATAGTTTTTGTCAAAATTGGCGGATTTTCCACTTTCCAGACGATGTGAAAGCTTACCAGTGCTCCCAACGATTCCTTCGGGTTCCTTTTCAGGAACTTTCGGTATCTTCGGTACACATTCTTTTGCTACTTTTGGTACCATGTGCTGTAATGTGTCATAAATCTTTGTTCTAATTGCCCAAGATATGCGGGGTAGGAGGCGCAGAGGGAGATGCATTGAAGGGATCAGCAATACAAGCGGCAGATTGGGTTTGGGTGGTTTTGGGGTTTGTTTTGGGGTTTTTTACAGCCTCCAGTTGTTTTACAATATATTTATATTTTTATCTATTGTTATTTTTACTGCATTTTATTAATTGTTAGCTGCCCCGAGCTGCTTCGGCAGGAGGGGCAGGGTATAAATTTATTTAAATAAATAAATATTTAAATAAATAAAGTGCTATGAGTGTTATAAATAAAGTGCTATGAGTGTAAGAACTGGGAAGGAGGGTGGGGGGTGGGCTCCCTGGCCAAGGCCCTGGGAATCCTCCCCACCTGCATCCACTCTGCTGCATCCACTCTGCTGTCCCTCCCCCTTGCAGGTAACCATCTTTACAAAGGGGAGCTGCCCCTGAGGGCGGCGCCCTCTGAGTGGCGGCCAAAGGACAGAGTGCTGTTGGCGGGCCGTTAGCGGATGGAGGTGGCAGAGATGGCTACCAGGGACATTATATTTGCTCTGCAGAGCGCCCCTGCGTGCGTGGTGACAGAGGCTGGGATATTGTCTCACCCCCCTCCCCTATGTGGGTGGGAGTGTGGGGGGGGGGGAGATATTGATTGATTGACGGAGGAGTGGGGTGGGGTCCTGTGTTTTCTGGTGTGTGGAATTTTAATATTGGAGGGGTGCAATTTTGGGGGTTGGGGTGTGGTGTCAGGGGTTGTTGACCTCCCTCTGGTGGCAGGAGAGGAAGGTTAGGGCGTGGTGTGGAGGGGAACCCCTGGTGTGAGCAGGGGCGGGCGATCCTCCGGGGGGGGGG
>QEPC01001425.1:1843385-1860336 GCA_003113815.1 Sphenodon punctatus | reverse complement strand
TATTTGTCGCACTCGGCGGGGGTCCAGTATGGTATAGTAGGTTAAATAGGATAGGAATTAATGAAAAGAGTCATCTCCTTAAGAGATGGGGAAGTGACACCCAGTGCCAAGGGCAGGTAGTGCGCACTGGGGTTATGCCCCTGGGAGGGGTACTGCAGTTCGGTCAGTAAGTACCTGCACGGTCTGCTGACTCAGCGGGTAGTCACCTCCTTACTCAAGCCCACAGTTGGGACGCTCCCCCTTCGGCCAGAGCCAGGGTGCTGTCGAAGGGGAGCTTGTTTGGTTTGAACTGGCACTGGAAGGCACATCCCGGCCAGTATCAAGTTTATAAGAATTGATTAGCTAACCATACTGGACCCTTATTGCTTGTGCAATCACCCACCGTCCTTGATTTGATTGAATAAAGAGTGCGGCCTGATTTAATCCAGCTCCTGGTCTCCGTGTCTTATTGGGGGGTGCGGCGACAAGCCTTGTTAGTCTCATGTGGAAAATCCCCACCCCGCTCCAACCCTGCTTCAGCTCCTTCGTGCTGATAAGGATAGATGACTGAACCAACTATGAAGTTGTAGTTGCAAAGAGCACTGTGCTACTAAAATCCTCTGACAAAGGCGTTAATCGGGGGTGTGGAATCGTTTCCCTCCCATGGGCCACTTTGAAAATTATTACAAGCTTCATAGGCTGCACAGGAGTTGGGGTAATAGTGTTTAAGGGATGTGTTCAGAATGAGTGAAGGAAGGGGGAGTGGCCAGATCATGGATCTATGCCATGGATCCATTCCCTTTCCTTGTACGCATGCTTGTATCTCTGCTTCCTTCTCCCAAGTGTGCTCCTTCAGCATTTGAGGATATGGGCTGGATCCATGGGCAAGATCCAAGAACTGGAAAGTGGATAAATAAAAACCAGCCACAGGCCAGGCTTGGTCAATTAGCTCCAGTCCTGTCCCGTCCCCAATGCTAAATGGTCAAAGAGGAATTTCCTCACTGAGTCAGATCCATGGTCCATAGAGTCCCCTACTCGGTCACTGTGGCAACACCTGATGTTTCAGAGGAAAGCACAAGGCATCTGCACTAGGTAGATGTGGGATAATTTGCCCCTTCTAAAGTCACATCCTAATCCGCAATAATAAGATACTAGTTCAAATGCAAACTTTATATTCCTACCACCAAATTTAGCAACATTTGCTCTCTGCTCTGTTTTAACCAGAAACCACGCTGTCTCCCATCCTTACGAGACACCTCACTTTCCATAGTCTCACACTGAACAGCATGCTGGGTCACACTGTCCCATGCTACAGTCACTCTCTCTGGAATTTATTTTACACTGGGGCTAGTGGAGCTACAGAGCCCCTTGTTGGGATTCCTTAGCAAAGAACCCAGAAACTGGTAGGGAGTGTAATTATGCTACAATCCTAAAGAAGCCAGCAGGGCTCTATAAAAATAACTCGAACCCACTACAGAACTCAATAATGAATGTGATCCTTTAGATGATGGCTATTTTTATTTGGCCCTTTTTCAAATCCTGGATCCAGCCCCTACTCTCAAGCACTGAAAAAGAGTGAGCTCAAGGGAAGAGAGCAGAGATGAAGGCATGTACTCACAGAGCTGGATCCATGATGAACATAGGGACAAATGGGGTGGGGGAGACCAAGGTGGCTACGCACCGCCTCTGGGGAGTCTATTGAGTAAACAGGGAGTTTCATTTTGCAGGACCAACACCCCAGCCCATCTACCAGCCATAGAGTCATTTAAGGAAATAAAATAACTACTATTTAATAGCCTCCTTATAATCCTAGCAGCACTAATAGGGTCTGCTTTCTTGCTGCCATTCTTTGATAGCAACTTGCAAGGCTGGGCAGGAGGCAGCATTAAGTTAAAAAATACCATCTTTCAAGCAAAACAGCCTCGCATTTGGATCTTCTTGGAGAAATTAACATGACAAAGGGTCTCTGAACCTGCTTTTAATGCAACTAAAACACACACACTTGCTTTTGGACATGTCCATCTAGCGGGGGCAAGTGTCATGATGGGTGGACAACAGGCGGGACGGGGAAGTGGCAGAGCAGCCAAGAGAAATGAAACCTGTGGGGCAACACAGCTCCCCTGTTATGAACACTGTATGTCTATTCATATGAAAATCCCATACAGCTGCTACTGTAGCATGCACTCTCTTGGCACAGCATGAAATTAAAATTCCTCCTCTGTATCACATTGCTAGCTTAGTCTAGAGTTGCTCTATGGTGCCGGCAGAGAATTTATCCGTTGGCTTCCTCGGCGCAGGGATTGGAAGCCAGTGGGGTGAGGGAGACAAGTCTATTGCCCGTGGTAAAAATATGCTGCTTCAATAACAAATCCCACAGAAAAATTACCTGCCTGGAGCACGGCTCTTGGTGCTAATTTCACAGAGTAGTTCCATGCATAATTTCCACACCACCCCCAACCCCAGCCATATTCCTTCTTATCTTTCCAGAGCAAGCGCAACAAGCAAATTAATTTCAAGTTGCATTCCATCCAGAGTCCACCAAAATGTCAGCAGCTCCGCTGGAAATGCAAATGGAGACGCTCATCATGCTAAACAAGGTGGCTTAGAGATGAGCAAACAAAGGCTAGGTGGAGATCAATCTTCATTGCCTTGCACTTTGTCTCCTCGTATATGGGTGTATGTAACTCACTAGTGTGTGTTGTGTGTCCCACTCTGTTACCAATCTACAGATGACATATTCCCTCTTGTAGCTCCCACTGAAGTCTGCCTTTGCAGCGCAAGCTGTAGAATCTTTTGGGCATTCAGTCCTGAAGCTTCCTGATGGAGTCCCAGATGTTGGCCACATTGTGTAAAGGGGAGAGTCCAAAATCCTACCACATTAGCAGCCTTCTTATTCATGGCCAGTTTATATGGAGGGCACACAGTGCAAAGCAATGGAAATTCACACCCACGTCTCTAGCATGGCACTAGTGACATATTTAGCAAAATCTTTAACTATTAAGTTCTCGTAATAAAAGGCCCCAATACTGCATCAAGGTCTGTCTGCTTACACCAAAGCTCGCGGTGGTATCAGGGCTTAATAAGACAAAATCAGAGAGACCAAGACCGGTTAGGAAAGCCAGAAGAAGGAATAATTTAGTGATTTAAATTGATATGCCACCCTTCATATTAAGGCTCAGGGTGGCTTACAATCAATAAAAACATCTAAAGAATCCCATTCACANCCCCCCCCCCCCCCAAATCCAACCCTATCCTACCCCTGCCTGCCAAACAATAGTCTCCTCGGCACCTTCCCTGTAGTGTCCTGCAGGGTTCTATTCTGTCTCTCTTTTTGTTCAATGTGTATTTGAGGCCGCTGAGCGAGGTCATTCGGAGGTTTGTGGTGAGGTGTCATCAATATGCTGATGACACTCGGCTCTACCTTTCTTTTTCATCTAACCCAGGTTCCACAGTCTTGGTGCTAACTCGATGCCTGGCTACTGTCAGGGACTGAAGGAGGGTAAACCGACTGAAGCTGAATCCTGACAAGACTGAAGTGATGGTTGTTGGCTGATCCCGTGACTTGTAGGGGATTTGGACACCTGTCATTGATGCTGTCCAGCCCCCTCTGGTCACTCAGGTTCGCAGCCTTGGAGTGCTTCTGGATCCCTCGCTGAGCCTGAATTGTCAGGTGGAGCCGGTGGCCAGGAGCACTTTTCACTAACTCCAACTGGTGAGGAGGCTGCAGCCTTTTCTTTCTGATTCAGATCTGGCCACTGTCATCCATGCGTTCATCACCTCGAGGCTATGTTACTGCAACACGCTCTACATGTGGCTACTCTTGATTACTGTTTGGAAGCTGCAGCTGGTACAGAATGTGGTGGCTTGGCTCTTTTCAGGGACGGGTCACCAAGAGCACATCACACCGGTGCTCTAAAGTCTGCACTATATGCCTATAGCTTTCCAGGCACAATTCAGGGTGCTGGTTTTGACCTTTAAAGCCCTAAACAGTCTGGGTCCCACATTTCTAAAAAAAACACCTATCCTACCATGCCCTTTTTGCAGCCCCTAAGGTTGGGGGGGCGGGGCGCCCTCCTGTGAGTTCCGTCTGTTACCCTTGTCCATGGGTGGGTGAGAGGGCATTCTTGATTGTTGCCCCCATTTTGTGAAACTCCCTTTCCTGAGAGGTTTGCTTGAGCCCGAACCTGGTCATCTTCCAGAGACGGTGCAAACTTTTTTTATTTGGAAGAGCATTTGACAAGCAGGGATAAATAGGGATTGGTTGGGTTTCAGGGTAAGGTTGTGGGGGAAGGTGGGAGTTTGAGGCAAAGGATGGGTACTTTTATTGTATGAATGTTTATTTTTCTATATGGATTGTAAGCAACCCTGAGTCTTGTAAAAAGGGCAGCATATAAATTTGATAAATAAATAAATAAATAAATAAATTTCCAGAAGATGAGCAGGCTTGGGCTTAAACAAAACAGTGAGGCACCCACCAAGAATGCCTCTCTGTGTACCCTTGCTGTAAAAACTTCACGGGCAGATGGTACCTGCAAGAGGGCACTTCCGGCTAGGGCTCAAATGGCAAGCCGCTGCGGTAGTTGTTTCCGATGGAAAGAGCCGCAATGAGCGGCACCATGTGACAGACGTTCATTCTGCTACTTTTGTCTGTGATCTTCTGCAATTTCTGCCAACACGTTCTGACATGCGGTCATGGTGCAAAAGTAGCGGAACAATGTTTCTTCCGACACTTTCCGAGATTATTCTGACACTTTCCGAGATTATTTTCGACACTTTCTGATAATTCCAATGTTGCAAAGCAAAGGGTGTGGAATTAGTGAAATGCTGGTGGAAAAGCTGTGGAAAGTCACAGGCAATTCCAAAATGGTGGAATGAAATATTGGCACGGAAAAAGGAGCTGCCGCTTCAGCCCTACAGCCAGTGATCCAGGTGTAGCAATAGATCCAAGAGCACCCCAGGTCTGTGAACCGGGAGGCTGGCCCCCATCAATAACAGGGCTGCGTCTCCCAGGTCACAAGGCCGGCCAACCATCATCACCTGAGTCTTGTCTGGATTCAGCTTCAGTCAGTTTGCCTGCATCCAGTCCCCATGCACTAGGTAAGCACTGAGACGGCAGGATTCAAATCAAATGAAAAAGAGAGATAGAGTTGGGTATCATCAGCATATTGATGGCACTTCACTCCAAATCTCTGTACAACCTCACCCAAGGGCCTCAGATACACATTGAACAGGCACAGGGACAAGATGGGACCCTGCAGGACCCCACAAGGAAGCTCCTGAGTGGACAACTAGTCACCACCCATCACCATCCTCTGGATTATCCCAGTCAGGAATGAGCAGAACCACAGAACAGTAGTTCCACAACCCCCTGCTGGTGTCACCAGCACCCCATGATCAATTATCAAAACCGCCAAAAGATCTAACAAAATCAACAGGTTACAGTTGCCCTTGTTGATTGCCAAGAAGAGGTTGTCAACCAAGGTCACAAGTGCAGTCTTAGTGCTATACCCAATACGAAATCCGACTGACATGGGTCCAGGAATTAAATAGCACTGAGATGCACCTGAAGCTGTGAGACAACCACCCGTTCAACCGACTTCCCTAAAAAGGGAATAATAAGAATAAATAATGATTTTATTTACACAGAGCCCCTTGCCTTACATGGCACTTGGAGCATTTTACAAAAACACTTTAAAAAGCTAAAAACAATATAAATAATGCAAAAGAGTTTAAAACTGTAATACAAAGCAATTTAAAACAGTTTTAAATGGTTATTAAATTTTTTTGAATGAGGTAAGAAAGAAGGGAGGACACAGTACATTGAGGGAACCATCAGTGGATCCTAAAAGCACCTAGAGAATATATATATTTTCAGGTGTTTTTTTAAAGGTAAGGAGGGAGGAACTGAGATGAACATCCGGAGGGAGCAAGTTCCACACTGAGAAGCCCGCCGCAGCAAAAGCTCGATTGCCTGCTGACTTCAGACGTGATGGCAGAACTCCCAAACAGCGGGTGGCTCCTGAGCACATTTATCCATCAGTGTGAGATTCTAGAAGTAGGTCTTGAATATAGCTAGGGCCTAAACCATTCGGGGTCCTAAAAACCAGCAGAGCAATCTTAAACTCAATCCAATGCTCCACAGCCAGTCAATGCAGAAAACGCAGGGCAGGCATAATATGATCATGGATAAGTAAACAGCCGTGTTACTGCATTCTGAACAAGCTGCAAGCGATAGATAAGCACTGTCGGCAGGCCATAAAAGAGGGAGTTACAAAAGTCAAGGCTCGTAGTCACCAGGGCATGGGTTACTTTTGCAAGGTCAGCCTGGGATAAATAAGGGCATAACTTGTGCAAATTGCATAGTTGAAAAATGCATTTCTGAACTATGTCTGAAACATGGGCTGTCATGAACAGTGTGATTGAAAATGACGCCCAAGTTCTTTACCTGGTCGACTACCTCACCCGGACCCTGGTCAGATTAGAGATGAGGTGATAGCTGACAGGGGAGTCAATGTCAAGAGATTTTTTTATTTATTTTTTCCAGTAGGGATCGGATGACTGCAGTTTTGAGGTGGTCAGGCACCCAGCCCTCCCAAAGGGAGGTATTGACAACCCCAGTCAGCAACATCCCCAAAGGCTCCCAGACAGCGTTCACCAGTCAGGATGGGCATGAATCTAATTCAGAACAGGTCACCTGTACACGCTTGCCATCGGTGGGCAAGACTAATTGAAGCTGATCCAAATAAACTGGATAGGACCAAGCCTCCCCAACCCCCAACTCTGACTCTGCATGAAACTAGTAGTTCCCAAGCCAAGCCAAATATGCGTGACTTTATCTGCGAAGTAGGTGGCAAACTCATTGCAATGGGCAACTAATGACTAACTCCAGGTGGAGAATTTAGCAGGATATTCACCACTTAGAAAAGCTCTGCTAGGCAGCACTTTGCAGACTCTGGCAATAGCAAAGAAAGCTCTCTTTGCTGCTGCCACTGCCACGACATACTCCTTCAAAAACAATCTACACGGCAATCAGTCGGCTTTGGTGTGAGTTGAGCGCCACCTGTGCTCTAACTGCCTACCCTCCAGCTTTAGCTTTCTCGGGTCCTCCATATACCAAGTTGACCTGCCCTGCCCAAGTAGAGGAAGCAGATGTCTGAGTTCTAGTGTGTCAATGGCCTGAATCATTATTCTGTACCACAGATATATCAGGCCATCGATAGAGAGGCTGTCAAGGTCATTGTGTAAATCCCCATCAGTGTGTTCTGAAATCCTATTGGATCCATAAGTCTCCGCAGGTGGAACACCAGCGGAGTTTTGTGGCTGGTGTTTTTTGAGGCTGGTGGATCAGTGGGTGGGTTGAACCTACTGCCAGTGGCTTTGCCACTGGTGAGCCTAGGGGCGGAGCCAGGGGCAGCAGTAGGCCAGTGGCATGGCTTAAACCAGCAGCAAGGAGTTCCCAGGGTTAACATTGGATGGACATTACATTAGTTAACGCTGGGAACTCCTTGCTGCTGTGTGAAGCACTCCCACTGGGGGATAGAGAGCCCTCTTACTGGGGTCCCATCCACTCTCTCTTTCCCAGCAGGTCCAAATTAACCATAGCAGGTTACAAAAATAGATTACATTGCCATCGCCTACCTTTATCCTGAACCCTCGAATCCTCGATTTTTATGGCATCCTTTTCATTCTCTTCTCATCCTTTCATTCTCAGAAGAGAATGAAAGGGAAGAGAAGGACAACAGAGGACAGTAGGAGGGAAAGGGTTTGGTTTTGGTGCATGACAAGAGTAAGGGGAAGATATGGGTTCAGTGGGGGACAGGGGAAAGGGGTCTCCTTGTTGTCTGCAGCCTTCTCTTCTGCCATGCTCCTACCTACTTTCTCCTCTGTTCACAAGGAGAGAGGTTGCAGGCCTGTATAGCAACCAAACACTCCCCATCCAAACCAGCATTCCTAGTAGCTACACCCTATCCCCAACAGCCAAAATACCTGTCCAAGCTAACAGACCTGCTCTTTTAAAAAAAAAAAAAAAAAAGTTTGGTCAGTTTCAGGGCTGCACTTCCACCAAATCAGGCCCATCGAGACCAGCATCCCCAGTACCTACACTGTATCCCTGGCAGCCAAATGCCTGTCCAAGCACACAGGCCTTTTAAAAAAGTTTGGCCAGTTACAGGCCTCTGTTGGCACCAAACCAGCCCCATCAAAATTTAAACAATGCATTTCTGTTTCTCAACATGTTTTTGACCATGTGCAGCCGCTGCTCTCCTCTCTCCACTGGCTCCCCCTTCCTGAGCGTATTCTGCACAAGCTCCTCATCTTCACCTACAAAGCCCTTCACAACCTCGCTCCCCCCTACCTCTCTGCCCTGATCTCCCTCCAAACCCCTGTTCGAGCACTCCACTCCTCTTCCATCCCCTCCCTTGCCCTCTCATGCCTCCCCTGCTCCCCCAACCGACATTGTCCCTTCTCCCTCGCTGCCCCGCATGCCTGGAACTCCCTCCCTGCCCAGATCTGCCTTGCCCCCTCCCTTCGTATCTTCAAGTCCCTCTTTAAAACCCACCTCTTCCGCTCTGCCCTTCCGAACTCCTGCTAATCATCCCAACCCAGGATTATCCCCCACCTGTTATCTGCAAACTCCTAATGTACTGTAACCAAGCCAAGAGAGTGTATCTGAGTTCTCGCATCCTCATGAATGTTGCATCCTTGTCTCTCTGTTCCCCTTTCCCTGTCTCCCCTCCCCCATCTTCTCTAGATTGTGAGCTCTCGGGCAGGGACTGTGTCTATCTTGTTCTCTGTAAAGCACCAGGTACATTGCTGGTGCTATCTAAATGCTTATAACAACAACAACAAAAACCCAAGGCAAGATGCTCAAAATCACACAGTCACAAGCAGAGAGGCCAGAAACTACTTTCCGGCAGGAGAAGCAGTGAAACAGTGAAGGGACCATTTTTTAAAAAGAGTAGCCACGACCAGTAGACCCACAAATTTACAAAATGGCCTCTCTACTCATGCTGGGAGGGGAGAAGGAAAGCAGCAATGCATCATGCAAACACAGAGCAAGCAAAGCAAACCATCTTAAGGCAAAAATGTTATGTGCACTCCTTAGCACACCATAAAAGCAGCAGTGGGGATTTTCACTTGTCCCCCAAAACATGCTACACAGCTCTGATGCAATGTAATATTTTATTTATTTATTTAATAGATAAATATTTATTTATTTAATAGATTTATAGATTTAATAGATTTATATCCCGCCCCTCATGCAGCCCGGGGCGGCTTACAACCGGCTTACAATGTAAGAGGTAGTTTCTGCTGAAACTAAACATGAAGCAAGCATTCATGCAAGGACTAGTCATTAGTGGAAAAGCCTGCCACAACACCCCACCAAACTGCAACAGGCGGGGCCATTTTAAAATGCAAGGAACATTTCAGCAAAGATTAGAAACCCTTCCATCCAAGCCCCTACGTCCCCCACCTGTAAAACAGAAAGCACACGGTTTACGTCAAAAACAGTCAAGAAAGAGACCAATTTTAACCAAAAGTAGTCATGGCCAGTGTGGGCACCAGAAAACGCCCATAGCCTTTGCACATGCTTGGGGGGTTTGGGAGAGGAGCGGGGGAAACTAGCAGTGCACATGCAATCACGAACACAGAATAAGCAAAAGCAAACCAGATCTTAAACCAACTGAACCATATTATGTGAAGTCTTAGCACACCACAAAAGCAGCAGCAAGGAATTCCACTTGTCCCCCAAAACATGCTTCACTGTTACAGCTCTGTTGCAGCCCCATTCTCTCCCCCCCAGCAGCACCCCAGGCCCCTTTTTCACCAGTATTTTCCAGCAAAATAACTAAAAATAACTAACTCACAAATGGGGATGTGTCTGATGCAGGTCCAGGAGTAGCATGGGGTAACAAAGCCACAAACAGGCCAGGCCAGCCAGCACTCTCTCTCCACCAAAATGGCACAGATCACCAGCATGCCAAAAGAGCAGAGTTCTCTTTTAATCCCACCCTAGGGGGTGGGGTACAGGCAGGCAAGCCTGAGCCCTCAACAGCAGCAGCTGTGCAGGCACACACTGCCTGAGTGTTTAAGTCTCCAGTCCAGACAGAGTCTTTCATGGCAGCCCATATGGCTCTGTGGAACACTGCCCGCACTGGTGGGAAAAGCAAAGTGTTTTTCCCCATTCAGGCAGCATGGGCTCTAAGCCCAGCTGCCCAAATCACTTTTGTAAAGTTTTGTCCCTTAAGGGACTCCTTAGAGCAGGCTTATCAGGAGGTACTGGCCCCCACCCCCTCAGCTCCTGCCTGCATGTGTTCAGGGAGGCACAACAACAACACTGAACACTCAGCTGATTGCTGAACTGGAGGACTTGGAGCAAGTCTGGAGTGGGTTGCTGGCTCCCCCCCTCCCCCTCGGTGCCTTTGGGACTTAGGTGAGGTTTCCCCCCCCTTTTTAAAAGCATGAAGAGTGTGCGGAGGGGGATCAGGTCAGGAGGGTATGCCCCCGGTGACCTGCAATGTGCACCACACCTGTGGACCACCCTAACTGGTCCACCATCCCAATGGGGGCAAAGAAGGGCAGGGATCTGGGTCTTTAAAAGGCAATGGTTTGACTATGACAATGGTGTTGTAGTGTAATGACACCCCAAGTAATCAGAACCCCCTTTTCCAGGCCAGTGCAAAACAAATCCAGTGTGTGTCCAGCCTCACGTGTGAAGCCAGATATTATCTGGGATAGGTCCATGGTGGCCATGAAATCCTGGTCTACCCCAGAAAGGCCCGCCTCAGCATGTTATACTGAAATCACCCAAGACAGTTAGTCTGGATGATCTCAAGGTAGTCAGTATACCAGCAGAATCCCCAATCTATCCTGATCCATGAACACAAGATGGACATACTCCATGCTAGGCAAGTCAAACAGTAATAGAGGTTTGTATTTGTTGTGGTGATTGATTCCTCTTTCTAAGAAAGCATATGACCGCCAGCACCTCAAAAACATCCTCACAATCCTCCTGTGAAATAGGAAAGTTGATAAAGCAGGGATGATAGTACAAGGAACAGAGTAATGAATCAACAAATCCACTGAGCACACCAGTACGCACACAACTTTATTTACACAGGGAGAAAAGATGTGACACCAGTTTAGGACCTGGATTCAGTTCCCTAATCTGCCACAAATTTCCTGTGTGAGCTTGGTTAAGACACTTAGGGCCTTTTTAAACAAGCGGAATTTCTCCCGCAGTTTAAATCTGCGACTCTTGGAAACCTCTGCCGGGGGGGGGTGGGGGGTGGACTTTAGACGCTCTTCTGTGAACTGGAAGTCGCCCAGGCGCCATTAGAAACAGTGGTGCTGAGCGACTCCTAGGTGTTTTGAGATGCGGCATAGATAAGAACCCGATAATCGAGGTCTTATCTATGCCACGTCTCAAAACACCCGTGAGTCACCCGGCGCCACTGTTTCTAATGGTGCCTGGGTGACTTCCAGTTCACGGAGGAGCGTCTAAAGCCCCACTGCAGAGGTTTCCAAGAGTCGCAGATTTAAACTGCGGGAGAAATCCCGCTTGTTTAAAAAGGTCCTCAGTCTTTCTGTGTCTTGGTTCCTGATCTGTAAAAGGGTGTAATATCTTTGTTGTTCCTCATGGTGATGTTCTGGGGATAAATATGTTAAACACTGTGAATTGCTCTCGTGCTGCAGTGATGGGGGTCATGCAAGTACATAAAATAGACATCAGCCATCCTGTTCACTTTATGGGACTGAGTGACTTTCCCAATGTCACAGACAGGGTCTGTAGCGGAGCTGCAAACTGAACAAGATCTCCTGGGTCTTAACTTGGGACCTTAAACCAAAAACCGTTCTTTGTGCTCTTCTGGGGAGAGGAGCTGCATGAGGAATGAGCTACACAGAGGGAGGAAGCAGTTTGGGAAAGGGGTTTAGAAAGCATAGGTGTCAATAATGACTTCCCATTTTCTGCAAGCCACCAGGTTGTCAGAGGCAATGTCAAAGCTTTGGCAAAACCCTTTTGTTTTGAACTTCAGGATAACTAGGATTCCGAGGTCATTCGGGGACAAAAGTCTGAGCCTCAAAGCACTTGGCCTGTGCAGTGATTTGAGGACTGGAGCTAAATTGGGGGAGAGACAGATCTGATTAGCTGGGCTGTCTGAGCCTCTTCTATCAAACTTTCTGGATAATGTGGAACGCTTAAGAAGGTTTGGCTTATTATGTATGCAGAGAAACAGCAAGCAAGAGCGGGAAAATCTATATTATGCTGTAACATGATATAGAATTAATCCCCACAGCTAACAAAATCCCTCATAAATAGCAAACAGAGAGATATCCACAGTATTATACTTTATCACACTTTCTGTCAAAATAGCCTCTGCAGGGAACCTTTCAGAAGATAGCATCATCCAGTGCAGCCTTCTTTGGGGAAGGTAGGCAGCAGCCAACTATCCAATATGTTCTTAGCAAGATGGGTAGATGGGAGACACCTTACAGTGGTGTTTAATTGTGGGGATGTAGACTGGTTACTTTATTTTATGCGTCTTTATGCAGCACACACTATACATTTAATATTAATAATATAAGCCTACCTTATATTGACATAATACTTTCTGTGCTGCAACACACTTTATAGATTTATGTGAGGGGAATAACTTCACTCGTAACAGCCACATACCTCCGGGGCAATAATGGCGGCTGTTTGAGAAATAATGATGCACAAAGCAGGCTGTGGATGGGAGCAGAGAGTGCCGCCATAGGCAGCTGCAGTGGCACTGGGAATATAAAGTAGGAAGGCTCATGCGAAAATCAACATACAACCAATGGCAGCGCCACTTTTTAGAACCAGGGAGGAAATGCTGACGGGGGAAGTCTCACCCTCTAGCCCACAGGGGCTCTTCCACCCCAGAGTGTCAGGGGTATGACCAGCTTTAGGGGTAAGACAGAGTAGGCAGAAGCCAATGACAGAAAATCAAATGGGTGGCAAAATGAACCAGGAAAGTTTCCTCCCCCACCTGCAGTGCAAGCTGTCAGGTTGCAGGATGCACAGGAAATGGGGTGGGAGAAGGGGCAACATTTAAACATATTGTCTAGGCACTGGCAGCAAAAAGTGTAAAGCAAGCTCTGGTCAGGGGTGGGGTAATTCAGATGAGGTAGCGTCTTCACTTAAGTGTCAGGGCTCAGAGTGTCCTACTCCTGCTCTGGGCTCCATTGGCAGTACTGTTGCCATGGCAGCCACTGCTCCCATACAGGACCCCATATAGATAGATAGATAGATAGATAGATAGATAGATAGATATAGATATCTGCCATTCGGATCCCCAAATGGTGCAGGGAGCATATAGCACTTTATTTCTACTTTAAAATGGATCCGAATGGACTGAATTTAATACTAATATCTATATCAGCTCTAATATTTCAGCATTTCATTATTTGATGCTTTGTGGTTTTGACAGTACTATTTGGCAAGGTTTTAATTATTATTTTAAAATGTGTGTGCGATTGGTTTACCTTTGTGACATAATGCAGTAGAGTCACAAAAGCACTGAAGGAAGGAAGCAAGGAAGGAAGGAGGGAAGCAAGGACAAAGTAACCAAAGTAACTGTAGTGAATGAGGTAGTGAAGCAAAGTAAACAAAGAAATGAAGAAGTACATTTTACAATGACAACAAATTCTGAACTCATTCATGGGAACAAATACACAAATTTCTTCACACGTACAAAGTACAACATTCGTTTCAGCACTAATCCCAAACCTTGTCTGTAGTGGGGTTTTTGCCAGTTATGTGGAAAACTACAGCTTTGTCTGGCTACACTAAGGCTTTCTTTGCATTGGTAGAGGTGGATAAGGCCTTCTTCCACGGCATACCAGGGAACATGACTTTTTACAAGTGAAGATCCTACTTACAGGTCTCTGTTTAATGTTCTGTCACCTCTGATCCTATGTAACAAGAAGCTACACCGGCATGAGGCAGATCAAGGTATCCAGCTGCCCTTGGAGGCTCCAAGAGTACTGTCATCGGAAAAAGATTTGATGGAGAAAGACACAACCCTCTTGCCCTCTTTGATTATGCTGAGTCCCCAGAATGTAGATAATACCAATAGCCAGTCAGCCCCAGCCAGGGTGAAAACAGACATAACGCAAGCTCCACTTTAACACTGCTTTAACATTTCTTCTGCATGTTGCAGGGCTGTAGTGGTGCCCTATGCAGCCCTGCAACATGCATACAAAATGTTAAAGTAGTGCTAAAGGAGAGTTTGCGTTATGTCTGTTTTCACCCCAAGACTGGCTGTGAGCCCTTCTGCCTCACTAGGTTTCATTTTGTGCCTGCTCTTCACTCCAGAGCTCCTGCCAGCCACTGAACTGGAAGGAAGAAGGTCTGATTATTCCCTCCTCCACCTCATTGGTGACCAGGATCAGTGACCCCTAACCTGTCACTCTGCATTTGCCCTGGATGTTTTACACACGGTGGGGTCAAAGCCATTACAATTGATCCAAGCTGTGCCCTCGCACTTAATCTTTTCAGTGCAGTGCAGGAGGGAAGATATTCTGTTTATTGCAGCAGCTGTGGTGTCCCTCCTTCTCAGGCTGCCTTCAGGGAAATGCAGAAGGCTTCTGACTCAGGACAGGTTTGGAGCGAACTGGGCCGTTAGTTGTTTCCTCTGAACCAGCTATGAAACTTCAACGGCTATGGGTTGCAAAATCTCCAAGAACAATGTGCCAGGACCCAGACTAGGTTAGCATTACAGGATCAGGGCTGCCAATTTTTATCATCTGACCATGAATCTCCTGATTTTACGTGTTTATCTTACAGCCAGAGTGATTAAAATCAGGAAGAACTCAGCTTTCATTTTTAAAAAAGAGATTAGGAGAAAAGCATGAGAACGGAGCACAAGTGCAACCCAGAGGCTCAGAAACTAAAACAATCCCCCACTGTCATTTCTTAAGGCATTTTAAGGTCTTGTGAGTTTGGTGCAAATCTCATGACTTCTGAGGAACAGCAGGGACTGTCAGTTTAGAGACATAATGCCAGGTTAGACTAGTGTCAGCCATACCGAAGGACCAGTCATAATTGGTGTTTTCACACTGACACGAGGGTGCTCACCCCCACGTCTGCCTACTTGCAGCCTGGTCTTGGTCAGGTTTAAATGACCTGGTGGTGGCTGTGCCCCACCACCTGCCCATGCAGTGCCACCCTTCCCCACACCATAGAGTTACGGACAAATCGCCTGAAACTCTATGGTGTTGCCCAGGACAAGATACCCCCAAGTCAAGAGTGTGGCTACAGAGGCTGTCCGCTGAGCAGGCAGGCAGCAGCCCTGCCCCCAGTTTTGTACTGCCCACTCCACTGGCGGTGCTCCTGAACGTTCCAGAGCACCGCTGGTGGGACTGCCGTGTAGCAGGGACAGCCTGCCCCGCTTCTGCTTCGCCTGCACATCTGGCGGGCTGCAACTAGATGGCCTGCCCACGGTTGAGGCAGACAGGGCATAGGTGTGGGTGCTGTCTCTGTAAAAACACCCATTGGCATCCATGGAAAGCTCACAATTTCCACAGTCAAAATCCTATCCCAAAGGCTGATGAAATCACCTTTCTGGCTTTCATATGCAGAGGGATCCTTGGAGTGGTTCTCTCGTATGCTTATTGCTAACCCTTCGCACAACAATACAACATGTGGAAAACCATAATGACACAAGCATGGGAAGTAGAGCAGAATGGAGGCATTCACTGTCTGGATAAAAATAAAAAGTGAAAGGAATAAAAAAGATTTCATTGTTGGGGTCCTACTACAAACTGCCACACCAAGCAGAAGAAGTGGATGATGCCTTCTTAAAACAAATTGCAGATCTTTTAAGGAGGCAGGAAGTAGTAGGGATGGGGGACTTCAACTACCCCGAAATCTTCTGGAAGGAACTCTGCTAAGCAAGGAATGTCCAGTAAATTCTTGCCTTGCTGACAACTTCTTCTTTCAGAAGGTGGAGGAAGGAACAAGGGGGTCGGCTATCCTAGACTTGATCCTAACCAACAGGGAAGACTTGGTCGATGAGGTGAAAGTAGTGGGAACTTTGGGGGGAAGTGATTGTGAAATGTTGGAATTCGTGATCTTAAGAAAAAGTAAAAGTGAGCATTATCAAACATGTACCTTGGACTTTAGGAAAGGTGATTTTAATAAACTCAGAGAAATGCTAGGCAGGATTCCATGGCTAGATAAACTAAAGGAAAAAGGATTCCAAGATGGGTGGAAGTTTCTGAAAAATGAGATACTGAAGGCACAATCACAAACAACTCCAATGAGAAAGAAAAATGGGAAACATCTAGAGAAACCAATGTGGCTGCACAAAGAGCTTTTTCATGAGTTGAGAATTAAGAAGGACACATATAAGAAATGGAAGATGGGACAAGTCACAAAGGACGTATACAGACAAGTAGCTCAGACTTGTAGGGATGGTGTCAGGAAGGCAAAAGCACAGAATGAGCTGAGGCTAGCAAGGGATGCTAAGAACAGCAAAAAGAGGGTTTTCTGGTATGTTAGAAGTAAGGGCAGGGGCGGATTGGCCATTGAACCCACTGGGAGGATTCCCGGTGAGCCGGGCTGGGCTGGAGGGCCGGTCCCACTGTCTTTTTAAAAAAAATTATTTTTTTATTTTTTTTTAAATGTTGGTCCTGACCCCTGTCAGGCCGGGTGGGGGGAGGCCTCACCTGCCTCTCCCTCCTAGGACCACAGCAACAGCTGCAGCAGCAGCAGGGATTCGATTGGGCTGGGAGATAAGGCTGTTTGTTTGCAAACACAGCTCCTCCTCCCCATGTGCTGATCAGAAGGTTGCTACCTTGTAAAGAAGGTTCTTCGAGATGGCTCCTGCACTCTGCACGCACAGAGCACTTGTGGAGCAGGCGACTCAAGGCAGGGGAGGACAGAGCCTCAGCCCTGGGGCAGCAGGTAGGGCCTGCTTGGGGGGGGGGCTTGGGCCTGCGGGGG
>QEPC01001425.1:1700592-1840562 GCA_003113815.1 Sphenodon punctatus | reverse complement strand
TTTGCTAAGCTAAACACAGGGCCTGTGGAATACTAGTGCAGCTGCTGTAGGAATGAAGAAGCCTTACTGTAGGATGCATAGCAAGGGACAGAGTGATTTTGGGTTGGGGGCCATTGAGCACTGAAACGGAGTGATTTGGGGAGCCAGAGCACTGAAATAAGGACCCATACCCCCACCAGTGGCAGTCTCCCCCCTGCAAGCCCCCCATAACCTCCCACTCACCCCCTGCCAGGCTGCTGAGGACTCAGCTCTGCTAGGCCCCAAATCTGGTGCACTCTGCCCACCCCAAGCCACACACCCAAGCCACTCCCCCCCAAGCCACTCCCCCTTGGCCCACTTCCGGCCTTCCGGTGGCTTTGCCGCCAGCACAGGGCCACTAAGACAATATTTTCCCGGGCCACTTTGATTTCCCAGTCTGCCCCTGAGTAAGGGGAAGAAAAAGAAAGCAGTAGGTCCACTGCTCATTGAAGATGGTGAAATGTTAACAGGTGACAAAGAGAAGGTCGAACTACTCAACTCCTATTTTGCCTCTGTCTTCTCCCAAAAGAGAAACTGTGTCCATCCTGGCAAAACTAGTATAAATGATGAGGGGAAAAGATTGCAGCTCAGGACAGATAAAGAGTCAGTCAGAGAATACCTAGCTAATCCGAACGAGTTCATGTCTTCAGGGCCAGATGAATTACATCCTAGGGTGTACCTCTGTCTATCATCTTTGAGAACTCTTGGAGAACGGATGAGGTGCCAGAAGACTGGAAACAGGCAAATGTTCTCCCTATCTTCAAAAAGAGAAAAAAGGAGGATCTGGGAAATTATAGACCAGCCAGCCTGACATCGATACCTGGAAAGATACCAGCAGTCAATCTGTAAGCATCTAGAAAACTATGCAGTGACTACTAGAAGCTAGCATGGATTTGTCAAACATAAGTCATGCCAGACTAATCTTGTCTCCTTTTTCTATTGAGTTACTAGTTTAGTGGGTCATGAGACTGCTGTGGACATAATATATCTTGACTTGAGCAAAGCATTTGACTGTGTCCAGTTCTCAGCACCACACTGTAAGAAGGACATCAACAAGATGGAATGGATTCAGAGGAGGATGACAAAGATAGTCAGGCATCTGGAAAACAATTCCTATGGGAAGAGGTTGAAGGGAGTGGGTATGTGTAACCTAGAGAAGTTTAGACTAAGGGGAGACATGATAGCCATCTTCCACTACCTGAAGGGCTGCCTGTCACAGAGAGGATGGCAAAGACTTATTCTCTCTTGCCTCTGAAGGCAAGACTAGAAATTATGGGCTCAAATTACAAGTAAGCAGATGGAGGTTAAACTTTAGTTAGAACTTCCTAAAAGTAAGAGCTGTTTGACAGTGGAATAAATGACCTAGGGAGGTGGTGGGCTTTCCTTCACTGGGGGTTTTCAAACAGAGGCTAGACATCAGGGATATATGAATCCCAGTAGCTGCAGATTTCCTGCATTGAGCAGGGAGTTGGACTAGATAACCTCTGAGATCCCTTCCAACTCTATGATTCTTTTCTACCTATTTGCCCACCTGTGCCACCCAAAATTTCCCCAGAGTCTGCTCTATATCAAGAAGGGGTAGGGCAAAGACAATGGCCTTTCTGAACTAGCCATGCCCCCTTTCAGAGCACGATAACCTCATAACAGTGGGTCATTGGTGGGGTTTGTCCCTCCTTGGTCCGTCAGGTTTGTAGTCTGGGGGTGCTCCTTGACTTGCAGCCCTATCTGGATGCTCAGGTGGCGGCTGTGGCAAGGAGTGAGTTCTGTCAGTTACATCTGGTACGATGGCTTCAGCCGTATATCCGAGACTTCAACCTTGACACTATCATCCATGCCTTCATCATCTCAAGACTGGACTACTGTAACGCGCTCTACATGGGGCTACCCTTGGTGAAGGTTCGAAGACTGCAGCTTGTGCAGAATGCAGCGGCCCATCTCTTTTACGGGGATGGGTCGCCGTGAGCCATAACACCAGTGCTCCATTCACTACACTGGCTGCCTATAATCTTCTGGGCCCGATTCAAGGTGTTGGTTCTCACCTATAAAGTCCTATATGATCTGGGCCCTGCTTACCTGCGGGACTGCCTTATCCCCCGAATTCTGGATCAGCCCGTGCGGTTAACTGGGAATGCCTTTCTTGAGGTCTCCCATGTTTCTTGGGTGGTGACGATGGAGAGGGCATTCTCGATGGCCGCTCTGAAGCTGTGGAACTCCCTCCCGGTGGCGGTCCGTTTGCCCCGGACCTTCCCTCCTTTTGATGACAGTGTAAGAGCTGGCTATCCTGACAGGCTTTTGGTGGGGAAGATAGGTAGTGGGGGGAGGGAGTTGGTTTGGGGAAGGGTACTTCAGCTCCATCTGTTTGTTGTTTTTAAATTACTGAGTTTTATATTGCATTTTATAGATTTTATGGTTATTTAATGTTATTTGTAAGCCGCCCCAAACTGCCATTTGTCAGGAGAGGGCAAGGAATCAAGTGATGGAATGAATGAATACTTTGAAAAGAATGCAACCCCACTCAAAAGGAGCAGGGAAAAGGAAATGTTGCACACATTTCTAACGTGGCCATGCCTCCTTTTGGAGCTTCATGATGTTCCAATGTTCCTAAAGTCAGTGTAGCTGCCCTGAATAAAGAGTTCCTCCCTCTCCACTAAATATTTTGATGGTGTCACACTAGACACCTCAACCCAAATAATTGTGTTTAGTACTAAACAGAAACAGGCAAGGCCTTATACAAAGCACTGTTGGGGGTGGATTTTGACAGCTTGTAATCATAGAACTGTGGAGGTGCCTGTTTGCAGACTCTCAAACTATTCATAGATACACTCTCCTGCCTCTAGGCACTACATTATGCTCATTCTTTGCAGAGAGCAGCAATGAACTGAAACCACTTGGGGCAAAGAGAAAAGCATACACCACAGCCGAACTCAGGAAGTTACAGTACCATTGGCTGGACTCTCAGAGTACTTGTGTTCAGTTTTGGGCTCTATATTTCAAGAACAATGTTGGCAAACTTGAAAGAATTCAAAGAAGAGCAACGAAGATGATCAAGTGTCTGGAATACAGGTCACATGACGAAAGACTGATGGGACTGGATAGGTTTAGCTAAGACAAAAGAAGATTAAGGTGGGGCATGATAGCCAATTTCAAGTATCTAAAAGATTGTCGCAAAGAAGATGGAAAGCTTTCATTCTCCATTGTCACTGAGGATAGAACAAGGAGCAATAGGTTTAAATTATGGAAAGGTAGATTTAGGCTAAATATTAAGAAAAAAACCTACTTGACTGTTAAAACAGTTCAACACTGGAACATGTTGCCTAGGAAACTTGTAAAATCATCTTCTCTGGAGGTTTTCAAGGAAAAACTGGACAGCCATACATCAGGGATGCTTTAAGTACATTAGAAGGGGAAAACTCTGGCCCACAGGTACCCATCCTCTGGTCCCCAGAGGATTCCCTCCACCCCATTTACTGTGACTTGAAGCAATCCCAGGCTTCAGACTGTCAGGCCATGCCCCCTATGGAAGCAGGCACCCCCCCCCCCCGCAGGACACTCCAGCTAGAGCTGCAAGCAGGCACCTGCAATAATGGGTAACCCAGCAAACCTGGGGGCCCGACTGGCCCCGGTGGCGTTCAGCTGACTCACCACCCAACTGCTCCTCCAAGTCCTGGCTGCCGCTCCTGCTGCGCCTCCCCAGCTGCTGCTCAGTTGAGTCGAGGTCTTCCTGCTTGGCTTTTTCTAAGGGGGGAGGGGGGCAAGGAGGGCTCTTCCAGTGTGCAGCCCGTACACACACACACGCACACTATGCATCATGACCCATAGCAGGGGTGCATGCAGGATTGTGCTGTGTGGTTTGCATGCGGCACACCAGAAGAGGCTTCCTCAATCCCTCCTACCCCTGCACGCCAACTCTGAAAAAGCCAAGCAGGAAGACCTTGGCTCAGCTCAGCAGCAGCCAAGGAAAAGCAACAGAAGCAGAAGCTGGGACTTGGAGGAACAGCGGGGCGGTAAGTCAGCCTGGGACGCTGCAGGTGCTGGCAGGAGCCAGTATCAGCTTCCCGTGGCACCCTGGAAAGTCCAGTGATACCTGCATTTTCAGGCATCAAGGCACCTGATGGAGGCCACGTTAACCCATGGGGTTCCCACTGGGGATGCCTGAAAATGCAAGTATCACCCACGGATTGCAAATGTGCTACCCAGTGCAGTTCTAACTCCAGCCCACAGAGTCCTGCAGGGGCACCAATCTCGCTCCTGGCAGGGTGTAGCTTCCCCATCTTTGTGGCACAACGTATCCTGCCTCAAGGCAGGGAGCTGGACTAGATTCAGTGAGATACCTTCCAACTCTTTGTTTCTGTGAATCGACAAGACGGGGAAAATGAACAACACTAAAGCAATCCTCTACTCTGACACAGAAATATTACTGACATATTTAGGATTCATGCTGGATTGCAATTCCATTTGTCAGGTCTCCTTCAACAGAATGTAAGCAAACAGCTGACGTGGACCAGCATATTGCTCTTTAGCAACATAGCGTTGTGCTTTTAAGGGAGGTGTCTGAGAGGTACGAAGTCATTGATCAAGGTGACTGTGTATCAATCAGATGACACTAACTTACTCTGATAAGGCCTGGGGGAAACACTCCCCATACCCCACAACAAGCGTTAATTATTTACATCCCCTGGACTTTTTCAATTATCTCTCCAGCAGTGAGGGACAGCATCCTGCTCTTTGGAGATATTGATTGAACGGAAGAGAGTTGAGGAAAGAAAAGGGGAAAACGGTGATTAGCTCAGTCCACCATGAGATTCTGGAAAGGCTTGTCTACATAGTAATACAGAAATGCCAGACTGGATCAGACCCCTTAGTCCTTCTAACCCAGTATCCTGTATGACAGCAGCAGGATGTGACACTCCACAAGTAAGTTAAAGACCCACGCAGCTAGGCACATGTGAGATAATCCTTCCCTCCTTGAAGAGGAATCCTCCTCCCCATCCTAACCCCTAACTGCCTTCAGTCCTGAAGCAGGAGGTTGTATATCTTAGCTCCCAAAGCTGACAGGACTAATTATACTAGCTGTAGGTATTCTGGCCATATGCAGAGATGCTAAATCCCTCCTTGAATTTTGATAAATACTTGGTCTCAAACCCCCGTTCTGTTGCAGTGAGTTTCACTGCTTCATCTCAACACAAAATATGCCCTTTGATCATAGTTTGAGACTGGATAAACTATTGAAATGAAACAGATTTTAATCATCAAAATATTTTCATGCATTTCACAATTAGACAATTGTCTGTTGATTGGCTACTCATTTGTCACATGTGACATTTATTTTCACTGGATTTATTTATTTTCACAGAATTTTAGCACCCCTAGGCAGCTCAGGCTGCCCATCCACCCACCCTTGGGAGCTCTGGTGAAGGCATGGGCTGCCATCTGAGGCAGGGAGGAAGACAATGGCAGCACCCAGCACAGAAGCAGAGACTCTTTTGCCGCACTCGGCAGCACCACAGAGCGCATTTGCGGAGGCCTTGGAGACGGAACAGGGCTTCTCCAGGTGGGGATGAACAGGGTCCCCCACCCCCCCTCCAGGCTGCAGGCAGCGTCGTGTTGTATCAAAAACTTGCACCAAACTTCAAATTTGATGAACTCATTGTGTTCAGATATGGAGCAAATTCACTGTGGCAATTTGCTTCCAAAGTTCATAAGAATGGATATTCATTATTTCTTAGTTCATTATTTGTTACTAAATCAAATTCATAAGAATTCAAAATCCATCCAATTATTCCTGCAATTATTCATGGCATTGGTGATTCTTTTTGAAATTCTGTAATTTGTTGATTGGTTAGCCACTGTCACATGATGGAGACATTCAACTGGCTGATTGAACTCAATAATAGCTCTAGTATTTCATTTTCCTAACTAAACAGCAAAGTAAGGAATTCCCAAAGTATCAAGCTACCTCATACCCAAAAGTAACAATGCAGTGAATTTTCCAGAGCTGTAAATTTGAATTTGGATATTCATTGAGGCACACAAATACCCAAATTGATTTTATGCATATGAAGTGACCAAGTCTCTTCCGCTCTACTAAAAGTTGATATTGAAATTTTGTAATGAATTAAGAAATGTTGAGTATGCTCATGAAATTGAGTTCAGTATATTTTGTACTCAGGAGCTTGTTTCCATGGCCTGTTCCCTCCTTAGTTTCTTTACTTAGTGCCAAGTCCAGCAATGAATGTTGACAGCCCTTGCTAATCATAGTGGAGTTTGTGCAACTGTCCTGCTATCCTTCAGTCCTAGCTAGTTTTGGCTTTGAACCCGGGCCATAGAAGCAAACAGCTCCAAAACACCCCTGGAGCCAGCTGGACCATAGTTTCTCAAATCTTCCTTATTTGGGGAATGGTTTGGCTTGTCTTTCTGCATACAGCCACATACATCTCTCGCTGAGTCTGGCATGACTGGAGTGTGTGAAGAATGAAAAATAACCATCTGGATTCCTGTGGTGAAGACAGCCAGAGGATTCTTGGAGCAGGTTCCATTCCACAGGAATATCATTGCAGTGACAGAGTAAGTGGGAAGGCTGGGAAGCTGATTGAATTGGAACAAAGTAATATCCCTCACTGGTTCTAATAATCCACATGTAGGATGCCGTGACTGGAAGGGCCCTTCTGGCCTACCTATACTGAATGAATGAATTATCTCTGCACATTTTCACATAATATTCTGCCCAGATTCAGCAAAGGGATCAAAAACGCAATGGGCCAGGGAGATAGGACACCTTTCTTAATGGTTTTGTGGTTAAGATACCAGTCTAAACTCAGAAAATCTGGGTTCTATTCCCAACTCTGCCATTGATTTCCAGTATGAAGCATGGCAAGTTGCTTACTCTTTTCTTCAGTTCTTGGTCTGTGAGATGTGAATGATAACGCTTTATTACCCCAGATGTTGCCTGTCTTGCTTGTAAAGATTGTGAGCTCTTTGGAGTAATGACTGTATCTGAAATGTGCATAGTTATTACAATGGGTATTTTCAGACGTTATGTGGTCAATGTCCATCACAGTCAATTCCCTGTGGTGGCTTGGACCACGTAACGTCTGTTGGGGGGAACGGATGTTCCCCCCAGATGTTACCACGGCATGGGATCAGATTCACCACGCAAGTGGCCGAAGCGGCAGGACCGGAGGCCGTCGCGTGTTGAATCCAATTCCAGGCTGTGGAGACCTCCGCCGTCACGTCTGGATGGCGGACACGGACCGGAATCCCTGCAGGGATTCCGGCCCATGGCCATAGCGGGCGGGCGCTGCGGCAGCATTGGCGGGCGGGCGGCGGGGAGCGTGGAGGGGGCGGGGCCATGCGGCCGCACGTTGCGCTGCGCTGCCCCGCCTCCTTCCCGATTCCCCACTGGGATCCCCCGGAACGTCTATTAGGGCATTACGGGTCATCCCAGCGGGGACGGGGACGATTGGCCCCGTCACGTCTGAAAACACCCATTAAGTCCATTTACTGTAATAAAAATAAATATAAATACACCGACCCTATGGCCATGTCTACATGTGAACGGGTATTGAGATCATCCTATAGAATTTTTATTATAGCTGGAGTTTTCAACGCACGTACTGGTAGGGAAGCGAGCAAGTTGTCTTATAATCTAAGGGACAAGGAAGGTGGAGATGAGGGAGAGGTGAACATGAGGAGAGATAATGATACATTCATGAGTGTGAGGAGATGCAGGTGCTTAACTTAGTTACAGGGAAGAGATTCTGAGGGAGGGAGGAAGGGAAGAGGACACAATTTCACTCATGACAAACCAGGGAAAGCCTGACAGAAGAGGTAGGTTTTTAGGAGGGATTTGAAGGTTAGGAGGGAGTTTCAGTCTTGGGAGGCAGCAAAAGAGAAGGGGCAAAGATGTTTAGAGGAGCAGAGGAGTTGCAAGCAGGTATAGGTGGGGGCAGAGGAAGAACCAAGCTCCTGGGCAGGCATGCAGCAGGATACAAGAGCAGAGAGATGGGTGAGCAAGGTCATGAAGCGTCTTGAAAGTGAAGACCAGGAGCTTGTGCTGAATGCGTTCCTGTAGAGGGGAGCCAGTGTAGGGTGGAGAGGCAGGGCTGAACATGGTCAAAGCAATGAGTAAGGTGGATGATTTTGGCAACAGAGCATTGAACGGAGAGGAGTTGAGCAAGATGGGAGACCAGTAAGGAGGAAGTTACAGTTGTCAAGGTGAAAGATGACACAACTTCTTGTCGAATCCTATGCAAATTCTTGATGTTGACGAAGTCAAATGTGTTCAACATATTAGTCTATCTACTTGGAGATTTCAACACATGATAAAAACACACATGCCTTTTGACACATGCTAACCTCTTGCCTAGATACACTCCACCTAGTTAGAAATGGCGTAGAGGGAAGCTTCCATTCCTACTGTCGCCATTCTACAGGTAAAAGGGTATTACTATTCAGTCTCCCTAGGACTAGTTAGTCCAGAACTAACTTCACTTCAAGAGAGAAATCAGTTCTGAGCACAAAATACCCAACAACCTTTTCTTTCCAGAACATGAGGTAGGTTCTGTACCTTTCAAGGCAGATTCCATATTATCAAACTCATGGAGACCAATGAGACACAAGGGAGGAGGAAATGTAAAGGACTCTAGAGAATAACACTGTTCCCAAAGTCCAACATGGATCCTGGAGTAGAGGTGAAATGAATATTCAAAATGAATATGTTATCTTGGATTTGGCTGCTTCGAACCAAGTCTGACAGAGTAGATAGTTGTCCTGCTCTGTTCAACTATCAGCATCGAATATTTCAGTTCAGTTTGTGTGATTATTCAGTAATTTGCATTATTTCACATGGGCACTAGTGCCAAAACAAATAACCAAACAACTGAATAAACAAACAAAAAAACTCCAAACAACTGAACAAACCAAATAAACTGGATAAGCAGATAATAAATATCCATTTTGGATAAGATATTATTCAGAAGGTTATCTGAATAATATCTGTGAATAATACAGAACTGCATATTAATTTCACTACTAGTCAGGAGCTATCTAATAGCTGTGGAGTTATAGTTTCTCTACCCTGCTATTCTTAGTAACTGGAAGCTTGGAACATGTTGGACAGGTCACTGTGCTGGTCAGCTAAGGTTGACACATATATGATGTCAAAAGAGAGGAAAAGTAGTTGCTATGTTGGTCCACAATGTAAGAGATGGAGATGTAGTTCAACTGGTACCTTTTAGTGAACCAATTTCTGTTGGTGAGAATATGTGGGCGACACACAGCCTCACGCATATAAAAAGTCAGAACTAATTTTGACTTCTTACATGCCTGAGGAAGGGCCCATGAGGCCCAGAAGCTTGCATACTCTCACCAACAGAAGTTGGCCCGATAAAAGATACTATATGAACTACTTTGTCTTCATTTCTTACGTATATGATGATAACCCATTCCCAGCTGGATTTTTCCTTGTTCCTTGAGCACCAACAGTTCTGGGTTTGCAACAAGATAATCCATGTCCTGTCTGCCTGCCATTCCTCCGGAGATGCAGAACAACAGGGCTAAATGACCTGGTAATAACTGGCCTCCTTAACTTCTTCCATCCCCAGCTACAAGTCCCTGGAGCCTCCCTGCCTAGATGAGCATATGTGCCTGAATCAGGCAGCCAACATCTGTCCCAGGTAGCAGGGCTGGCAGGAGGCTAGCAAGAAACGAGAGAAGTGCACAGCATGTGTAGTGGATGGGAGAAAGAGGTAGAACTAAGAGTAGCAGAGCCTCAGGCTGTCAGGTATAGGAGACCATGAGTGGTTTCTCCCATGACTCCAATCATGGGCAGCTGTAGAGATAAATTAAGCAGGCAGCTGTGCTGAATGCTAATAAATATCTGACCATATGCATCACGATAGAACTGAACTGCTGGGTAATGAGCACTGTTGTTTAACCCTATGGCAGCCCAGTGGAAGAGTCCGGAGCTCATCATGATCACGTACCAACAGGCAAGTCCCAGCTTGCTCTGTTTCTGGTCAGAAGGGAACCCACAATCTAGTGTAAAAATATATATATCCCATCTGCTTCCAATCCTGACCTTTTGTAAGGAAGATGCCAATGTGCATGCAATTAATGACAGAAGCTCCTCTTTGGAGACTACAGAGGCAGACCATGGAAGAAGCAGCCTAATGTGACGGCATCTCAGCTCTATGGCTCACCTGCCATCCCTGATGGTGAAAGGCTGTGGCACATCTTTAATAAATTCATTAAAGTATTTTAAATTAACTCCACTGCACCTTGCAATGCCTGTGCTCCCTGCTCCCAGGAGCTACTGTAATAGACTCGGGTTTTTGTTATATAATTAAATATCAACACATGTATCCTGTGCTCAGCACAGTTTCTGTATTTACTTGTGTTAATTAGGATGTGAACTAAAGAGTCTCACAGCAGCATCTTAACGTGCTTCAGGCTAATTTTCCATAAAGGTTTGGATAGTGAATCCCCAGCCCTCTCAACTCTTTCTTTCCCTCCAGATCCCTTCCTGGAAAAGGCTACAGTGAAACGTCAATATTCCTTGTCCAGCCCAAATTAACTCACCTCTGCCAAAGCAACAAGAAGCTTTGTTAGTATTCCCACATCACATATTCCCTTTTCTCTTGGATACACACTTTCTCACCAATCTACACTCTCAATACACACGCACACACACAGAGCCATTTTCCATACCCCTCAACCAAGGGCGCATACACAAGGTGTGATAGGTGTAATTTCAACTCAAGCAATTTTACTGCCACTCACTCTGCAATCTCATGTAATCTTCTCCCAAAGGGGATAAGAGATTACGCAGTGCATTTGCACAGCCTTAGAGAATGCAAATTGCATCCCCCGATGAGTTTGAATAATGCAAACCAGAGAGCAGCCAGCAGAACTCAAGATGGTGGGGTGTCTCTTAGCTGCCAGTTAACTCACATTTGTGTTTGCCATGGCTCTGGATCAGGTCAGAGAGACAAGCGCGGATGTTCAGAAGCAACAACGATTTTGAGAATCCAAATCTTTGGCTTCCCATAGTAGGCACTAGGGGTGGGACTCTGGGCAAAATTTTGGTTTCAGTTATATATCATTTCAGTTCTCATTGTATCGGTTTTTCTTTTGGTTTTCAGTTCTCTCGGTATTGGATTTTTAACATTGAGGTTTTCCCCATTGACTTCAATGGGGAAAACCACAATGTTAAAAATCTGATAAAAAAACCAATGCAAAAGATCCAATACTGCCGATACTGAGAAAGAACCAAAATATCAGATTAATCCAATATAGCCATCATCAGGTACTTTCGGTTCTTTCCGAAACTGAAAGTCCCATCCCTAGTGTCACAGCCAGGCCTTGAACCCCTGGCCTTGGGGCTTCTAGGAGGTACTCTCTGCAGCCTGCGCTATTGGCGATGTGCTGCAGGGGGCGGCTCTCTCCCTGTTCGTGGCATTCTCCCTCTCTCTCCTGCCTTGCTCACCACACTCACCTGATGGTGGGCGTGGCCACACCTGCCACGGTCTGATTGGCTCTGTGGAGTATTTAGGACTGCTGAGAGCGGTGGCAGGTGTGGAGTTTCAAGTCACTTCCTCTTGGACTTGTGCTTGGCCCACTCACCTTGTTCTTTCTCCTTTATATGCACCTTGCATGCTTACCCTTTGTCTTTGTTGTGAGTAGTGTCTGGTGGTGGTGGTGGTGGTGGTAAGTTTCTGTGTACTGTTTCCCCCCTTTGTGTTCTGAGTGTGTGAGGCCCCTTCCCCACCCTTTGTGATGGTGCGTGTTCTTTGTGGGTTGGTGTGATTCTGCCTAGTTCCCTCCTCCCTTGTTTCTCCACACCAGGGTGGACGTTGTTTGTTTCTCTCTCACACCCTGCTTTGTCTTCATGTTAGTCTGTCTCCCTGTTGTTCCCTCCATGTCCAATTGTTAGTTCCCTATTGTCTGCTGTCTTTGTCTCCCTGTTCCTTCCTATCGTTGCCCCCTAGTTTCTGTGTAGCCTGGTGTCTCTGCGTTCTAGTTGTTCTCTTTATTGTCCCTCGCTCTCAGGGTCTTCCTCGTTCCCCTCCTCGCTCCCAGGGTTTTCCTTGCTCCTCCCTCTTGCTTCAGGGTTCCCTTGCTCCTCCCCTTGCTTCAGGGTTCCCTCGCTCCTTGCCCTCGCTCCCCTCGCCTTGGCTCCCCTTGCCTTGGATTACCAAGGCACTTTCTCCTTGGGCCTCGTTTCCCCATCCCTTACCCTTGGGTCCCTGGCCCCTACTTCTAGTTCCCTGTCCCTTGACCTCAGTGATGAGCTGGAGGCGTTCTTAGACCAGCAGTGCTGGTATACATGCTGAACACCCTATCTCCTTGGTATCGGAGAGCGGCTGAGAGGTTTCCCCGTTTTGTACTAAGGGACATCCCCGATTCCCTCCACCCCGTCCCCCCCTCTGTCCTACCTGCCACTCCTCCCCTTTCCCTGACTCCGCCCCTGGAGTCATCTGATTCCCCTTCCGACCGCCTCTTTTCTCCTCCCCTCTCCCTGGCTCCACCCCTGGAGCCTGATGCCTAGTAGGCACCACAGTTAAGCTTGCTAGGGACCTGTCCAAAAACATATCATGTAGTGTTTCTTACTCAAATGGCGTTTGCAGTAGGTTTGTGATGTTTTCCTTTCTGAACACCTAGGATCTCATTACACACAGCATAAAAACTCTGACTTCAGTATACTTGACAAGATGATTGGCCCAAGAGTGTTAGGATCTTCTGTCCTATTGGTGTAATACCTTGGAGGGAGAGGGATAAGCCATTTGGTAATGTAGTAGGCAAATTGTGCCAGATCACCCATGTAGGACCTCGTCCTGCTTCTGTCCATGTCTGTGTCTAAGCAAGCAAAAGTATGGAGAGAGAGAGGAGTGTGTTTATGGAGAGGAGAAATGCAGTGAGGGAGAAAGCAGTGATTTAAGAGAACAATAATCACATGCACTACAAAAACTGCAGACTCAGGAAGGAAGAGCCATCCATCCTGGTTATATTAACGCACTGTCCTTTCCTAAAAGTAACTTATTATTACTTTTAAAACAATAATTTACACACCTTTAAATTAGATGGAATTCATATGCTGTAACTCATCTCTCTGCTGGTCTCCAACAAACCTAGAGAAAAAGACTCCATGCATCTAAAACATGTGCTAAAGAATGATTTCCTGTTGCCGCCAGAGATTAGGCTGCAGTGCTTTTGGAAAATAGGGAGAGCGAGGTGTCAGAAGAACCAAGCATTAAAGTCCCCATACCCTTGTTCACAGGAGGAAGGAAAGAGATAAAGCCACATGCAGTTTATGGACTCAAATATGAAACATTGAAAATCACTGCCACAGGAACTGGCTGAGGCCAAGATTTGAACAAGATTCAAAGAGAGACTGGACATCTCTATAGAACCAGGGCTAGAACAGTTAGTACTACTTTAATTGTTAATTGTTAAGGAACTCCTGCTTCAGAGTTTAAACTCACCTCTAACTATTAGGAAACAGGATGGGATTTTAATGGAATTCAGCTCTGCGTCCCTGCATGTGTCTGCCAGCAAAGACATGTGTGTGGGGGGGGAGGAGCGCCTTTCAGACCAGCCAATCCCTGCGTATATCCTGGCTGCGCATTCCCTCCTGCAGCAATATTGGGGGTGGGTTGGGGGGGAGGGGTTTCTGAAAGCAGTCTATGCCCTCTGGGAATGTAGTTCCAAACCCTAATCTCACTTAACCCTGCTCCATTTTCTGGGGGTATTTTCCTACCCCTGGTGCGATGGAATAATGAAGGTGGTAATATGATCTCCCCACAGTCATGTGCTCCTATATACCATAGAGGCAGAAAATGCCTAGAGAGGCTTTCGGGTCTTACCGTTGGACTCAGTGGCACTAATCACCGGGTTAGTTGACTATCCGGGGACAGTCGTTTAGACGGACATAATCCCGGGATAGTTTAATAGCTGGGTGTTATAAAACCATGTTTTATAACACCCAGGTTTTATAATATCCGGATATTAAAACTATCCCAGGATTATGTCCGTCTAAACGACTGTCCCCGGATAATCAACTAACCCGGTGATTAGTGCCACTGAGTCCAACGGCAAGACCCGACAGCCTCTCTAGGCATTTTCTGCCTCCATGGTAGAAAATGAAATCTACAAAGTTAAGTTTTATAACACCCTGATATTTTTGTTATCCCAGCTAATAATCACTGTTGACAGCATTTAGATGGACATCACATCCTGGGATTAATGCTATTATCCTGGGATGATTGTCCGTCTGAAAACGCCCTCAGGCTGATTTTAGATGTGCGCTGGGATCAGACGCGGGAGCAGTGAAACAGCCATGGTGCTGTTTTACATGAACCGGAAGCGGAAGTTGTGCGCGTGATTGGCGGCCGCACATTCTTTTCCGGCCACGTATGTCCCCCCAGAGAAATCAGACCGGTTCGATCGTGGTCAGCAAAGAATGTGCGGCCGCCGATCATGCGCGCAACTTCCACTTCCGGTTTGTGTAGAACAGCACCGCGGCTGTTTCATCGCTCCTGCGCCTGATCCCCGCTGCACGTCTAAAAACGGCCTCAGACTACAGCTCCTCACACTCCATACCTCCCTTAGGGAAATCACCGGAACAATGGACTGAAGTGCCCAGAGGTTGAAATAAGGAAAGGCTGGCTAAGCAGGGCCCTGTGTTCTCTTTGTGGGTGTCAGGTTGAATCTCACAGGGTAAATCACTTGGAAACTTTACAAGAGGCACCAGACGAGAGGGCTCTGCCGACAGATGCAGAGTTAGATCTTTCCAGCTGACAGGGAATGGAGAAGTTGCATTCCTTTAAAGGGACAGCTGTTAGGTTATCAAATCTGGCCCTTCATTTCAAAAGAGATGGAACAAAAGCTGTGGATGCAGAAAACTCTGTTAATCATGGGGCTCTGGACATGACAGTTCGGGGCAGTCAGGCAGGGAGGACTAGAAGTGGTGGCCATGGCCACTCTCCCTCCAACCCAGGTGCCTGTAGGCCTCAAGAATGGAAGTAACAGTCTGATTCTTTGTTGGTCACAGACAGTGTAGCACAAGCAGAGAGGAATGTACCTCAATGGTTTTCATGCAGCAAAGCATTTAAAGGCGGTAGGAATGGGAATATCTGAATCGGTTCAATATGGTTTCCTCGACTTTGGGGCAAATTGCATTGAACCGATGAATTCGATGCTGCCGAAGGATGCAATTCAGAAGGATTGGTTCCCCTGGCAGAGTCTATCAAAGCTTTTTGGAGCCACTATGTCCATTCTACACATGCGTTGTCATTTTGGAAAGTGGCAGCCATTCTGCGCATGCCTGGCTGCCAACTGAGCATGCACAGAATGGCCATGGTGGCCATTCTGCGCATGTGCAATTTGTTTTAAAAATTATTTCTGCCCGGCATGGCCCTGAGGAGTGCCACTGGAAGGGAGAAAAGTAAATTAACCCCCCCTTCCGCCCCTCCCAGCCACCTCTGCCTCCTATAGCACCCCTGCCAGGTGCTGCATACCTCCCCCAGACCCCTGCCCAGTTACCCGCCCCAGCGCTGCTGCAGCAGGCTCTGGGGCAGGTGGGCACGGGCAGGAGTCCGGGGAAGGTGGGTGCCAGGTAGGGGTTCTGAGAGGCAACTACCCCCTCCCCACTCCTGTGTGGCCCCTCTACCCCCAGCTCTGCCTCCCCTGGACCCCTGCCCAGTGGCTGAGCCCAGCAGGAGTCCAGGGGAGGCAGAGCTGGGGGCAGACAGATTTAGGCAGTATTGGTCAGAATCCAAACCGATTCTGATCAATATGATGTTAATCATTTTGAAAGTGGGGTCGATACAATTTTGAACCGATCCTGATTTTCAATACAATTCCCAATCCCTAAAAGGCAGGGCCCATGGACCAGATATGACCCACATGTGGTTTTCATTTGGCCCCTTTCCCATGCCTGGTCTATGAATCCAGGCCCTACCCTCAAGCACTGAAATAATGAGCTCAGAGAAACAGAGCAGAGATGAAGCATGGGCTGAAAGCTTTGGGATAGATCCATGGCACAGATCTATGAACTGGAATCTCCCCATCCTAAGATCCTGTAAGCACCCCCAAACCCAACTTCTATTCAGCCCATGGAGCTTGTACTAATTTTCAAAATGGCCTATTGGGGGGGTGGGGGGAGAGAGAGAGTAAGTTCCCCACATCTATCTTAAGTCAAGGGCCCAAGAGAACAGGGTTCAAGTCCAGCTCAGCCACAGATGCATGATATGGTCTGGGACAAATCATTTAATCTCTCTGCTTCTTACTTCATTTGTAGAATGATATATATTTTACCTTGTCTGTTGAGATGGTGAGCTCTTTGATGCAGGACCTTTGGATATGTATCCAGCACAGTAGCAGATGCAGCTAAAAAGCTGGAGCTAGGTGCTCACTTTCCATTCTCATTTGGAGTTCTGTCCCCTTCAGGAACAGGAGACTTGCTAATCCTTCCCCTCACCTCACTGCAGAGTCCCTCACTGCTCTTTTAATGCTATGGGGCTTGCTTCTTACTTGGTTGGAGTAGAAGATTCTTCAGCACAAACAGCAATGAATTATTTTTAGGCACAGCAGTTAATCAACTCTGGATTTGCTCATGGATTTTACTGCCTCTCCTCTTTGTTGTCTGATTGGGTTCGAGTCGGGAACTCCTGTCCAGGGCCATTGGAGTAATAAGTCACCTCACTTGTGTATCCAGTATAGTTTCCTCCTCATTCTGGCAACCATGCCAGCACGGTCTGACATTAATTAACACGTGGCACCTGTTGCATGCAGGGTTCAGGGGGAAGCCAATGCTGCTACTTCAGTGTTGTTCACAATATCTCACCTGTGAAGGGTGAGGATGACATGCCTTTTATGAGGGGTAAAGAGCCATAACTCACAGGTACCACACCAGTGAGTTATGAAGGTCTCTTTCATGGGTGAAATATTCTGCTCCCTGATGGGATTTTATTTGTGGCAGTTTTAATTTTTCATCCTTAAGAGCTCCAGCATGCTATTTTGGGTGCATTAACCCTCCAAACGCTGGCAGTTTCCAGATGGCTAGCCAATGAAAGGCTGACGAGAACACAGAAATGGATTACGCAGACTTGCTGTGTGTCAGCAGCCTCCAAAGGTTAAAGAGTTGGCTTGCACTCAAGGGACAAGGAGGGGAATCTTCGACCAAAGGGAGGAAATGGTGAGGAAAATAGTGTGCAGAGAGGCAGGAGGGCCTTGTGGCTAGGGCCCAAAGCTAGGATTTGAGAGACCTACGACCCCACAAATGCCCTGTATGACCACGGGAAAGCAATCTGGGGGCAGACTCAACAGAGTTCGCCTCCCACTTCTCCATTGTGCTGAGCTATTCTGAAACTCTGGTCACAAGGAGCTACTGGCTGCTCAGTACTTTGGAAACTCTGGCCCTGAGTTTAGGTGCTGAGCTTTAGGTCCTTTGAGAATGTGGATCTTAGGTTTCATCCTCGACACAGTGCATCAGTGCACGTGCCAATCACTTCAGTGCAGCTTGCATACCTGTTCAGTACCATTGGCCTGATTAAGCTCCTGCCTACGAGATCCTGATTGGCCACTGGGTGTGCCTCCAAAGCATAAAAGGTACATGACAGGGAGTGGCAGGCAGGGAGAACAATACCTAGGCCTCCTATCTGATGTGCTCACCTTTCTGCCTGGTGTGACTATGTTACTGGTTTGTCCGCTGGATTCTGTTTGCTTGACTCTGACTCTGTTGGGATTCCTGCCAAACCTTTATCCTACCTCCACTTGGCCCAGCCTGTTTGGCGCTTGACCATACTTCCCAACAATCTCTATTTGAGAGAAACAATCCATCTTTGGGTGCTGAATCTTTTTTCAGGAGACAGAGTGGGGAAAAGACCACTATTCAAGCTTCCAGGTCACGGGAGTGACTAGCTACTGATTTGGGGCTAAGGCCCAAGAAATTACAAAGGGACACACTAAAACTATGCTCTGCTGCTCAGTCCTGGCCCCTGCGATCCAGGGCTCTGAGGAAAACATTCGGGGCCTGTGCCCTGTAAGCCACACCCTAGCAACGCCCCTGCTCCAGCTCCTCTTTCCTGATTGCCTCCTGGGGCGAGCACTAGAGAGGACCATAAGGAGATGATGGAATGACAAGAAACTAAAGTAGAATGCTAGGCAGGAAAGCTCTGTCCTGAGTCTTTATGCACTTGGAATGTTGGGAGGTGTGTGTGTGTGAGAGAGAGAGAGTGGGGGGGCGGGGGCTGAAACTCCCTGGGTTAGTTTCTAACCTGTAGGGTAGGCACAGTGGTATGCCATACCACACAGTGCCAGCGTTGTAAGGCTGAGCACATTAAACTGTGTGAGGCGATCAATTGCTATGGGAATACAGGGAGAGGAGGGTATAGTACCTAAAGTTAGGGAGGCTGAGGCAACATCCAGCAGAAAATCAAGGGGCCTTCACCAGCAGAGAATACAGAAGAGCCAAAAATGACTAACATTTTCTTCACAACAGTAACAATAAGCGGGCACAGCTTGTGTTTTATTGCCTGTATTTTTAGCTTCAACGCCCACTAATTAGTACGCCCCTTACTCATCTCTAACAATGACACCCCCCCCACCCCCCAAAAGCAGCCACCAAACACCAAACACCATGCACTGAGGAAGCTGTGCAGGCTTCCCTCTCCAGCATGCTGCAGCTGCTAAGCACGCAGCACAGCTCTCATTAGCTATTCACCTCTTCCTCCTCCTCCCTCAACCTCCCCCCCACACTCCCCTTCATACAGATGGCATTGTTTTTCTAACTTCCCTATCCTGATGGATGCTGACAGGTAAATTGTTCTCAGCACCACCAGACTGCCAGAGGCTGATAGTCAAATTATTCCCTCGCACCCCCCCCCCCCCAACCTAATAGCATGGAGGTTCCGTCTCTTTCTTTATTTTTTAAGGCATTTTTTTATTGTTCCTCTTAAAGCGACAATGCACCTTTTTCATTCTCCACCAATCTCAGGAAAAGACCTTTAAATGGAAAATCAAGGTATCTTGAAGCAATTATTCTCAATCAGAAAGGTGGGGGGTTGAGAAGATATTACTACTAAAGATTAGGCTGAGAGTTACTGATGAGCTGATGGATAGCAATGTTTCATTATTTCTGAAATTTGTTTAATTCAACAATTGAAGAAATACCCCACCACAAACCGATTTTCCCAGTACAGGACTCTTACCAAACACTCTTTCTCAAAGGAGCTGCACCCTTGTTGCCATTTTCAGTGGTAGTTGTTGATATTTCCGGTAGCGAATGTTTTTATTTATTTGTACATTTTTACCCCATCCCTCTCACTACAAGTGACTCAGGGAAGCTCACAAAATTCATAATAAAAACACAGTGTAAATATAAAAATATAAAACATATTAAAACTCCAATAATGCACAAAATAAAACGCACAGTGCAAAATAACCCAAATTTTACCCCGACATACCCATCCCACCCTCCCCTCCTCCCCCACCAAATGCCTGGTGGAAAAGCCGGGTCTTACAATTTCATTGGAAGGCAAGAAGATTCGGGCTGAGGTGAACCTCCACCAGAAGGGAGTTCCAAAGTGATGGCGTGGCCACGGACAATGCCCTTCTGTCCGTCCAAACCCGTCGGTAATGCTGGACTTCCAAAAAGGCATCCCCGGACGATTGCAGGGGTCTATCAGCCAGGGACCCAGGGGATGAGGCAATCACTCAGATAAGTAGGGCCAAGACCATGAAGGGCTTTAAAGGTCAATACCAGCACCTTGAATTGGGCCCAAAAGACAACAGGCAGCCAGCGCAGTGCTCTGAGCATCCAGTGTTATGTGCTCTCTGTGGCCCATCCCAGTAAGAAGACAGGCCACCACATTCTGCACTTGCTGCAGCTTCCAAACTGTCATCATGGGCAGCCCCACATAGAGTGCATTGTAATAGTCTAGCCTTGAGGTGACGAACGCATGGATGATAGTGGCAAGATTGGAGTCTGAGACATATGGGTGGAGCCTTTTCACCTGATGTAATTGGCAAAAGGCGCCCCTGGCCACAGTCAACACCTGAGAATCCAGGCGTAGCTACGAGTCCAGGAGCACCCCTAGGCTCCGCACGGATGGAACCAAAGGAGGACAAACATCCCCAAGAATTGTGGAGACCTCTTCACCCAGATCACCCATCCCACCAACGAGCATCACCTCTGTCTTATTGGGATTGAGCTTCAATCAGCTTGACTTCATCCAATCCCCTACAGCGGCCAGGCATCGAGACAGCAAGGAGACAGCGGGGCCTGAGTCAGATGAAAATGACAGATACAGCTGGGTGTCGTCCACATACTGACGACAGCAAACCCCCCAGCTGCACATGATCTCCCCAAGTGGTTTCATATACACGTTAAGCAAGAGAGGGGGCAGAATGGAACCCTGCAGGACTCCACACGGGAGGCCACCAGTGGACAAAGTACAGTCCCCTAGCACCACCCACTGGGATCTATCTGTGAGGTAGGAACAGAACCAATGTAAAACAGTTCCATCCACCCCCGCCACGTCCCACAGATGAGTCACCAACAACTCACAGTTAACTGTGTCAAAGGCCGCCAATAGATCTAGTAGGACTAACAGGGTCATACAATCCTTGTCCAACTCTACAGATATGGAGTGCAGATATGGAGTGATGGACAGAAGCACAAACCCCAGGGCCGGCCCGAGGCATGTGCCACCAGTGCCCAGGCACATGGCCCCGCGGTGGGGTGGGGCCTTGCACCACCACAGGCTAGAGACTGACAGACGCCACCGGTTTTTGTTTTTTTCCCCACCGGGAGTCTCCGAGTCAGTGCTCATAGGGCAAACTCCCTGGGAATCCCTGGCCAGTTATATGCTGCGGAACTGAGCTGACACAGTCAAGCTGCAGGTAAGTAACCAGCCGCCCATCCCTTGAAAATCCCCCACCCCACCCCACCCCACAATTCTAGCGAGTGCTGGCCGGCCTTTGGGGCCCTGCAGCAAGGCTTGGCACATGGCCCCTGAAACCCTTGGGCCGGCCCTGAAAAACCCTATGATACATCAAAGACCAGTGGATGGGATTTAAGTGTGTTCTGCACCAACTCCAATGCTGTTGAGATCAGATGTTTAAAATGGAAACGATAGCATTGATGCCATTTAGGTTAAGGACAGCAGCCATTTTGAGCATATGTAATCTGCCATCACCCTTAACCAAAATGGCAACAGCGCTCTTGTTGCTATTTTGGTTAAAGGCGGTGGCATTTTTTTGCATGTGCAAAATGGCCCAGTGGCCATTTGCGCGTGCACAATGATTTATTTATTTTTAATGTTTCTCACTGAGAACTCACACTGGAATCAAGATTTCAGTCCTGGTGCACGACATAGTGAGAAATACTCATGAGCAGCAATTTAACTGCTCGTTTCATCCCCAAGTATACGTCATCCCCAAGAGGCCTGAATTGCAAGCATTTCTCAAGGTTCTATTCTCTCACTCATGTTGCTCAACGTATACATGCAACCCTTTGGAGATGTTATGACCAAGCATAGGGCTCAGTATCATCAGTATGCTGATGAGACAACCGTATCTCTCTTGTCCCGTGAGCCCTGTCAATTCAGCCTCTGCCTTGGAGAAATGCTTGAATGATATAGCTGGCTGGACACGTCAGAGTTACCTCGTCCGCAGCCCAGGGACTGAGTATATGTACTGGTCAGGAGGGGTGATGTTGGTGGGGAGGGGCAGCCAATATGAGGATGCCCATGCCTCCCTAGGGCCCCTGAATGTGGATGGGATCCAGATAGAGGTAGCAGGCCAGGTGAACAACTTAGGCGACATTTTCACCCATGCATGACAACTACGGCACCAGATATGGTTCGGAGGAGCTTTTTTTTTAGCTATGCCGTTTGTATAAGCTTCATCCTTATTTGTCCCAGGGTGACCTTGCCACAGTGACCCACGTACTGGTGACTACGAGGCTTGATTTGTGTAACTTCCTCTTCTACAGGCTGCCGGCAATGCTTATCTGTCATTTGAAACTTGTTCAGAATGCAGCAATGCAGCTACTTACTGGTTTGGGAAGTCGTGATCATATTACACCCACCCTTGTGTTCTCTGCATTGGCTGCCTGTAGAGCGATGGACTGAGTTTAAGATTGTGCTGCTGGTTTCAGGGCCCTGAACAATTGACTAGGTGTTGGCTATATTCCAGAACTGCCCCTGAAGGCTCACACTGATGGGTATTTGTGCTCAGAAACCACCCACTGTTTGGGAATCCTGTCACCGTGTCTTAAGTTGGCGGGCAATTGGGCCTTTGCTGTGATGGGCCCCTCAGTGTGGAACTTGCTCCCTCCAAATGTCTATCTTAGTTCCTCCCTCCTTCCCTATAAAAAGCACCTGAACACTCATTTATTCTCTAGGTGCTTTTAGGATCCACTGCCGGCTCCCCTCAATGTAGTTTGTCCTCCCTCTTTCCTTCTTTTTTAAATGGATTTGATACTGTTTTGTAGTGTTTTATATTTTTATTATGGTAAATCACTCCGAGTGCCATTTAAGGCAGGGGAGCGCTATAAAAATAAAATAATTATTATTTATTATTTAAATATGGTCAAGATTTTTCAAAGTGCTCAGCTCCCATTTACATAGTGTTAAATGTAGGAGTTTTACCACAGCCATGAGAAGAGGACAGAGTTAAGACAATGCTGAATGCTTTCAAAAAGATCAGTCAACAAATCTAGACTGTCCAATGGGGAACAGATGGGAATCCATTAGTATCAGATTTAGCTGTGGGGCAGCAATTCATGGATGGGAATTTCACAAGAGGGGGGACCATAGGGACTTTCCTGCCACCCGCTATCCTGTAGAGCATCACAACACTGTAAGGAACAGGGTTACATCAGAAAGGGGCCCCTTTGTCCCACTCCAGCCAGGGTCCTGTCACTTCCTGCTGAAAGCCCAGAGGGAGTTGATAACCCTACCGCCTCCTCTTTGTCTATTCAGTGCTCAATTGGCACTGCCATTTCCAGTCCTGGGCAGGGAGAGACTGAGGCTGGGTCTGTATTAATGTTTTGAGGCCCTTGAAAATTCAGGACCCTGGGCTGCAGCACCTATAGGACCTGAGTTAATCCAGCCTTGCTTGGTTATGCAGCCTTGCTTGGCAATGGTTCGTACACTTCACCTCTGGTAACTATCCTCTGAGACAGTGCTTTTATTGGTTAGAGCAAAAAATAAAAATAAAAAAGGGGGAGGGGGAGACAGGACTTCAAAGTTTAATTCCCAACTCTGCCACTGTGATATGAAGTGACACTTACATCTTCCTTGTGCCTCAGTTTACTCCTTTTTTGAGCAATGTGTGTCTCACACATTGGTGTCAGAACAGTAACACACATCCTTTGCCCTGGGTGAAGGATTTCAAGATAATCACATTTGTTTTTCACAACTGCTGTTGTTTGCTACACCTTCTTGCACGTCACTCAGATTACAGAGTGAAGTCAGATGTGTTAATTCCCATTTCCATTCCTGGAACTAGCACAATGCCTGCCAATCCTGAAACAGCAGCATTGTTAATGAAGAGCATCAACCTAAAATGTAGTCAGCTGGAAACTAAATTGGCTTAAATCTCATTTCCAATGAGACTAGGTCTCCTTGCCAAATTCTCTGGGTTATACACTTGTATTTCCATATTTTGGAAAAAATCATCTTCTCTTGCTTGTAGGCTTGAAAATAAATAAATAAATAACCTCCCACAGACAATGGGGAAAAGTGACTCTATGCAAAGTACTTCTAAACAGTCCGACAAACAGAAGGGCTTATTTAATCCCCTAAAATCCTTCAGTTATAAGTATTCTGAATCACAACAGCAAGCAGCAACTTTGCAGGCAGACAGGTGGTTTTTAGGTGGGCAGTGTCCTTTAAGCACCTACTTGAAATGAACTTTTAAAGAAGAACGTCAGGAACATATTTCTATTGAATTTTGAAAAAAAAAAAGGGGGGGCCCCCTCTGCCGCCAAAATAGCGGCGGGGGGAGGTTGCCGTTCCCTGCTTCTGGAAATGGGCGTGGAGGAAGCTGGGGGGAGAGCCGCAAGGGGAAAGGGGCTGGAGACCCCGTATGGTTCGGCCTTGGGACCTTCCGATAGGTCGCCCAGGCGGCACGTGCGTTTTCCCCAGGGCACCATTGCTAGAAAGGGGGGGTGGGGGTGGAGTTTGCTGCCCGCGCAGGTTTCGGTTTTGGCCGGGCGCTTCAGTCGCGCCTTTTCTCCCGACAGTCAGCACCCACCCTCCCATCCCTCTAATACTGCGAGTTTAACTGGTTGCCATTAGGGGACCAAGATGGAATTTTGGAGGGTACCTCAGTCATTATGAGATGCCCGCTTATTTTCCCTTCTTCGCAGTGTTAGAATAGGTTAATTAGTTTAATCGATCGCTATTTGGATTTAATTAGGCTAACGTGATCCGACACGATTGGCAGCCAATATAAAATAGTGTAACTTAATTTGCAAGTGTATATTTGACATTTACTTTATAAATTGGGCAAATACTTAATTTGGCAAAATAATTGGCATGTTTGAATTGGTTCATGATATTTATTATGTCGCACTCTTGTGGGGGTCCAGTATGGTTAATAGGTTTTTGTGCTATGTAGTTTAGGATAAAGAAAAGAGCCATCTCCATAAGATATGAGGGGGTGATATCTGGCGATAAGCAGGGCATGGCTAACAACAGAATCGTCTCCTTGGGAGGGGTGTCAAGCGGGGGGTAAGGGCAAGCATGGCCCTCAAACCTTAATGACACCATTCTCTTTACTCGTGCCCACACGGGCGTCCCCCCTTTGGCCCTGGCCAGGGAGCTGTTCGAAGGGGAATGCTAAGATTTATTTAGTACTGACATTGGAGGGCATATCCAGGCCAGATACCCATTCTAAAGTTAGTAGTGTTCATAACATAAAATACTGGACCCAGGATTGCTTAGTAGTAATCTCACCAACGTTCTTGCTCTGTTTGATTAAAGAGTGCGGCCATTTAATCCCATATCATGTCTCTGTGTCTCATTTCTGGAGGTTGCACCGGCAAACAAACAAACAAAACCCCTTTGCATGTAGGAAAGAAACCAACACATAGGCTTAAATGGCTAGAAAATATCCCTTTAAAAAGGATAGTAGTGTGTTTTACTGAAATATAATGGGTGAAATTCTGGCTCAGTTGAAGTCAATGGCAGATGGATTTCATCCATGGACTGCTTTTATTACAGGGACGTATTTCCCCATGTATTTGTTCCACTCTGAAGATACAGAGGTCTTAAGTTACACACAAGCGCAATATTTCCTGCCTGATCCTTTCATACCTATCCTCCTAATAGAAGCCCAGCCTCCAGGGCTGGCCTTAAGCAGAGTCAATATTCAGAGGGGACTTCACAGGGAGGCCACTCTTGGTAACCTCAGGTTCAGTATTCCTGAGGCCCAGCCAGGGATGAACTATTTCTACAGGGCCCTCTCCCCAATCATAACTCTCATCCCCCGGGATGTTTGCTTTCTGAAGAGCCCTGCCACCATCCCTCCATTTCAGCAGATTACGAATACCTGAATGCCTCCTGCCAGAGGTGTGTGCATGTGAAAGGGAGAAAGAGCACTTGGGGGGGAGACCCTGTGTGTGCATGTGTATGAAAACCTGACACATCTTGGTTTTTGTAAGCAAACACCAGACTGCCGATGGTTGAAGAAGTGGGGATATGGAGGCTCATCGGTTTTTGTAAGCAAACACCAGACTGCCAATGGTTGAAAAGGTGGGGATATGGACTCATCGGAGCCCCACAAATTCTAAGGCAGGCTCTGCTAGCCTCCCACTTCTCCTCAACCTTCCTGCTCCCCACAGTGCTCCAGATGCTTTCTCATAAACCAAGGGAATTGGACCATGCTGTGTCAGGCAAAGTAAACATTGTCACCATGAGTGGGCTCTGCTGTCTGAGGATAAGCAAAGTACCCAGTACAGTTCCTGGCTGCTTCCAGTCTCAGAGCTGCCTGAAACATTTAATCTAGAATCCAGAGTAGTCAAACTCTGCACGTGTCCAGGCTGCTTATCTGTCTGTGACGCTTTGTAGCTCTATGTTTCTCCGATGGGATCAGTGCCACTCAAGCGAGTGCTAACTCAGTGCCAGCTGGATCCTGTTTCTGAATAGCCCATACTGGCCACATCTCACTGCCCTTCCCAACCTACACAGCAACAGCAAGTGAGGCAGAAAAAGAGAAAGTAACTCTGACCCTCAAAGCACTGTGTTGGTGTAAGCACCAATAGCATGTGTGTGTTTGTGTGTTTGGACCTCACTCTGACACTTCAGACACCTGTTTTCCTAGCAGAATATACATCAGAACTGATTAACTCTATGGGGGAAGAAAAAAGATGGTTCAGGGCTTTGTTTTGAAGCTGTGGAACAGAAATATTTTCCATTTAGAATTCTTTTTTATGGGCATATTTGGAAGCCAAAACCTTTTGATAAGCTTCATTGCCAAAGGGAACATAGAAACATTCTGAAATAAATAAATAAATAAATAAATAAATATTCCAACAAGATTTACTCAGCAAGAAGACAGACCAGACAGGGCAGACCAGACAGGAAGGACAGACACTTGGAAAGTAACTGAACAGCACAACTCTCAAGGATGCAGTCAATCAATAATTTAATAATAATTTTTTGTAGATGTAGATGGATAAACAGAGGTAGATGGAAAGATAAAAAGCTGATGCTGAAGCTAAACGTTTCGGCTTCTGCCTTCATCAGTAGCACACTGGGTGCTACTGACAAAGGTGGAAGCCGAAATGTTTAGCTCCAGCTTCAGCATCAGCTTTTTATCTTTCCATCTACCTCTGTTTATCAATCTACATCTATCTATATATTTTTTACTGCATCTAGGATTCATCCTTTCACAAAGTTCTGAACATGACATCCAGAGAGAATGTCATTTCTGTATTGAAATGGTGAGCAACCTTCCTGCCTCCAGGAACCAGATCTCCACCCATGCAAGGGTTCTGTGGGCCAAAGCATCCTCCTGAGGAAGGAGGAGAGGGAACCTGGCTGCCTACACTGGAGGTCACGTTGTGTGTGTAGAGGATGTGGCTGCTGGCCCAGAAGCACTCCCTGGCCATCCAGTGGCTGGCAGATCACACGTAGGGTGTGGAGTGCTGCTGCCCAGCCGTTTAAATGAGAATGCGAGGAAATCTCTGGGGGCTATTTGGCATCCATCCTTAGGCCACAAAAAGACCATGGGCTGGAGAGTCCCTGCTCCTGCTGTAGATTCCAAATGTAAGAGAGAAAGACAACGTAGTTCATATGATCTCTTTTGTTGGTGAGTATGCAAGCTGTCAGGCCACAACGGGCCCTTTCACAGACTCTATACAAAGTACCCATGCTTTGAAGTTTAGGATTACATCACTGATTTGGATTCACAATTCTTGGTTCCATTTACCACAAGGGGATAGGATGTTGGAAGGACTTCTCGGAAAGAGATCCCTTTAATATTCTGCTAAAGAACACAGAGTCATTCATATTACACAACATGACATGGTTAGGACCTCAGGTTTTCATGCCACCTAAAGCAAAACATCCCATAACCCCATTTGTCACAGTTTCAAGGGGGAAACTGCCTCCTAATGAATCAATTAGTTACATCCCACAATACCAAGGAGGCCTCCCATTCCCCGGCTGAAGAGTTCCAACTCTGCTTTGCTTATGCCATGTGACAACATGCAGCCAGTAGAGCCAGGGAAATATGCAGCCTGAGAGAACTACCACAAGAAACTGAAGCTCCGTGATGATCTCACAAGTTTCAAACCCTAGACAAAAACTGAAACATGCCAATAAAAACACTAACAGCTGAACAGCATGGACCAGCTGCATAAGGAGCTTGGGGGGAAAGGAGAATTAAATTAATCCCTTCATTATCAATCTGACCCCTAGGGGAAAAACCCTGAAGGAATGGGTCTGAAGGTTCACTGCAGTGCGGTAAAGCCAAGAGGATCAGCTAACAGCAGCATCTGCTAACCCAGACTGGTTCTGCTTTAATCTCCACCATCAAGCTGGGACCACAATCTAACAGTGTTGCTTGAAAACACACATTCATAACAAGGAGCCATGCAACACACTGGAACCATCTGTGGAGGAAAAAGGTACTGAGATGCTGTGAAAAAGGAAGAACAAGGTGCCTGTGGTTAGGTTACACACAGAGCTGCCAGTAATTTGCTGCCTATAAAGGTCCCTAGTTTTGCGTGTTCTTAGACAAGCGCCTCCCCACCCATTATGCATGTTGCAGGGCTGCATAGGGTGCCAATGCAGCCCTGCAACGTGCGTGATGGGTGGGGAGGTGCTTGTCTAAAAACACCACTTTCCCCCTTCTGACCACACCAATATTCGACTCCCAACACCAGCGTAAACCAATCTACATTTAAAATCCTTAAGTCTTATACATTTGGAAAGAAATCTGCTACATGGAGTCTGTGCATACTTTAAGAGTCACTTGGTTTATTTTCACATACACCTCCCATATTAAAAGCAAGATGGTCACAAATGTCATGTGGTCAATCTATGAATCTGTACACCGCACCAATAATAGGTTCCCAGCAAGCAAACCCACCACAGGGATTGACACTAATCAGAGAGTAAACATGACTGCTGCTCTCCCAGCTCCCTCTCCTAGAAACTTGCACAACCAAACCAACAATAATTTCTTCCAAAGCGTGAACATTTTTTCATATATCAAAAGGGGTGGGGGAAGCAAAAAACAAACAAAAAAACCACAAAAAACAAACAGCCTTTGGAAGAATACAGTTAACAGTGTATAGAGACTGTCTTGGTCCCATTATTGCACCAACGTCTGTTGGTGAGAGTATGCAAGCTTTATGGCCACACAGGGCCCTTCCTTGGACAAGTAAAAAGTCAGATCTATAGACTAAGCAAAGCAGTCTCTCTCTCTCTCTCTCTCTCTCTCTCTCTCTCTCTATATATATATATATATGGAAGCAACCACTCGGGAGGGAGCTGTTATGAAAAAATACAATGAGGGGAAGTCAAGAAATTACAGGTTATGATTGATACATAACAGCAAACACTAGGGAAGGGGCTGTAGGAGAGGAACTAAAATTTTGAACTATTGGATAGCAAAAATAACAGACTAAAGATAGACTTGGGCTTCAAAAGTTCATATAGAAACATGTAGCAGACATCCTGCTGTTTATGCTTGCTTACACCTGCTGTGTTCCCTACATGGTATTTATATGTTTTGAAATACTAACCACCTTTTTTTCCTTTGAAGTTCTTTTCCTACAGCCCCCTTCCTAGGACTTGTTATTGTGTATCTATCATAGCCTGCAGTGTCTTAGTTTCCCTCACTGTATTTAAGTGTTTGAAATGTCAATGACTTTCCCCTAACAGCTCTCTTCTAAGTGATTGCTTCCAAATAGATACATACCTTTCTTGCATTGCTCAGGCTATAGTTTTATTATGTTGTGACGCTTCCTGAGCACCATTTGATGGGGGAGTATTAGATAAATAAAATATATCATCATCATCATCGTTTTTATAGTTTACTTTTAATATACCCGAGGAAGGGCCTCATGTGGCCCAAAGGTTGCATATTCTTACTCTCACCAACAGAAGTTGGTGCAATAAAAGATAAGGACATGTAGACCTTGTCTGGAACAACAATATAAAACATCTCAGATGAAATATCCTGTGTGACACAGTGAAAACCTCATGGCTTCCCCAGGCTTTCTGGGGTGCTACGAGCACACAACACGGGCTGAGATTTGTGATCGTGGTGGGGAGGGTTTGGGACCAAACATAATGAAGATGGAGAATATACATTTCCACCAGGCAGGGTTGCTAATACACTCTATTTCCAATCAGTTGCTTCACCCATAGCCTATTCATACACTGGTCTCAATACACAACTCTGCTAAAGCCCCTCAGCTCTCAACTCAAAACCTTTCCTTTTATTCCATTGGTTCTCACATTGGGCGGAGGGGCAGTCCCTCCCCCCCCTCCCCACCCCGGGATTCAGGGGACACAGACAGTATTCTTGGGGTGTGCGACTGGAGCAAGAAGAAACACAGCCAGCAAACACCTAGTTCCATTCTGTCTGAACTGGGGGGAAAGCAACTGGGGTGGGGTAGCAAGGTGTGTGCATGATGTGGGTGAGAGAGGAATAGCACTGTGTAAGTGCTTAGGTGTGCTGAAACAAGGATTCAGCTTCCACAACTTGCTTAGCGAGCAATGAAAAACGTTTGATCTCAGCAATGAACAGCTTTTTCTTTTGAAGCACATTGCATAGCAGAACAAATTCCACACAGAACAGAGAGATTTATATTGAAGCAACCTAGGGTATTTTCAAATGTGATGCTACCACAGGTGGCCACGCTAGCTCCAGTGTGGCCACCCATGATGGTGTCACATCTGCTCCCACCTGCCAGAGGTTGGTTGCAGGCGGGAGCAGAGTTTACCCTGGACCGTGGAAGGGCTAACTCCAGGTTGTGTGCTGGGCTCCCTGCCAGTACACATCCCGGAGTTAGCCCTGCCACAGTGCGGGAAAGGCAACCCCAGACTGTGGTAGAGCGGGCCATCACATCTGATGGCCCGCTCTGCCTAACTCCAGTCACTGGCCGGAGCTGTTCCAGGCAGGTGCAGTGGCCTCATAGGCTGCCGCAGCTGCCCGTCAGGGAATGGGCCAGGCCATGCTAAGCAGTGCTCGGGCCGTGTGGACCATGACGGCAAGTCCCCCCCTCCCCAGTCCCAGGTGCCAGCACCTTTGTTCAACGGCAGGGCCTGATCCTGTCTGTGGTGAGGGCTCTCACCATGGGCAGGATCAAAGCGTGGCAGCTCAAAGACATGTGAAAATACCCCTAGTGCCTTGTGTTGAACTACCTAGCAGTACACCATGGGCCCCTCAAGTTAGAGCTAAAATGAATATACAGAACAAAATCCAATTTGTTGAAATTAATATATTTGTTTCCATTTTGACAAAACAAGTGGGAAGCAATATTTGAATGCTACTTCATTTGTGGAACCAAATAAGTCATTTTGGTGATTTTGTTTCAGTTACTTTTACCGCATTATTTCGTTTTTGGTTATTTGTTAACTGTGGTAGTTCTGCTTAGCGCTCTTTAGAACTATTTCTTTATTAAATTTAAATTTCTACCCTGCCCTTCCTTGAAGGTTCAGGGCAGCTTACAGCAATTAAAACAAAAAATACGTTAAAATACCTTAAAAACTGACCCTCAGCCCTAAAACCCACTCACCCAAACCCCTATCCTCACCTGCAAAATGCTTTGCTGGAACGTTTTACACTACCTCCAGAATATACTCAGGCTTGGGCTCTGATGGACCTCTGAGGGGAGTTCCACAATACCGGGACAGCAACTGAGAAAACCTCTCTGTAGGCCCTTGCCATATGAACATGGTTAACAAGTGGTACTTGCAAGTGGGTCGCAGTGGAGAGTTGTAGGAAAGGTTATCTTTCAGATACATGGGGCCTGTTGCAGAGTAATAACTGATTCGCAATCAGTAAGGCCAAATGCAGCTGAAGGTTTAAAAACAGAACTTTACTTAAGCTTTCTCAGGCACAGATTCTTAGTTACATCTAGCTAGTAAGAAGACAAAATGGAGACTGAGACAAAGAGAGAGAAGGGAAGAAGGAGTGGTTACACAAAGGAATTCAACTGTAAAACCCCATCTCCCTTCCATGTACACATAAACTTAGCAGCGCCATCTGGTGGCTCTATAGTCAATTACTGTTCTTAATACAGCAGGCATTAACTTATGGATGTTGCATATACCAACACCCCTTCTCAACAGACAGAAGTTAACCTACTAAACCCATTTTACTTAGTAGCTTTCGGTGGCGCTCTCCTGCTAAAGGTTTTGTCAGGGCATCTGCTACCATGTCTTCTGTAGCTGCCTTTGTCCATTTGTTGTGTTCCCCTTCTGACATTTGTAAGACATCTTCCCATGTTGATGGCTCAGACAGTCTGTCGGTACTTGCTTTGTAGGACAGGCGGGTGGGTGGTTTGCCTTTATTTTCCCTGGTAGATCTTCTGATTTCAACATCTGCAGGTGATTGGGTTTGTTCCTGCATCTCAGTTGAGCTTGTGCTGATTTCAACTGTTTGTTCAGGACGCTCTTCTCCTCCTGATTCAGGACATGCTTCTTCTCCTGATTCTTGTAAGGACATTACACTGTTGCTTGGGTTTTCTTCGAAAGTCACGCTGTTGCTGATAGTTACTTTGTCTGTGTGTGGGTTGAGGATTCTGTATCCTTTGGAGTGTTCGCTGTATCCAACAAGAATCCCTTCCACAGCTCGGTTTTGTAGTTTGGTGCGTTTCTCTTCCGGAATGTACACGTATGCCTTGCATCCAAACACTTTGATGTGTCCCACACTAGGCTTCTCTCCATACCAGAGTTCGTACGGAGTTTTACTTGCTGTTCTTGAGTAGAGTCGGTTCTGTAGATATGTCGCCGTAACTACTGCCTCGCCCCAATATTTTTCTGGCAGTCCAGAGTCAGTCAACATGCACCTGATCATTTCTGTTAAGGTTCTGTTCTTTCTTTCAGCTACCCCATTTTGCTCGGGCGTGTATGGTACCGTCTTCTGGTGCTCTATCCCGTGGGCTCTCAGGAAGTCTTCAACTCTCTTTCCTGTGTATTTGCCTCCGTTGTTGGTTCGAAGTACGAGCGGCTTGCGTTGGAATCTGTTGCTTGTCATGGTTATGTAGTCCCTTAATTTTTCCAGTACTTCATCCTTATGCTTCATGAGATATGTGACTGTGTATCTTGAGTAGTCGTCTATGAATGTCACTATGTATCTGTTCCCTCCAGGTGTGGGTACTTTCATGGGGCCGCACACATCGCTGTGTATGAGGTCAAGTGGCTTGGAGGTTCTTGTCTGGCTTGCCTTGGGGAGCGTTGCTCTGGTGGCTTTAGCTTTGATACAGCATTCACATCTCATGGTCAAGGGACATGCTGTTACTATCAGGTCTTTTGTCAGCTGCTGTCTTTGCAGTTCCTTTATACTTTCTGGGTGCCTGTGACCCAGGCGTCGATGCCACAGATGAATACAGTCCTTGTGTTGCTCATGTGCAGTGAGTTTTGCTTGTTCCTTGGTTGCACTCAAGCGATACAGGTGCTCATCTGCATAGGCTCTGGCTAGGACCCTTGTCCCCTTCTGGATTGTGCATTCATTACCCCGGAACTTGACGGTGAGCCCTTTCTCTGTTAGGCGTTTAACGGATAGGAGTCCTCCCTCTAAGCCAGGTACATACAGCACATCCTTTACTGGTATTGCTAGTGTGCCTCCGTGTGGCTTGTTGCAACTTAGAATTCCTTCGCCAATACCTTCTGCAGTGATGCTGCTTCCATCAGCGAGGTATATCTCTTCTTTGTTGCTTGGGTCCAGTACCGTGAAAAAGCTCTTGTCGCTGGTCATGTGACTTGTGGCTCCAGAGTCGACACACCAGTCCTGTGATGAGTTGGTCTGTGTTGCTCTAAAACATCCTCTCCACTGTTCTGTGGTTGTGTCACTGGTTGTAGCCTTGGCCCTTTGCTTAGACACTTGTGGAGATCGCTTTTGTTGTTCTGCCTTCCATATGGAGCAGTCTTTCTTTAGGTGTCCTTCTTTCTTGCACCGAAAACATGCCCTTGTTTCCTTCTTGTGCAATCTGTTGTCTGCAATTCTCAGGGCAGTTTCCTTATCCTGGTCCTGATTATCTTGCATGATTTCTTTCCTGCGCTGGAATTCATCCATGAGTCTCCCTTTTACAAATTCCAGTGTTAGTTCTGCCTCAGGCCTTGTCTCTAGGGCGTTTATGAGGGCGCTGTATGATTCAGGCAGGCTGCAGAGAAGTAAGGCCACCACGTGGTTGTCTTTTATCTCTTCACCGATGCCTCGCAGTTGTGCTACCACTTCCAGCATTGAATTTATGTGATCCTGCATCTCCTTCCCTTTACCAAGTCTCATCTGGTACAGTTTCCTTAGGAGAAACAGCTTACTGTTCAAGCTGGTCCTTTCATGCAGCTTCTGCAGTGCATTCCACATGCCCTTTGCTGTGGCCTCCTCCCTTATGTGGATTAACTGGTCATCTTCTACTAGCAGGCTTATGGTTGCCTTTGCCTGTCTGTTCTTTCTGTCCCACTCCCCAGGGTTTGCTGCAGGTCTGTCTGTGGTGATCACCTCCCACTGGTCATCTCTGGATAGAAGCATTTCTATTTTGAATTTCCACAACTGGTAATCTGTGTTATTCAGCTTGCAGACTAAAAGCTTTAATTCAGAGCTGCTGGCCATGCTTGCTTCCCTCCCCTCAGACTGGGATTCTGGTTCTTCTGCTCTCTTACAGTTAGTAGCCTCTTCTGGGAGTTTACTTTGGGCCTCTTTTCCTTTCAGCTTACTTCCAGCCTTTTGAGTTGTTCTGGACTGTTCTGAAGAGGTCTGGGCCCATAACCTGTTGCAGAGTAATAACTGTTTCGTAATCAGTAAGGACAAATGCAGCTGAAGGTTTAAAAACAGAACTTTACTTAAGCTTTCTCAGACACAGATCCTTAGTTACATCTAGCTAGTAAGAAGACAAAATGGAGACTAACACAAAGAGAGAGAAGGGAAGGAGGAGTAGTTACACAAAGGAATTCAACTGCAAAACCCCATCTCCCTTCCATGTACATATAAACATAGCAGCACCATCTGGTGGCTCTATAGTCAATTACTGTTCTTAATGCAGCAGGCATTAATTTATGGACGTTGTATATACCAACAGGGCCCAGGCCATTTAGGCTTTTACAGGTCAAAACCAGCACATTGAATTGTGCCCAGAAAGCTACAGGAAGCCAGTGCAGACTGTAAAGCACGTGTAATGTGTTCACGGCAACCCACCCACCCTCGAAAGAAGCTGGCCACCACATTCTGCACCAGCTGCAACTTACAAACTGTCATCAATGGCAGCCCCACACAAAGCACATTGCAGTAATCTAGCCTTGAGGTAATGAAGGCATGGATGATGGTAACCAGATCAGAAATTAATAAAATACTGAATACTCAACTACTTGAATAAGTCAAAATGAAATAATAAATAAAATAACCAAACTAGCCAAAATGAAATTACCAAACTAAACAAATAATATGTAAAACAATTACAAAACAGTTTAGCTATTTTCTCTTTGTAAAGGCATTTGGCAGGCAGAGATAGGGGGGTTTCTGGGTGGGTTAGAGTAGGGTTGTGAGGGGGATTGGAGTGGGACATGAGGAGGTGGTATTTGGTGGTTTTGGGGGAGCTGTGAGATGGTTAGGGGTTTGGGGATAAACACACACACATTATAAACAGTGTATATATATATATATATATATATAAAAACTCAGGACACACACTGTTTATAATATATCCTGTCCTTCTCTAAAGGCTCAGAGTGGCTAACAACATATATAAAACCAAACCAAAAAACGTAAGTTTAAAAAAACCTTAAATGCACAAGAGGTTTCTTAAAATACAAAAAAAACCCAAATTCAGTACAATTATAATTCAAAAAACCTTCCACTCCATACATTTCTACAAAACATAAACGCCAAAAAACATAGAAATTATTTCAGAATTTGAGCAATATTTAATATTTTATCCTCATCAACATACATGTTATATATGTACTTAATTCCTTATCATACATACTTGTATTCATTTTTATCAATAACTAAACTTCCACATTTTTGCATTATTAAATTTTAATTTATCATCATAATTTGACAGAGTGCATTAAGTCTGTTTTTACAGAACTTCATTCTGTAGAATGAATTGTATAATGTTGTCTACACTCACATTCTTAACTTCATTGTATGAACTGTATATAGTTTGTATACATGTAAATTACAGACTTAACGCACTCTGAAAAAATGGTTCCTTGTCAAATTATGATAAATTAAAATTGAATAATGGAAAAATGTGGAAGTTGTTGATAAAAATGAATAAAAGTATGTATGGTAAGGAATTAAGTACATATATAACAGGTCGGGACTGGCAGGGGTTGGGGGCGACAGGTCGGAGCTGGCAGGGGTTGGGGGCAACAGGTCGGAGCTGGCAGGAGGGCTGACAGTGGTTGGGGGGTACCGGTAGGGGTGGCTCATTCAACTGTCGCATGTGCTTGGTAATAGTTGTTCTTTAAGGAAGCTCATAAAATGGCTGGTGAATTTGTCACTTTTTGGAAATTTATGCGAATTATGTACATTTTATGCAAATTTCAATCAATTAATCAAGGGGCCAATTTTAATCAAGTGATCACCCATTGATTAATCGGTTTGATTAATTGATTACAGACTGCAGCCCTAATATGGGCCTGTCTCAAATGGTCATTGGCCTAACACATGATGGGGGACACACCCTGGACCTTATTTTTTGCACCAGCCTTGAGGCGGGGAATCTGTTAGTGGGGGAGGTGTCAGCTGTGCCCTTTCCATGGATGGATCATTACCTCCTGCAGACCTGTCTGCCCCCGGAGAGGTGTGGAACCAGTTCAGATGGTTCTGCTCTGGAGACTAATGGAACCCGGAGAGGTTCTGGAATGCTCTGGGTGAGGTGCCCTCTGATTTTGATAACCATTTCATCGATGACCTTGTTGCTCTTTGGAACATCTTCCTGACTGAGGCCATCGGTCAGATGACTCCTAGTCATTTGCTCTGTAAGCATCAGCACCTCAGGCCTTCTTGGTCTTCTGAGGAGCTGTGGCAGCTGAAGTGGGAAGGGCGGCAGTTGGAGCGGCGGTGGTGCCGTTCTCGTACTGAAGCCAACAGATTGCATCACAGAGCTAGTTTACAAGCCTATGCTATGGCTGTGCAGGCAGCAAAGAAGGAGTTCTTTGCTGGCGTCATAGCGTCTGTGAAGTCTCATCCAGCGGAGCTTTTCTGGCTGGTGAGCTGACTGGCCAGTCCAACCTCCCTCCGCCTGGAACTGGAATCTTCCGGTGCCCGCGGTGATATGTTTGTTGATTACTTCACAGATAAAATCACTCATTCACCATGACTTTGACGCCGCACTTATTACATTAGGAAAACCAGAGGTTATGGAAGCCCCACCCTGTCCAAATTTATGGGATCAGTTTCGGTGGGTGTCGCCTGCTGATGCAGGGGATGTTCTTCAGGCGGTCAGAGCCACCCCTTTGCGAACTGGACATGTGCCTGTTCTGGCTTGTTAAGGCCAGCCAGGAGATGCTGAGGCCATTGCTGACTGGGGTAGTCAATGCCTCCCTTTGGGCACTGCCTTAAAGAGGCGGTGCTGCAGCCTCTGCTCAAAAAACCATCGCTTGACATTGACTCCCTCGCCAGCTATTGACCGGTCTCTAATCTTCCCTTTTTAGGGAAGCACTCCTTGCCACAGCCCCCACCTGGACATCCAGGCGGAGTTGGGAATCGAGGATCACTCCCAGACTACAAACCTGAGGAACCAGCAGGGGGTGTACCCCATTCTACACTTCTAGGGAAGGTATAGGTTCCCTACACTTTCTAGGGAAGATTGTTAAATGGGTTGTGGCTCAGCACCTACAGGAGCATCTGGGGCGTATCAGTTTTCTAGACCCCTCGCAGTCCATCTTTCATCCAGGTTATGGCACTGATATGCGGTTGTGGCTTGGGTCGACGACCTCCACTGTGAATTGGATCAAGGTCGTTCAACCCTGCTGATTCTGTTAGATCTGTAGACTGCTTTTGATACTATTGACCATGAGATGTTGATGACTTGCCTGTGGGACTGAGCCAGAGTGGGTGGGATTGTTTTTGAATGGTTCCGTTCCATCCTGGCCGGAAGAACTTAGCGAGTGGTGCTTGGGGACCATTTTCCATTGGCCTGGGACCTCTCGTGTGGAGTCCCATAAAGTTCCATTCTGTCCCCTCTCTTGTTCAATGTGTACATGCAGCCACTCAGCGAGGTCGTGAGGAGGTTTGGTGTTCGGTGTCATCAATATGCTGATGTCACCCAACTGTACCTCTCTTTTTCATCCAAGCCAGACCCGGCAGTCTTGGTGCTTACTTGGTGTCTGGTGGATGTGGGGGACCGGATGAGGGTGAACTGACTGAAGCTGAATCCTGACAAGACGGAGGTGATGTTAGTGGGGAAGGCGGTTGGGTTGGCATCCCCCATCATTGATGGGGTTCGCCCCCTGCTGGTTCCTCAGGTTCATAGCCTGGGAATGCTCCTCGATTCCCAGCTCCACCTGGATGTCCAGACGGGGGCTGTGGGGAGGAGTACTTTTCATCAATTACAACTGCAGCTGGTGCAGAATGTGGTGGTCGCCTCCTTACTGGGACGGGCCGCCAGTAGAATATTACAGCAGTGCTGAGTTTGCTGCACTGGCTGCCTATAGTCTTCCACGCCCGATTCAAGGTGTTGGTACTTACCTATAAAGCTCTAAATGGCCTAGGCCCTTCCTATCTGTGGGACCACCTCACTCCACAGGCTCTGGATCAACCCCTGTGATCGACCGGGGGCGCCTTTCTTGAAGTCATCCAGGTATCCAGGGAGGCAACGATGGAGAGGGCATTCCCGGTGGCTGCACCAAGGCTGTGGCACTCCCTCTTGGCAGAGGCCCGGGTGGCCCCAGACGTCTCCTCCTTCCAACGAACATGTAAGACCTGGCTGTTCTGCCACGCTTTTGGTGAGGGAGATGGGTGAAGGGTGGGGGGAGTTAGGTTAAGGTAGGTTTTGGGGTCTTTGGACTTGTTTGTTTTTGGACAACCTCCAATGTTTTACAGTGTTTTGATGATATATTTATTATTGTTGTATTTTATTTCTATTTTATTAATTGTTCGCTTCCCTGAGCTGACTTGGCAGGAGGGGCGGGATATAAAATTGTTTAAATAAATATATAAAAACATAAAACTCCCCCAACCATCCCAGAGCCCCCCACAAAACCACCCCATGCCACCTCCTCATTTCCCACTCCAACCTACCATACACACTCACACAGAGTTTTATTTTGAAAGCCGCCATGAACTTTAGGGGAAGGGTATGGTATACATGTATATAAATAAATAAATAAATAAATAAATAATATGGCAAAGATAAGTTGGTTACTCAATTGTGTGACCAAGTATGCAATGGAATTGCATGAACTTTCCTACTCTACTTCCAGTATGACATGGCTTTTGCAAAGAGATAAACTTACACTAAAGAAAAAACTATCCTTTTGCAGAATTAATACTCCAAATAAAATTTGTTTTGCAGAGAAATAAACCAAGGGGCTAAGCAAATGGGGCGTAAGTCAGAAGCTCATCTATCCATCTCCACAGCAGCATACACCAGCTGGCCACGTTCATGTTCTGGAGACTGGTATGTGGGGAACTCTGCAGAGTGCTCACACCTGTGGAAGATGGGGGGTAGATTGACTCAGCAAACCGCCGCATGCAGTTGTCATTCATCAGGTGAGAACAGATTTATCTGCTGGAGAATAAAAGCAGAGAATCTGAAAAGGGGGGCAAGGTTAGAGCTGAATGGTTAGGCCCCTTCACTCCTCTAATCCCTCTTAGCACTGCTCATATTGTGTGTATGGGGGCGGAGGGAGATGAACACCCAAAAGGAGAAAAGAGCTGAGGCCCTTTGAAATGCAGTGTCCTGGTTTGATACAGTGAGGGTGCCTCTGGGACACAAAGAGGAGATTAAATGTGTAAAGGCTGAGTCGAGCAAGGAGCCTGCTGTTGGCCAAGATCAAGGGAAGCATGTTGGAAATGTTTTGGATACGTGTCAAGGCGATGCAGGGACCATCTGGTTAGGCAAAGGAAGGGCAGGGTGCCAGGGAAGAAGTCCAAGGAATTGTGGTAAGGAAAGTGGTGTCGTGACTTTAAGGGGAACCCAAATCAATTATGACTAAGCATCATGGGAGGAAAACAACCACTCTGAAAGCAGCTGCTCTGTGGCTCCTCCTGGCCTTGGCAAACTCCATTTCCTGGTGGGAGAGAAAGGAGGCAGCAGGTTGGGACTCCTTTAAAATGGCAGCTGTGGCCATACATGCATAGATGCATGGAAGGGATGGGGGAGATCAGGGAGATTCAATTTATTTTTCTTATTTTATTTTGCTAAAAATCTAATTTCTTGCTGGTATAATCCACTGCGGGAGTGAGTTCTGCATCTTGCTCTGTGTCCGATCCATGGGCATAACAACAACGGAGGATGCATCCCCCACAAGCTTCCCACACCCACAGTTCCCAATCATGGAGCAGGGCTTATGTGGGCCAAGGGAATCTAGTACCCCCTAAGATCTTATCTAAAGTTGCACCAGTGGCTCCGATTCATACCAAATTCATGCAAAACTGTAATAAGTGGTTTGTGGATTGCACACCCCACTCTTTTCGCAAGCTGCCACGATATACATAGTAATTCTAGTTCTTACAGTGACCTTAGGCCAGTCTCTCCTCAACTCTGGGGCTTTTTTCAGCCACTCTGGTCTTGTTGGTCCTTGATTCTGTAAAGGGCCACCTCAATTCTGGTGACTGTGATAAGAAGTTCTTATGATGGGAATGTAACCCACTGATCAGCATGTATTACATAACCCTCTTTCTGCTTGGTCCAAAGAGGACATGAGTCTATTGTGTGACCCTGCCGCCACCTCTTGCTACAAAGCTTGACTTCTTACCTCAAGCAGTAGAAGGACATGCTTTCAGCTCTGATGATCTCCAGTTCAGTCCTTGCTGTGTGAGCCAAGATGGTGGTCATTGCATGGAAATGCATCCACACTATAAAGTGAATGGAGCTGGAGGCCTAGTGACTTATTACTCTCAGGCTATCTAACAGCTAGCTGATGGTAATAACATTTAGCAACTGCTGACCTCAGCCAGACTCAAACCAGTGACCCAAAACTGAGTGTTTTCTTCTAGCCCATCATCGGCTCCCAGGAGTCTTCCACTGTTCTGCTTTGCTTTTGCAAAAGGCAAGCCTGCAAAAGAAACCCAAACTGGCCCTGAATTGAAGTACAGCAGTAATCCTATCGGTGTACACTGCGATAAAGGCTTCTTTTTTTTCCCTGGGAGGAATCAAAGCCTCATTGATACGTGAATTATGAATGAAACCTTAAGCTTTTAAACTTTTAACCTGTGCATTTCTAAGAAAGTTTCCATTTAGGAAGAGACGTGGCAGAAGAGAACAATAGATGCAGCAGAAGATGCTGAAATTTTCAAGGGTCCTTCAAACATGCCCCAGTTCTGACTAATATTTCATTTACTGAGCCTGCCATTCCCAAGCTAAGCTAAAAACTCAGATCTATGCAGAGTTTGAGGTGTGTGGATCTAGTTAAGTAAGATTATTGGGCCTAACTTACACTTAACTTGTGGTTGAACTTGCACCTGCAGATATAATTCTCTCCTCATTGGAAATGTTGCCTCTCACCTTTTCCAGCCAGGCCACTAGACTTTCTAATCTGGTTTCATTCCAGTGTCATGTTTTAAGGTTACCCATGAGTGCTTGTATAACACGAATGGCCTAACATTATATAATGCTGATGGGAGTCACAACTCAGCTATAACTGTATTATGGTGTCATAAGAAGGATTCTGAATCGATTTGGAACTGTGGTGTCAACAGGTTTCTCATCTGTTTCAGTTCAAAACAGATTTGGAAGTTTGAGCCTAACGCTCTCGTGATCCAGCGAGGTGGATAAGGCAACCAAAAGAGGAAGCAAAACCAGCCAAGTCCCGCATGATACAAAGTTATCCATGATTAGAGGGCACATAATTCTGCATTCCCAACAAAGCTCGCTTGGAAGCATTGAAATGATAATGGTTATTATTCAATAAGACCAAGGTCAAGTCAAACAATATGAAGCAAGTCAAAGGCCTTGGTGGAGTGGTGTATGGCTCTCATGTGAAGAATAGACTACGTAGTGAAGGGGTGTAGACTGGGTGGGCCAAAGGACTGGAAACAGTGGGTAGAGCCTTTTGTCTCTGAGTCACTCATTCAGATCCCACTCCTGGGTATGGCTGATGCGGCAGCAGCTGTTACCGTGCCGCGATTCCATTCCGCCATTTCGGAATTGCCCACGCCACACCGCGGCTTTTCTGCTGACATTCCGCTAATTCCGCCGGCATTCTGCAAATTGCGGAATTGCGGAGAAATTGCGGAAACTGTCAGAAAACTGCTGTTCCGCTATTTTGTGGTGCTGGCAGAATGGTGGAAGTAGCGAAAATGTCATGTTTCTGCTATTTTGCGAGGCCTGTGGAAGTAGCGGAATGAAATTAGTGGAAATGCGGTAGTAGCGGAACGAAACTAGCAGAATGAAAGCCTCTGCCACACCGTACCACTAATTGCGGAAATGCTGTTTCTGGCGGAAATAGCTACCGCTGCGACATTCCGCTACAGCCCTACTCCTGGGTTTGGTAGTAGCTGAGTGCCTTCACCAATCAGAAGGCTCTTTACTAGCCTATGGTCGGTGAGGCTCAGTCTACTTCCAAGCAGAAATGTCCACATTGCCACCAGCAACACTGGCACTAATTTGGAAGCTGACAGGAGCCAAGGACTTAATGGGCTATGGAGATCAAATAACCCTTGTCCAGTCTTTTCTTGAAAACCTCCAGGGAACTAGATTTCACAACCTCTCTAAGTAGCTTGTTCTACTACTCAGCTGATCTAACAGTTATGAAGTTCCTTTCCTGCAACTTAAAACCATTTCTTCTTGTCCCATTTTCAGTGGCAATGGAGAACAAATGGGGTCTCCGTTGCCACAGCTTCAAATCAAAGCAAATGAGGTGCCTTCTAATTCTACAGTTCTAAGATCCTCTAAGTAAAATACAGCCTTTGGACTGAGCTAATTGAGTTTCCAAATCTCTTTTTCTAGCAAACCGGGGCTGTAATCAGGTAATTGTCTATTTAAACAATTAAATAAGTTTTAATTATTTTAACTAATTTATATAGGTGAGAAGAAAAAAATGAATAGGGAACTATTACTTATCTTCTTTCATCATAATACAAGAACCCGGTGGGGCCAATCGATGCTTTTTGCATGCACTGTGTGTAAGACACGCGCCCATGTGTTGAGCAAGTCTCGTGTGCCTCATGCATAGCATGCACTCATCATGTGCAGCATGCACATCACCTGTGCTGGCTGTGAATGAGGTGCCCATGGCTTGTGCAACTCTTGCATGTGCGCACCTTGTGCACAGTGCATGTACAAAGCATGGATTGGCTCCATTGAAAATAATGGGCAGCAATTTAAACCAAAAGGAAGTTTGTTTGTTCATTTTTTTCCTCACAACATGATTTACTCATGGGACTTATTGCCATGGGAAGTTACTTATTAAATTATTATTATTATTATATTTAATCTTATATGCTGCCCTCTCCTGACTCAGGCACCTCGGGGCGACTAACATCATTTTAAAAACATATTAAAATACACAACAATAAAAATACAATTAAAACAACCTAAAAAAACCATACCAACCCTCTCCACCCCACCCCACCCCACCTCCCTTGGGAAAGGCCTGGCAGAACAGCCAGGTCATACACTATCTGTGGAAAGAGGGGAGGTCAGTAATCAAGCAGACCTCCGACAGGAGGGAGCTCACAGCCGTGGCGCAGCCCCAGAGAATGTCCACCTCATGGTAGACACCCAGGAAATCCGGGGGACCCCAAGGAGGATGTCCCCGGCCGATCACAGGGGCCGATCCAGGACCCGGAGGGTGAGGTGGTCCTGCAAGTAGGTGGGGCCCAAGCCATTTAGGGCTCTAAATGTCAACAGCAACACCTTGAATTGGGCCCGGAAGACTATCGGCAACCAGTGCAGCAAACTCAGCACTAGCGTAATATGCTCCTGGTGGCCCGTCCCAGTCAGGAGACGGGTTGCCACATTTTGCACCAGCTACAGTCTCCAAACAAGCACCAAGGGTAGCCCCATGTACAGCACGTCCAGTCTCGTGGTAATAAAAGCATGGACGATTGTGGCCAGATCTGAGTTCGAGACATACAGCCTAAGCCAATGCACCAGATGTAACTGGCGAAATGCCTCTTTGCCACAGCCGCCACCTGGACATCCAGGCAGAGCTGCAGGACCAGGAGCATCCCCAGACTCTAGGCCTGAGAAACCAAGGATGGATAGACCCCATCGATGATGGGGGCCATCACTCCCTTGGCTTTTCCCACAACCATCACCTCCGTCTTGTCAGGATTTAATTTCAGGCAGCTCATCCTCATCCAATCCCCCACAGCCGACAAACACCGGGTAAGCACCGAGACTGCCGGGCCTGAGTCAGATGAAAATGAGAGATATATCTGGGTGTCATCAGCATAATGATGACACCTCACCCCAAACTCCCTGTCACTCTCCCCCAAAGGCTGTATATACACATTGAAAAAAAGAGGCGATAGAATGGAACCCTGAGGAACCCCATACGTGAGGCCCCAGGGGGAAGATGAAAGCTCACCCAGCACCACACGTTGGGTTCTCTCAGGAAAGAGTGGAACCATTCAAGAACAGTCCCGCTAATCCCTGCCCTGTCCCACAACCGAGTCACCAACAACTCATGATAAACGGTACCAAATGCACCCAAAAGATCTAACAAGATCAACAGGATCAGATGACCCTGGTCCAACTCACGGGAGAGGTCACCGACCAAGGCCACAAGCACAGTCTCCATGCCATAACCCGGACGAAAGCCAGACTGCGAAGGATCAAGAAAATTGATCCGGTCCAAATGCTCCTGAAGCTGCTGAGCCACCACCAATTCAATAACCTTCCCTAAAAAGGGAAGGTTAGAGACCGGCTGATAGCTGGCAAGGACGTCAATGTTCAATTATGGTTTCTTGAGCAGGGGCCGCACCACCGCCTCCTTGAGGCAGTCCGGCACCTTGCCCTCCCCAAGGGAGGCATTGACTATCCCCGCCAGCAACGACCCTAATGGCTCCCAGTTGGCCTTAACCAGCCAGGACGGGCATGGATCTAGTTCACAATAAGTGGCTCGAACAGTCCCAAGAGCATCCCCCACATCCGAGGGTGACACAACCTGAAACTCATCCCACAAAACAAGACAAGAAGGGGCTTCTGCTGCCTCTGACTCACCCACTGCTAAAAACATTGCGTCAAAACTGTGGTGAATTTGAGCAATTTTATCTGCAAAAAAGTCCACAAACAGAATCATCAAATGCTCGTTGTGATTTAACCAGACTGTATGCCACAATTGGTCGACTTCAGGACACAAGTGATGCCACCGTCACTCTAACCGCCACCCTGCCCGCTTCATCCGCTGCAGCTTCTCCGTATACCACGGGGACCTGGTTATGAAGGCCAAAAATATATATAGAGATAAAGTGGTTCAAATGATATCTTTTGTTGAACCAACTGTTGTTTGTGGAAACAAGCAAGTTTTCAGGCCACACAGGGCCCTTCCTCAGGGTCCTTCCCAAAAATATAACTGAGCTAGATAGGCCATTTGGTCCAATTGGCTTCATAGGAAACACTGAGATCAAATATGAGTCTTTATTTAAGTTTGTCTAGTAAGAAACACATTCAGCCCAACAACCAACAAAAAGAGAGCAATATGCAAAGAAAAATGAGAGGCAAAGACGAGGCTATAAACCTTGCACTGTGGAAACTCACCTATATCTGTTTTATTATGATATCCATTTTCTGCATATACTTATGCAATGAGAGAAGCCAAGCATTTTAAAGAGGGAGTGAAAGCAAGGCAGGTCATGTACTCAAAGTTTGTCTATCATCTCAGAATTGACAATTGCATGAAACATTTCAAGCCCCAAACGTTCCTCAGTACAAGCAGCCATTCAGCCTCAAGTACAGTTTCCTAGGTTCATGTTACTGAACCAAAATTCTGGAGCCGAACACTTCTAAACTTTGGTGAACTCTATCCAATCTCTCATCTAGATATAAGATTCCAGCAGCAAAAAGGGCGCCGCAGAGCAAAGATTGAGTTACTTATAATTAGAGCTGTGAAACAACATGCTACTTGAACTACCAACGCACTCCATTTCAGCCACAGACTCCGGGAAAATTTGCAAACCAGCAGAGGGCCTTTTGAATGTTAGGGGTCTGCAAACTCCCCAGTAAAACCTTGGATAAACTTTGCTTGCTTGGTCTGAACAGCCATGGTATTTCTGCAGCAGCCACTGAGGTAACATTTGGAGTAGGAAGCACATTTGCTGGGACAAATCCATGTTAAGGCAAATTGTATTTTGCCTTATAATAGGCCAGAGAAGGTCAGTTTTATTTTCTGGAGCTTGTCATTTTTGTCAAAATGGGAGATTTCATGAAAAATGACTGTTTTTGTTTGGGGGTGGTTGAAAGTTAAAAAGCAAAACCTGGGAAAAACACACCCTTAAGATGTGAAATTATTCAAGGACATTTTGAAGGTGAAAATAAAAAGATCACCATTTTTGTTCAACCCTATCATGAAAAATATAGTGTTTTTTTTCACTAGATCTTCCACTAACGTTTATTGAGAACCCTACATTGGATACTTACTTTGGGCCACAAGGAGATGTTGGGATTTGATTGGGGGCGGTGCTGTGTGGACAAGCCACTCGCCTCAGCAGTCGTGAAGCAACGGCGAAAGGAGCAGCAACCCACCCACCCGCCCATTCAATACTATGGTGAATTCGGTCGCTTAGATGGGCCAGGAAGGAATTTTGGCATGCTACACAATTGGACAATAATGTTGCATGGATTTTCGCCTTCCTCATAGTACTGGGGCTATTCGGTTTGTTTGGAATAATCCACTTAGTTGTTAGGTATGGCTGCTTATGACACTTGTTGCACTCTGCAGGGGTCCAGCACCTGAGTAGGTTAGGTTAGAAATTAATAGGGGCATCTCCATATGAAATGTGTGTGTGTGTGGGGGGGGGGGGTTCACATTCAACGCAATAGCAGGGTATGGCAAGCGGTGGAGTCAACCTCCTGGGAGAAGTGACCGCGAGAGCAGTAGGGATATGTAATGTCCCCAGCTCAAGGGCACCATCTTCCTTCCCCCTGCTCAGAATGAGCCTTGTTCCCTTCCCCATAGCTTGTTAAAAGGAATGGGGAGATGTTGATACCGTTGTTTAGGGTTGGCACAGGATGGTATAACCTGGTCAACCTCGGAGTTATAGTTTTTGGTGTTAAGAGGCGCTGGACCCAGTTCACATAAGTGACTGCCTCCACCATTCTAATCTGATCTTAATCATTAATCTGATTAAAGAGTGTGGCCATTTTAACCCCATTGCTCTGGTGTCGTGTCTCATTTGAGGGGAGAGGGGTGCGTCGGCAAGTGAGTTTTATTGTTTATACAGTCCTTCTTTTGTCAGTAAAGATTTCCCCTCTCCAGTCATTTCTCCTCCAGCGTAGATTCTCTCCATGACTTTGACAAATGAGCCTGACGGAGACGCTGATCTGAAATAGTTATTGTTTTAAAAAGGAAACTTAAAGAAATCACAGCTTCAGCACCTAAGAAGGTCCAGTTCTGAAGCCTTCACCTGCTGATTTTTTCCCCCAAGGGATAGAAATTATTATAAATTATAGCTTTACACTGATGCTCCCAGATTGTGGGGTTTTTGTTTGTTTGTTTTTTTAAAAATTCAAAGACTGCAAGGCGAAGAGTAATGAAGAGTAATTAAGGAAGAGACCAATAGAGTCCTTTATCTATAGAATGGAAGCCTGCCTGGAAAAATCTGCTTGGCAAATTGCTCTCCCTCTCCCCTCCGTTTCTAATACTGGACTTTACAGTGGTTTTAATGCGTGATAGACAACAGAAGATGAAATCAGGGACACTTGAGAGTTTTGGACATTTTGAGTTCCTCAGTTGAAACACCTTGATCCTCAGAACTGTTGACCTTTCACCAAAGTTGAAGAGGATCCATTATTCTAGAAATCAAGGCTCCTTTAAGTATCTTAGACCAAGAACACCAAATTACTACCCAATTCTGAAAATACCTCATCTCTATAATGTTTTATCAGGACTGTCAGTCTCTGCTCTGGTGACAGATGTAGCAAGGTGTGGTGGGAGAGTTGCATAGGGGCACAAGACTGGAATGGCAGGATGTGCTTAAGGTTGGCACCACCTGCCTCTGAGAAGAAACCCAGAGGGGCAGGACCATGTTGGAGGAGTGGGGGAAATGGGCTGTTGCATTCCTTCCTGAAGTAATCCCACCCCTTTGAGAGCATCACAATGTAATGTTGCTTTGCAGGAAGCGAGTCAAGTTAGAAAGGAGCAGGGCAGAGGGGCTGTCACTCATGCTCCATTTCCCTTTCTGGAGCAAGTAACTTTAACATCACGGTGCTCCATAGGAACTGGCTATTGGATACCCCTAGCTAAGCTGGAGAAATTGGGGCTTTCCCTGGAGACCAGTGGATCTGGATCAAAACACAGAGAGTCCAGGTGAAATGGGACAGGTGGCACCTCAGAGAGGTGACAACCCTAGATGTGATGTGGGTCAGACCTAAGCTGCATCGGCAAAGCTGGGATGGACAGGGGGTTTGGGACTGTAACAGATTAAGATGCTTCAGGCCAAGACTCAAGTTAGATGGGGTCCAGGGTTACAAAGGTGAAACATACTGCCAGTGAAGCCCAGAACTGGGAAGGTAGAGACACCCTGGTGAACAGGACTGAGACGCATTGGCAGAGCTGAGTGTTATGTCGTCATTTAGGCCTCCCTAGTCTCCAGATGTATTGTGTTTTGCTCTATCAAGTGCTAACAACACCACTTCTCGTTTTCAGATACAGAAAAAGAAAAAAAAAGGGGGGGGGGAAATCAATTGCCCACAAATTATAAATAGCAGAGACTCAAGTTAAAAGTAAAACTCAGCTAACTAAGCCCCGAGTGGCCTAATGCCTGAGGCGGCCGTGGCTAATTTTAGTTTCCCTGTTGTTTCTAGTTCTGTTTGGTTCAGTGGCTGTTCACTTTTTGATGGTTGATTGCGACACGACAGTTAAAAGCAGGCAATGTTCCAAAATCACCCAAACAAGAGGAAATGAAACCTCCCTCAAGGTGGATGCGGGGAAGGGAAATGTGGGGAGAAAAGTGAGAATTACTATATGATCCAGTCTTACTTTTCTGATACACAAGATTTGCTAACTGTGTGGGAAAGTTATTGGCGAGTCCTTATTACACTGCCACCAAATTGTTTAGTATTGGCCTCCCTTTTCCATCCCTTTTGGTTCCTTCAGCAGATGAAGCCTTGCGCACGCAATGCAGTTATCCTGTACCACTTTCTCCAAATAATTATCAGGCAAGGTTGCCAGATCAAAATTTCATAAATAAAGGACACTATGGAGCAGTGTGGTTCTGAAATAAAAGGCCATCCATTATGCACTATGGTGTTGTGAAGTTCTGAAATACGGGATGCTCATTCTGCATTATGGCATGGTGGTGATTAAAATAAGAAACATTTTTTTATGTAAACAAGAAGAATGTACATTATGATCACTGGATGCTGGTGTCTTCTGACATAAGGGACATTCGTTTAAGGGGCATCTGACAGGCCTATCACCAAGTGTTCACATGATGCTTGATTTGCTTTTGCCCTGGGGTAACTACTAGCGTGTATACCATGGATTAAACAGGCGTAACCTCCCTCAGTTTAATCTAGGAGTAAGTAGCTCCTCCATTTAGGAGACAGAGCTATTCAAATGCAGAAAATTGCATGAATGCTTTCAGTTTAAAGACTGCCAGATAAGTTACCATGCTGTGAAGCAGGAGTGGGGGACGCCCAGCCCTGTTGTTATTTGGCTCCTTTCCAGCTCCTGGAATGAGCCCCTACCCTTGAGCACTGAGGGAGCAGAGATGAGGGTGAACAGTTACTGAAATGGGAGCTAGAGCTGCAGGTTACAGAGATGGCCCTGCATTGTTTCAGCATGCCTTCCCTGCATCCCTTTGCTTTGCCACAACCTTCTCTCCTGCAGTGATATCTTGCAGCCCCTTACCCATCCTTGCAAGTTTTCCCTCATTGTTGTCTCAGATAATGCTTCTATTTTGGCACCAAAACAACTTGTACAAACATGCAACATGAGAATTATGTGATGTTGGTCAACATCTCTCTATGACCCACAGACGATTTCTGAATTGCCAATGTGACCCTGTAGCAGGTTGCTGTGGATAGGATTGGGGCAAATCCTAGGCCTGGGTGGCAGACAGGTTAGGGGAACAAACAGCTGGTAGCCAAGCTGGGGGTATGGGCTAGAGTGCCAACAGGGACCCAATGAAAAGGGCTTAAGGAATTCCAAGGAGGGGAGAAACAGAGAAATAGGGAGAGTGAGCCCCTTGAATCAGGGTTGGGGGGCCTTCACCCCACCAGGGGACAGATCCATGCCCCCACAGGGCTCCATGGGTCAGAGTGTTGTGGAGGGGCAGGGGTGTTTCTTACATAGGGAGCATGGCCAAGAGGAGCCAAGGCAATGGGGGGGGGGGGGGGCAGGAAGAGAAATGTGTGTGGTGCTGATCCTGCAAGGATTCACATTTGGGCTGAGTTGTCATTCCTTACACACACTCAGACCAAAAGGATTCTCCAGTAAAGTAATCTGTTATTTACATACTTGTTTGAATACTGCCTTAGGCTACTTTGGGCACACACCCCTCTGTGTTTGAGGCTCCATTGAGCACATGCAAATACACAAACCTGCACACAGGGCGCTGGGGCTGAGATAGCTTTGGACATGAGAGCAGGTCAGTTTTTGTTGGAAAATTCCAGCTAAAATGATGATTTTCATTTCCAGTTTTCCAAAAGAAAAACACCTTTCAACTTTGGGGATTACTCTTTCATTGTTTTGGAAAAATATTAAAAAGAGTTTGGGTGCTGAAAATTGAAAAGCTTCCAGTTTCCGGTACTTTTTAGTAAACTGGAAGCAGAACCCTTGCCCTAGGGATATCCCACCACCAACCCCCAAGAAAATATAACCAAAGTGATTTTGAAAAACTGCTACATTTGAATGGAATAGAATGGTAGCCCAAGAATCTCTAGCAGAGCTGTTGGATTTGACCCACTCATATGGCTATGACATTCCCGACTCCCCTAAACATCAGGTATCATAGCAGAGCTGAAACGAGTATTTGTGGCAAATACCAGATCTGATGAACTTGCCCACTTCAGTTTGGGCCTAATAAAGGAGATAAACAACCATCTGTTCCCACCATGTCAGTGGTTATTCCGGTTTGGTTATTTAGTTTATTTTGTGTCAGTTGGTTCTGTATTTCAGTTATCTTGTTTCAGCACTATAGCATTATGGCACAATAGCTGAAAGAAAGTAACCAAATACCCAAATGACTGGGCCAAATAACTGAAATAAATAAAGTAACCAAAACAGAATACCCAAAAAAGCAGGTATGTAAAATATCCATTTTGGACATGAATCTTGTTTGGATATTCCGAGAGCTACCTACCTGAAAATGCAAATAATATTCATCAATATCAAATCCACAAATATCAAATCCATTACTCAGTCCATCACTAAAAGGCACATTAAATCAATCTCCTTCGATGTCTCCGTTTTGTGCCAGAAAAGAATTCCAAGGAGCTCTCCTGGGATGTGGGTGTCAGAGGGACTCTCTGCAGACCCAGCGTTTATTCTGCCAAGGGAAGTAAAAGCAGCAGCCTCGCAGAAGCCTCCTATACAGCAGAATGTATTTAAATAACTAATGAAGGAATAAATCTGGGAGAGGGAGACATTTACTGCATCCTTATTCACACAGAGACTTTGTGTATGCCGGGCGAGCAGGGGAGGAGGGCAGGCGAGGCTTCGTGGAGCACTGAGCGACACTTTGCCAGTGTAATGAATCCAGCGAGATTCTATTAAAGGAGTGTCTACCTGTCAGAGGGAAAATTGAATGCTCCCCACGAATGCATGCATTCCAGAAGTGTACTCTCTCTCCCAGGATAACACCTGACAGAAACAAGAGAGGCCTTCCCTTCCTGTGGCAGCAGGACAGCAAACAGACATTATTCTGGGGGAGACACACAAAAGCAAGTTGGTGCCAGCTCAGACTTGCAAATGCCTGCATGGTTTGGGTCCTGCTGCTTTCCCTGGGCAACATTCCCAGAGCTGTGATCAGCAATGAGCTGGTTGTCTCCGAGGAGGTTGAGGGAAGGGTGTTTTCAGAGGGGGCCCACCAATTTGCTCTGATGGAGGAAGAGTTGGTCAGGAGCACAGGCTCATAGCCAATCTATTCCTCTTCTCCTGTGAAGAATAAGCTGCAGACAAGCAGCTAGTGGTCTAGTCTGGGATTTGGAAGATTAGAGTTCAGTTCTTTGCTCTACCATAGACTTTGCACCTGAGTTCTGGCAGCTGAATTGTAGCTGCTCCTCAGAATCTCATCAGCCAGGAATGCAGACCACTGGCTGTGCCAGCCAAACATGATGCAGGAGAGGTTTGTGGGTGCCTCTTGGGGGGGGGGGGGATTTTTATCATTTCTGCCACAGAGAGTCAGGTGGGCTGGTGGCCTGCAGAGCCAGCTGAGCTTACCCATTGCACAAGGGTGCAAGTTGTCAGGGCAGCAGCTTTGAGAGAAAAATATCTGATATGCTAAGGGAAGTGATTGTTCTCTAAAATGTCCATTAAAATAAATGCTGTCCCGTGATCATCCGTTATTTCCAACTAAGGAACACATGTTGGAGTCATTTCTCCCACAAGGCTTGACATTCCAAGCCTCCCTCCTGCCTCGCTAGCTGCCTCGCGTGTTAAAGCCATTAAGTCTGTTGAGGGGGGAGTAAGATAAAAGGAGAAAAGTGTCCCGCCCATGAGCTGTCAGCAGGGAAACTCCCTCTGTCCAAGGAGGGAAAGTGATAGATTTGCAGCACCCTTTGACCTGCAGTCCAGTCACACAGCTAAATAAAACAAAGAGCTCTCTGGCATGTGCAGCCCATACACTCCCATCCTCCCCAAACTCAACTTTCCTTGGTCTAATACTGCTCATAGCTCAGCTAGACATTCTGGGATGCATGGTAAAATGACCACCTTTCTTAAAAGTCTTTTGGAGGACACAGAACACAAAATGCAGAATAGGCAATCAGCCTCATCAAATAGCATACCCAGGGTACACACACACACCTCCGCCCACCCAGCATACACTCGGGCTGTTAAACGAGCATGGGCTGGGGTGGGGGGTCCGTGTCCGCTGAGTGGAACTTCTATGGAGCGCCCACTCAGGTAGAGTGCGTGGGGAGGGATACCCTGAGTGGGTACCGCAGCAGCCCCCACGCACTTCCCTGCCATGGACCGTGGGAGATGGGGAAGCGGGCAAGGCTGACCTTTGAAAGCAACGTCTCCCGGTCAAGTGCTGGGGAACCCAGGCTCCCCAGCACTCACAGCCAGTTCCTGTGCCTTGCAACAGCTGTTTCCCCAACAACAGTGAGTCGGAATGGCAGACCACTGAGCTGACATGTCTGGCTGCCACCGTTCATATGGGCTGCAGAATGCATGGCTGTTGGCTCCCACGCAATATTTTGGCTGCCCCCATCCCGCTGCATGGCACACACTGGCTTTTTCACCAGTACTCCCTCAGTGATCAAGAGTGGGTGCTGTGTGGGTCACAGGAGCAAGCACCCACCCCCCCACCCCACCTTCGCACGGGCGTTCAGGTGGACATGGGTGGTTGCGTCTTGATTTTAAAAACAGCCTCACTCAGCCACAGCACTACCACTTGCTCATGTTTGCTCACCCGCAACACAATACCATTAACATTTGCTGCCATACTCATTGCATGGGCAGTGTGTAGCAGGCAACTGCTGCTGTGCTTATGGTTGCCACTTTTCTCTGGGAGAAAAACCTGGAAAGGACTGCAGGAGGGGCTGTCATGCCCCTCTCTCTTTTGGGGGAAAACTTACTAAGGCACATAACAGAAATATATCAACAAAGATTATATATGTCTTATACACTGCACAATGCTTTCTCAGAATACATAGCTTATCATATTTTTGTATGCAATTGCTTGCGTTGACCATCACATACATTATCAGCGTTACATCGAGTCTCGTTTCTTTCCAGTATTCAAAAAACTTGATCAGAGTTTCTGGCTTATTGGCTGGGGAGCCTTTCTCCTCTGAATATGACAGAAATAGAGTCCAAGTCTCCAGATACGCGTCTTCTTTTTGGTGTTTTTCTTGGGTACGCACTCCATAGGACAGTTTTCTATCACCAAAATGTTTCATATTTTACTATACCACAGCTTGAGAGGAGGAGGAGGGTTTGCCCTTTTCCAGTGATCTGCTACACAGAGTCTGGTTGCAAGCTAGCAGGAAAAAGGAAATTAATTTTTCATTGCATTTAAACTGCAGACCCTTCCCTGGTGCACTGAGCAGACATGTCAGAGGGTATGTAATACTGAGTGTTGTGATGTCACAATGCTCTGTGGGGGCATGGCTACAGTGGAAAGGGGCAGGGCCAAGCCAGGGATATCACGCCCCCTTTCTGATGTAAATCCATTCTTGTGAAGCATTGTGAAATCATGATGTTCCATAGGGTCATGCCAGAAAATATACAGGGAAGGGCTAGAGGGACTTGGAATAGCCCCTTATGATGGCCCCTGGAAGGACTGATTTCTTGTGGCTACCGGGGGTGACTCAGGATGATTCTGAGAACATGGCGGTTCCCTTGAGGCTGAAGACGCTGGGTCAAAACCCAGGGTGAAACCCAGGAAGGGGACAACCCTAACTGTGCTGGATGATTCTCACATTCCACATGCCTGACAGGTGAGCCATGGGTGCAGTAGGAATGTGGCTGGGGAGGGAACCCCTCCGGATGTGCGCAGAAGTCCCCTTCGCCGCCACCATGGAGGCGACGCGGAATTTGTAGCACCCCCGGATCAGAGGAGGCACAGAGAAGGGGCTGCGGCAGGGAGCATTCTAGAATTCTGCCCTGCCGGTGAACTGGTTGCTAGGGCAACCAACCCTGGGGTTTGTGCACAATGGGCACAAGGCGCGGGGAGAGTGAGTGCACCCGCCCCTTGTAGGAGGGGCTGAGTCACTCAAAGCCGCGGTAGCAGCATTTGTTTTTTGTAGGCATGGAGTCAGCAGCGAACCTCCCTCGCTGCTGATCCTCGCCTGGTTAGAGAGCAGAGACCGGGAGCAGCGTGATGTGCCGCACAAAGAAGAAAGGAGCCGACGGGCAAAGAAAGAAGACAACGGAGGCCGCGCAGAAGCAGCCCGTCGCCAAGGAGCCTTCCAAGCAGGGGGAGGGGGAAGTGATCCCCCCCAGGGCGGTCATGCTGGCCCACCTCACGGCATGCAAGGCCCATATGTGGGCCTGTGCCCTTTCCCCTGCAGAGGTAACAACGGATGCCTCCTCCGTGGGGCTAGGCCAGGGGGAGGGGTGTGTCACCACCCGGGAAGGGGGGCAGGAACCCGCCCAAACAGGGCACGGCCTCATCGAACACAGGGGGAATCAAGCAGAACAGAACAGCCCCTTTCCCCTCCAAGGAGTGTGGCGGGGGGAGAGGTTGGTGCACCGCCCGGCCCGTTACAGGGAGGAAGGGGAGCCAGGTGGGCCCTCCCCTTACAGGAGATATGGGCAGGGGGAGACCGATCCCCGCCACCAGGTTGCCGCCAGCAGGGGGCTTCCACAGCCACAGCTGGAGGGGCAGCCCCGCCAGTGCTGCGAGTAGGGGCCCACTCATACAGGCCCTGTACTCATCGGATCGGGCCCCTGCCTCCTGGGACACCACTGGGCCATTCACATCCAGAGGGGGCCAGGCCTGTCCCGCCAGCACTGCAGGGGTGGATCGGCCCATGCAGGCTATGTATCCAGGGGATTAACCCCCTATTCCATGGGACAGTGGCGCGGGGATGGGAATTATTGACCCGATGGGAGTGCCAGGGCTGGGACATCACCAGCACCAGAGGGCCCTCGGGGTGGTGTCCGCTGCGCTCGGAGCAACAGCGGGGCTGGGCACCCTACCAGCAGGGCATGGGGGGGGCAGGATATCGTATCTCCGTACTATGTGTTGTCGCCCCTCTGAGGATACTGGGGGAGAGGGTTGCAATCTCCCTCTCTGGAGGCTGGTCATCGGCAGGAGTGGGGAATTGCAATCAGCTGTAGGGCTGAGAAGACGCTGCTCTCGGACGTAACAAGGGGGTGGGGTCAGGGAGGACCCGCCCCAACAAGAACAGGGAGCGGCCGATGGCATGTGCCGAAGGGGCATGGCCAAAGGGGCGTGCCCTTTGGTGGGGCACGTTGGCCGAGGCCACTGCAGAAGTTTAACATCATTACCGTATGGTGGCAGGGGGAGTTGACTAAGCGGGGGATGAGTATTCTTACCCCTGGGGCGAGCAGGGGGGAGGAGGAGCTGGATTGTGCTTAGATAGTAAGTGGGAAGGAGGAGGAGGATGGGAAGTGAGATGGGAATGGATGTATTATTGATGTATTATGGGATGCTGGTATATGATGAGGGGGAGGGATATGTGGATTATGTGCTGGCCCGCCTGTGGAATTATATGATGTTTAATTACTGTGTTATGTTTATGGTAGTTTTGTAATTCTGGTATATGGTTGGTTGTCCTTCCCCTTCCTGGTGAGTGCGGAAGGGGGGTGGGGGAAGTGTTGAAGGACCCCTTTTTCCCTCCTGGTGGCAGCAGGAGGGGATGGTGGTGTTTGGAGAAGTGATGGTGGGTTACCAGAAATTACGGGGGGGAAAGGGGTTCGTTATTTTGTGGGTTGCTATGTTAAGATTAATTATTTGGACTGATTGTTAGAAATATCGTTGAATTATGAGGGGGGGTTGGTTTGTATTGAACTGTTATATTGAATTTATATGGATGTTGTATTTTCTTCCAGCGGTAGCTGGAAGAAACTCAAATGCACAGCCACTGTTCATTATAAACAGGGGACTGCTGAAGCCCTGATTTTGAGGAAACCGCTTGACCTACCTTTCTGAAAATTTAGCCATGGCTGTAAGTTGTGAGGACCATCATATCCACAAAGTTTGAAAAAGATCCATTAGGAAAATAAAATCTTATAACTGCTTAAACGTTAATTGCTTGTGGTCAAAATTCACACCGTCCTCGCATATTTGAATCATCAATATCTCCTCCCCCTGGATGACTTGAGCCCCCAAACGTCACAGGTTTCAAGAATGAGATCAACAACAAGTGCTTTTGAAATATGATACTGATTGATGCAGTCAAAACCGAGTTATTCGTGATCAAAAATCAGTTCTGCTCATTCGCACATGCTCAGTACGTACGGAGTTTTCAGCTTTGTGCTTCACTTATGTCACCAGTTGATCAGTTAAGCACCTGGTGACATCACTAAGGCTTTCTGCTTCAGACAGCTGAAGCTCTGAGCAGTCAGCAATAAGTGTACTTTGGTGGGACGATCCTGAGCACAAGGGAAATGGTATTAGGAGGTATGTGTGGTATGGGTGGTATGAGGAGCAGGGATTGCTGAGGGGAGGGGTTTGGTTGGGGGGTACTGAGAGGAGAGGTCTGGTGGGGGGAGCAGGGGATGCTTTTAGGTGTGTGGAGCAAGGGCTACTGAGGGGTAGGGTGCAGGATCAGGGGGTGCTTGGAGGGGTGGGGATCACTGAAGGGAGGGGTACCTGTCAGCAGCCACATAACTGTAGACACTTAAAGTGTCTTAACTGTGATTTGGTGAGACAACCCAGAGGACACACGAGGGAAAAGGTGGTATGAGGAGCAGGGATTGCTGACGGGAGGGGTTTGGATGGGGGATACTGAAGGGACAGGTGTGCTGGGCGGAGCAGGGGATGCTGTTAGGTGTGGAGATAAAGTGTTTGTCATCATGTCAAACCTTCTGACCAATGACATACAGTGAGAACAAAACTTAAGTCAACAACCATCATAACAAAAAACTAAACAAACAACAAGGAAAAAAACCCACAAGAAATTAACAACAAAAAACTTACCAGTTTAAAAAAAACACTTAAATGCACAAGACATAAAACCCCAAAAACAGGGAAATTAAAACACAATTACAGCTACAACACATATAGCAAAACGCATGTACATAACCATAATATATCTACTACCTTACAATCCATAGCTTCATTACTTAACAAGTAACCATGGTCACTTATCTATTTTGTACATTTTAAAATATTAACATAATTAGACCACACAAACACACAACAAAGTGCATTTACTGTGCTTGGCAGGGATTACACTATGTTGGGATGTGTTCCCTATTTGTTCAGTACACGGTATTCAGTTCTACAGGAGTTAATCAAGTACCTTCAGGTGATTGGGAAGTACCTTGGGAAGGGTTATCTGCTCATTCTGTAAATTGTATGCAATTTCAGTACGTATCCAGTTTGTCTCATCACTGAGATGATGGTACCTTGGAAAGGGTGCCCTGCCAAGCACAGTAAATGCACTTTGTTGTGTGTTTGTGTTGTCTAATTATGTTAATAATTTTAAATGTACAAAATAGATACGTGACCATGGTTACTTGTTGTTAAGTAATGAAGCTATGGATTGTAAGGTAGTAGATATATTATGGTTATGTACATGCGTTTTGCTATATGTGTTGTAGGTGTAATTGTGTTTTAATTTCCCTGGTTTTTGGGTTTTCTGTCTTGTGCATTTAAGTGTTTTTTTAAACTGGTAAGTTTTTTGTTAATTGTATTTACGTATTTTCATTTTTGTTCGCCGCCTTGAGTCGCCTTTGCGAGAGAGTGCGGGACAGAAATTAAAAATGAAATTAAAAAATGAAATAGTAGCCTCCCAGGCAGGAGGGGTGAGCGGTACCCAGGTAGAGCCCCCAAGGAGTGTTGCGGGGGGCCAAGTGGTTGGAACATCAGTCGGCAGGGTAGCATATGGCCAAGAGCATGCGGGCCCCCAATTGCTCATGGTTAATTGGGCGTGGGCTTGGGTTATGCCAGCTATTGCCCCAAATACAGGACAGGACCCCTCCACCCCACCGGCAGTGGATGAATCAACGGGGGCTGGACCACTTCCTAGAGACCCCGCCCCCCCCCCCATCCAGGGAACAAGTTTGGCCCAACCGGCTCTGGGCCTAGAAACACCAAGGGTGACTCACCCCCCAGCGGTGTGTGTGTGTGTGTCATCCCAGATGTGGCGGTCCCCTTTGGGAATCATCTACCGCAATCCACAAAGGAGAAGATATGGTGAGGGGAGTATGTGGACCTATTTGCACTTTCACTCGGAGCAGGAGGATGCAAAAGAAAAAGAAAAGTTCCGCCGCCCAAAGGCAGATCGCAACTGGGATAACTGGACATCAGCATACACAGTGTACATGGGGATAATAATGCAGGCCGACCCCAGGCGCGGATTGGAGCTCCATAAATACACATTGTCCGCAGAGCCCATGGTACAGGACCTCCTGGGGCGTGGCTACGCTATGACGAAGCATTTTGTCATAGGGCAGCTAACACTCCCAGGCTCCCTTGGGACAAGTATGCACCGGATTTGTGGTTTGAATGTATGGTTGATGCCACGACCGCAGCACGTGTGGACAGCGGGCACCCTTTGGTGTGAGGTGGGGTGGCATCCACAAACAATCCATTTCGCGGAGACAGCCGCAGAGTGGGACAAGGAGGACCTGGCCCGTGCTGGGAATATAACAAGGCGGGCTGGTGCAATCTAACCACCTGCAGGTTTCGACACGGTTGCTCAAATTGTGGAGGGGGGCATCCGGCCATCACCTACTACCGTCCCAGGCAGAGGGGTACCCGGGGTAGATTTAACCAGGGAGGTGGAAAGGGAGGCCGAGGAATGTCCCCGGGGCCCCACCCTGGAAAGGGGACCGACACCGGTTCAAACTGATCACCTAGACAGAGTGTTAAGAGGCCACCCCAACAGGGCAGAAGTTGAGTATGTGGTACAAGGTTTTAAACAGGGATTCCTCATCCTGGCTGGCCCAGTTTCCCAGCAGAAGGCAGTTCACAACTTGAAATCCTTAGAAGGGAGGGAGGACTTAGTTAGAGCAAAAATCGCAAAGGAAGTGGCAGAGGGGCGGGTGGTCGGACCTTTCAAACACACACACACATGAATGACCTAGTGGTGCCTGTCATGGAGGAACATAGGGTCACGCAGGTGTGATACTGGCCTACATGTAGACTACAAGTCTAGTAAATATGTAAAGCAAAAGATTCAACATGTATGTAATGTTACAATTAAGAAATGTAAAATTCAAATCAGGACTGTGAGACTGACAAAACTCCAGGAAGTAGAGACAGTTAAAATAATGTATATTGGGAAACCTTGCCAGACAGAACCCTATGGAGATGCAAATGGATCTTTTCAGTTGACTTTCTGTGTACGTGAGGGCCGCAGGTTCCTCCAGGGTGGGAAGGAGAGACAAAAGACTCAGATTTGGTATTTAAGGAGGCCATTAAGTCATCTTCACACAATCGCTTGGCCAGAGCCATCTTGAGCAACTGCATTTGCATCCTAAAACCTGCCAGCAAGCAAGGCTGGAAGACATGGACTGAGAGACATGATTTTGCTTTCTACCAACTAAGAGATCAGTGCCTAGTCATTCTACATATATGACTGAGGGACCAGAACCTATGGACCTTTGTAGGGTAAGATCCTTATTTAGGAACTCAACCAGTATAGATTAGGATTGCGTTATATTTACCTTTGATTTCTAGTAACCACTGTGTATCAATTATCTTGTTATGTAAATCAATAAACTGACTTCTTATCTTTATGAAGAAGTGTCCGTGTCTAACATTGGAACACAAGTGAGCAGGGATCATTGGCTCCCAGAACCCAAGCCGCATACGGTAGGGCCTTCAGGGAATTTCAGCTGTTCAGGGTGAACAAGGGATGGGGGACCGGTTTTCCCATAGGGGAGCCAGAGGTCATACAATTTTCAATGGAGCGTCATGAGAAGGGATTGTCCGAAGGCACTATAGCAGGAAAAGTGGCGGCCCTCACCTTTGTTAGTAGACTGAAAGGTTTTCCCGCCCCTGACAAAGGCTTTTACCTTAAGCATATGTTTGAAAGTTGGGCAAGGGCTAATCCGGCCACAAATCCACTGTGGACACTGGGCACCAATAACTACACCCACGTTAGTTCAGTTAGTGGGGACACTACCAGCAGTATGTCGTGATGCCTTTGAGGCACAATTGTTTACTTTGGTGTAGGTCATAACATATTTTGGAGGATTCAGAATTAGTGAGGTGGTGCCCAGATCACGGAAGGACAACATGAACTGGGCATTGGGACTGGAGGACATGGAATCGACTAAGGTTGGATTGAGGGGATTGAGGTTTAGGCTCCGATGTTCCAAGACAGACCAGAGGAGAAGGGGGCAAAGCGTTGAGCTGTATGAATGTGGGATGAAGGCAATATGCCCTGTAGAACAGATGAGGCGGTATTTGACTATCTGCCCATGAGTCCCGGGATATTTATTCATACACAAGGTGGTTAGTTACCCCGGTGATGACTTACCAATTTACAGCAATACTTAGGGCTGCCTTGAATAGTCCAGGACTGCCTGCATGGGAATTTGGGTCCCACTCCTTTAGGATGGGCGCTGCTACAACAGCGGCAGCAGCAGGTTTGCCGGAGGAGGCAATTAAGGCAGTGGGCAGATGGCGGTCAGGGGCATATAAAAAATGTTCGACCTTACCCAAAGTAAATGACAGGTGGTTTTTGTTTCCATTAGGACCTAGGCCCAGCAGGAACAAAAGACGCGTGGTGTGAATCGTGGGCCACAGCTTGGTGCGATGGGCCAGCAGAGCTGCCAAAAGGAATGACTGGGGTTTACATCTAGGACTGGAAGATAGGTTTGCCATAAGGTGGATAGACAAGGGAGGGATGAGATGGAACCAACTGCTCCCGCTGTTAAGGACCTTGGGGGAAGTCATCAACATCACATATAATAGTAATACATCTAGGGGAAAATGACCTCCCAGCCAGAAAAGGGGTTAACTTAATAATAAAGATTAAAGAGGATTTGTTGACAGTTAAACATTGGTTTATAGTTGTTCACATAGTTTGGACTAGTTTTATACCTCGTATTAAGTGGGAAACAGCAATCAAACCAGGAAGGGTGGATAGAGCTAGAAGGAATATTAGTCGAGAAATAGCAAAATGGGTAACAGGTTTGGGAGGAACAACCATTAAACATCCCAGCATAGTGCGTGGACGGATAGACCTGTGCTGTGCAGATGGGGTACACTTATCACCAGCAGGGAATGAGATATATTTAGTAGCATTAGCTGAACACTTGAGAGATTTGTAGTTTGAAGAGGCGGTGGGTGTCGGGGGAGTACATGTCATCTCCCCCTTTTGTGGCAGGGGTCCAGTATGCTATAGTAGGCTCAATAGGAAAGGAATAAGATAGGAAGAGTCATCTCCTTAAGAGATGGGGAGGTGATACTCAGTGTGATGTGGGGCGCAGCGATGTGCGGCAGGTGTGTGCCCATTTAAACACCGTGTGTACGACTGCTGGTGGGTGGGGGGGATGGGTGTGTGGCAGGTGTGCCCATTTAAACACCATGTGTACGATTGCTGGTGGACGGGGGGGCGGCGAGTGTGCACCCATGTAAACACCACGGGCGGTATGTATTTGTGCATGCGTGCTCCCGCCGCACACCCACCTCCACCCGCGGAGCCCTCAGACAGAACAGAGGATGCTCCGCGGGTGTAGGTAGGTGGTGTCCATGTAAACGGGCACACACACACCTACACCCGCTGCGCCAAAACACCCACCCCTCACCCACCCCTGTCCGTATAAAAATGGCCTTAATCTTAAAATGTGAGGGTATTTTCAGAAGTAGAGGTCTTATTTTTTGGGTGCCCAACTGGAAACTTCTTCAAGGGACTGGACTGATTTTCATATGTACTTGAGTGGACACCCATTGTTCCCATTTGTTTTATTTGGAATCATGGGTATCCAGCACCTCTGCAAAGCTGGCCATGGAGCCAGAGTATTCAGAGGACTCGACACTCAAATATTTTCAGAGGTGCTGGGCACACAGACTGCTGAACTGTTCTCCAAATCATACTCCAGAGAATATTAGTGCTGGGACAAATACTTGCTATGAACACCAAATTCAACAAATTCAGGGTATTCTTACCCATTCCAAAAATGCAGATATGAAACAAAATCAATATGTGAATAATATCACATCACCAATGAAGATTTTGAATCTTTCATTTTAAGGAAGCTCATCTAGTGCATATGAAATAGCATGTTCATTTCTGCTCGAGAGTCTAGAAAAACAAAGTCTGAAATCAACTTGCTGAAGACCACAAAGTGAGTGAATGGAAAAGCCAGATTTAGAAGAACCAGGGTCCACTTGGTCCCAATTCTGTGCTCAGACCCCAAACCTTCACCTTATAAGGGACTTTTCTCTGAATAAGTAAGCGAAATGACAAAGCACAAGGTAAAAGGACTCAACCAGCCCAACAAAAGTACATTTGATTGGGGAGAACCCTCCACAAGCAGGTCACATTTCTATAGGAATGCAATTACATCCGCCCCTAAAGAGCCCAATTCCACCTGGTTGTGCAGTGAGCTCCTGAGAAGCAGGTAATGCAGGAGTGTTCAGAAACTCCCATGGGTTGGGTAACAGAAGCTGAAGGCCACAGGAATGACAAGCTCCCTCTGCACTGGAATCTCCTCTGTGCTATTATCTCTGTTGGGGGGCTGTGAAATATTTCTGCTCCTCTCCGACGGCTGGTGCCCATCTCATCTTTTGCGAGTTCGGAGCAAGCACTGCATGGTGCTGATTTAAAACAAGAGCTCAGCTGTTTGCTTGTATTTTACATTTCATGAAACTAAATGTACCAGAGAGTATTAAAGATCAATGCGGATTGATGCATTCCCAACTGCAACCACTGGCTTCCGAGTACGCACACAGCCTGGCTTTCAAAGTCCCCCAACTCTAGACATCAAGCAGCACTGCTGCTCTTTATATCAGACCTCACTTGCTGCTTTTTTTTTTTTTTTTTTTAAATAACCCCTTGGCCTAACCCTTTCCTCACCCTGTGCCCTTAGAAAGGTCAGTACTGAAACCCAGAGGTCACTGAGAAGAAATGTGCACGGGTCAGAGGGGAGAGGAGCTGAGAGGGAAAGAATTTCACCTCTGTTCAAAGCATTTGTCAGAGCAGGACAGGTCTCACCAGGAGCAAGGCAAGGAAAGCTCAGGTTTAGCTGCTGATGAGAATTACACAAGTGAGAGATGGTATCACGAGACAAATGGGATCCTTGCTCAGCAGACAGAAGCACCAAACTAACACAAGCAAGATAGAAGATATAATTTATTATTTATTATTATTATTATTTTGAATTTCCCCCACAAAAGGACTCAGGGAAGCTTACAAAAGTAAAACCACACAACCAATACACAAGTGACATTCCCATCCACAGAACAATAAGAGCCTCCCTCCTCTCCCTCCTTCCCCACAACCCCCACTTCATATCACACACACAATAAAATACAATTAAACAAGCTGGACATCTAGACCCCTCCTCCCACCTGCCAGCCCCAAACCTTCAAAGACAAATGGCTAGGGGCCAGATCCAAGAACTTTGAATATGAGTAAAAGTTGGAATGGACCTTGAGAGTACTCTAGTCCATCTCCCTACTTGTACTACCCTCAATGAGTATAGCCAGGGACCCGAGTTCACTGCACCAAAAAATCTTAAATTCTGCAACCAGTGAAGCCAAATTCTGCAAATTCACCGTGAGCAATAATATTTGCATAATTAACTTGATTTGCATAACTCTGCATGCTGGGAAGCAAATTTGCAACAGGTTTGACATAGAATCACAACTTTGCTAATCAAACACAACTCAAATCCTCTGGAATTTCAGCAACCCAGAATTCTCACCTCATAATAAAACCCCAGACCTCCCTCACCCAAACATAGAACCTTCAGACCCCACCCACCCACAATTCATCTCCCAGGGGCCTATTGACCCTCAGGTCATGGTCACACCTCCCGGACAGACGGCAGCTGCAGCAGCAGTTTTGGTTTGGGGCCAGGTGATAAGTTTATGCCCGAGCCAGGATTTAAAGATCCTGCAGACAGCCCCACTGCAGTGTCACTGCAATTTCAGCCTGGCACTGCGAGGATTGGCTGATTCTGAACAAATCACTGCAAATTGCAGCAACGCAGTCAACTCGGGTCCCTGACTATAGCCACAACATTCCTGTTAGATGAATATCCAGATTCTCTTTGCAATCCTGCAGCAATGGAGAGCCTGTGACTTCCCTAGGCAACTTGATCCATTGCTGCACAGCTCTTACTGACAGGATGTTTTTCCTGGTATTAAACCAAAATCTACCTTCCTGTAATTTAAGATCATTATTTCTAGTCCTGCTCGCTGTAGCAAAGAACAGTTCCTTGCCATCCTTTAGATATCTGAAGACTGCTATTATGTATTCCCTTAATCCTCTCTTCACTAGGCTAAACCTATCCAGTTCCTTCAGCCTTTCCTCATAAAACTTGCTTTCCTGACCCTTTATCATTTTTGTTGCCTCGTTCTCTGAATGCTCTAATTTCTCAATTTCCTCTTTAAAATGAGGAGGCCAAAACTGAATACAATATTCCAGGTGAGGTCTAAAGAGTGGAATTATTACCACAGTACGGCCAGGTGAGGTCAGCCTAGAATTACATTAGTCTTTTTTGCAGTCACATTACACTGCTGATTCATACTCAGTTTGTAACCAATCAAAATCCCTAGCAGGGATGAGGAACCTTTTCTTTGCCAGGGGAAAATTTGAAAAATAGTACAAATTCAAAGGGGCAGGGACAGGGGGGCTTAAGGATGTGTTTCGGAAAACGAGGGTCCAGATCATGGATATGTGCCACGAATATATCCCCCGTCTATGGCCCTCATCTCTGCTCTCTTACCCTGACCTCAGGTTTTCAATGCTTGAGGTTAGGAATTGTATCCAGGGGCCAGATGCAGGAACTGGAAAGAGGGGCACTTAAACACTATGTGTAAGCATTGACCCCTGGGCCTGAGGTTCCCCACCCCAGATCCTTTTCACATGTGCTGTGACCACATACATATAAGTATATGTACAACCACCCCCACTCTGTAGTCTCTCACCTGAGGGTATTCCCTTCCTTCCCCCCTTCCTTACATCCATATGCCTCTCCCCCTGTCATGGGGTGGGATGGGAGGTTTGAATCCAACTGTCCCTTGGGTTTGGAGGCACGTGGCATGGCATTTTAATGCAGGTTTTAGAATGCAGCATCATACACTCTTATTACTCCAATCCTGCACCATTAAAATGAATGGGAGCTTTACAATTGCGTATCCGGTCAAGCCCTTTCGTAGCCAAACAATGCAGCACCTCCTCCACAGTATTAGTGAGCAATTCTCTTTCCATTGTCACTCCCATTGCACAGCTGGGAAAGAAGGTGCAGGGAAACGAATCAGTTCACCTAGCATCACACACTGGACTCCACTAAACCCAGGTTTCTTCCTAGGCAAGTGCCTTAAAACCCTCACAGGATCTCTTGGGGTATATTCCTACCCCGGGTGCACATCTCTTGCAATAACTCACAAGGCAGTTGTAGCTCTCCAGCTTTGCCCTTTTATGACAGTCACCTGCACACAGGCATACAATATCCCCAAAGGAAAGTCGTATTAACCATTTTTTAGGGGACCGAAAAGGCTCCTGGGGGAGAAACATACCCCAATTCACTTTACCATGGGGTAGATTTATACTTCAGTCTGGGGTGGAAATATCAGATTTCATGTTAGTTTACACATTCAAGCAATTTAAAGTGCCAAAGGACTGGGGTAAAAAACCCCTACCCCATGAGACCAACAACACTGTATTTTTCATGAAGTCCTGTGGTTACAGTAAGCAGTTTCTTTTCTCTCTGTTGATGATTACTGGAGCTACTGCATTATTCTAGGCTGCACAGGACAAAACTCACTTGGATGACTGGGACTAGAGGTCGAAAAGCCAAGAAACTGTGGGAGTCCAGGAGGCAGAGTGGGGACTGACCACGGGAAACAGTGAGGTTGGTAGCACCCCTCTAGAAAGCTCTTATGCAAAAGGAGAGTGTTAGCCCGGAACGAGCAGGGCCCAGCCATCCAGCTCAGGCCATCATGAGGTGGTTCTGCAGCTGATGGTTGTGACAGCAGCTATTGCTGCCAGATTTATTAATGCACCACAGGCAGGGGAAGCCATTAGAATTCAGTGCTTTCCACTGGCCAGGGAGGCCTTCACCTCCCCCCTTCCTGCCTGTGTCTGGCGCCACCAAAGCCACGCACAGCTCTGACCCCCTGCACAAGGGAGCAAGCAGGAACTCAGCGCGCTATTTATCTCTCATTGCCTCATAGACTAATGGCCCCGCTGGCCTGGCCCTGACTAAAGCGCCTTCCACAGCTCCACTCTGCAGCAAATACAAAAGCCGCAGCAGTCACTAAAACCAGTCGAGGGAGACGCAACAGCTGGGGCCACTCTCTAACCTGACACATAAAACAGCCTGGGGGGGGGAGTCAGAGGACAAAAGGAGCAGCAGTGGAGCTTAAGCACCATCTCCACCACCTCCCCCGTTATTCTGCCAACCCTATGGAAACTGCCAAGTTTGCTACTTGGACTAGGTGCTGTGGTGTTTGGCGGGTTCTTAGGGAAGAGTTTTTAAGACAGAGCACTTGAGGGAGAGAGATGTTTATTACAGACTTTACCTGGACGCTAGGGACAATCCCAAGCCTCGAGTGTGCTGCCACACAGCTTGTGCATGTGCTGCAGGCCCCATGCTGGGGATGCGTGCATGTACATGTGTGCACGGCAGCATGTGCTCTGCACTGCTGGGCTTGGGATTGGTCCCCCTGTGTCTCTTGCTGTCTGGTGGAAACTCCCCTCCAGAATAAATGTAGCAATTCAGGTACCTCTATAAGGGTAGACCGAGTTGATAAACAAGCAGGTTTTTAACGGGATAATACCCTCACGGGTACTTCCAGTGTTAAGAGACCCACTCTCCCCCGTTGCCTTTCTACCAGTTATTAGAGGCACCTGAAATGCAGCTAGTGTGGGTGTTTTTTCACACAGACAGCACCCCTGCCTCTGCCCCACCTCACCCTCAGGCAGGCCATTAGTTTAAAGGCAGCCCGTCAGATGTGCAGGCAGAGCAGAGGTGGGGAAGACTGTCCATGCTCTGGGGCAGCCCTGCTGGCAGTGCTCTGAGACATTCAGGAGCACCCCCAGACAGCCCAATTTTAGGCCGCAGCGCTACGGTCCGTCTTCCTGGGGGCCAGCCACTGCAGCCCTCTTTTCAGCCAGGGGTTGCCCCGCCCAGGCAATGCCATAGTGCTGCGGGTGGCAGCCCAGAGCATTGGGTGATCTGTCCACAATTCTATGGTGTGGGGGAGGGGGACACGGTGTGGGCAGATGTGGGTCGCCACAGCTGGTGGGTCCATGTAAACCCAATGCAGGCAGGGGATGTGGGGCTGGCTACTCCCAGAGCAGGACCAGGGTGGCCAGCTCCAGAGGGGAGGGGGGGGGGCTAGTTAGAAGGGGCAGCAGGCAGGACTCATAAACCTGGTATCTTATGGCACAATGTCCAACTCCAAAAGGGAAAATAAAAAGCAACAGCAGGAGGTGAGAGTGTAGTCATGTCATGCAATCTGAACCAGCTTAGCTATGAGACATCAAGGTAAGCAGAGGAGCAGAAAGTCTGCCATTGCTGGGGTGGGCGTAGTGCAGTACATAAGTGTGGATAATTGCACACCTTCAGGCTCTGTCACCGCGCAAAAGAGAAAAAGCAGCTTCTCCCTTGAGCAGGAAGACAGTTTTATTACCGCACTTCAAAGTATGGTGCCTGACATGCAGGCATCTGCCATTTTTAGCTCTTAAAATACATCTTCTGCCTCTTATGGGACAGGACAGAATAGTTCTCAATAGGGTATATTTCAATGCTTTCTTTGGCCTAGTTTTATATGAACAAAAGCAGTATAGGAGAGTAGTTAACAGTTCAAATATTGGGAAATATTTCCTACTAGTCAGCTGAAATTCTTTCTTTCCCTTAGAGTTTTCGTTGTGGTACTTGCAGGCCCCAACTGAGATGAAAGCCCATGGCACCAGGTGCTGTAATAAGGGGGAAGATAGTCTCATCCCAGAAGAGCTTGCAACAATAGGTGGGAACAGTCACAGAAATGTCCCTAATGACCCAACCCAACCAGAACTTGCACTACAGCCCAGATCTCCCAAAATCCACTCTGATATTCTGCTTGCTAGACCATGCTCAGGTGCTCAACCTTGTAGGTGTAAACTCCACTGATGTCAACGAGAACTCAAGGCACTCATTTCTGCACTTGTTTCAATGGTGTATATGTCCCTTCATGCCACACTATACTATCCCCGCTCCTCAGTGGGGATTATACACATGCATAGGCTTAAGTCAGAAGGGTTATTGTGTTCATCCAGTCTGATCTTTTGCATCAAGCCCCAAAGTTGTGCTTAACACACATCTCAAATACACTCGCAGCAGATGCTTGTCAAGTCCCACTTAGTCATCTTCACTTGGCCAAGCAAGAGAATATTTTGTCTTCATTATTCATCCCAGCTCCTTTAACATTTTTATTGCTTGTCTAATTCACCTCCAATTTGAGGACAACTCTCAGGTTCAGAGGTGTTCAGAAAGTCTTAGCAAGGATTAGGGTTACCATATTTCCCCTTTAAAAGAAGACGCTTATGAAAAAATACATTTTGCAGGGCTGCACTGGAACCAATGCAGCCCTGCACCATGTATTTTTTCATAAGCGTCTTCTTTTAAAGGGAAGGTATGGTAACCCTAGCAAGGATATATGGAGAGGAGACTGCCGCTATCTGAGGCAGGGTGGTTAAATGGTTATGGCACTTAACTACATCACTGAAGGCTGTGGGTTCTGGTCTTGCTTGGGCGCCAGCCCACCTGGATGTGAATGGGTACTTGATCCAACAGGTTAAGGAAGGTAAAGATCAGGTGGTCAGACATGGTGCTGGCCATATCACTCCCTTGTACACCTAGGCCACATGAAACTGATGCAACTTAACCCCACTGGCATGATGAACCAACAGGCTGTTGGCTCAGGGAGGTCTTTGACTACTATCTTCTCCCTCCTTGTGTCAGGATGTTCCGAGTGAGCAGATCCAAGACAGTATTACCTTTTTCATTTAATCCACAACATTGTCTTGCATGCCTTAGGGACCAGGGTGGTCCACTAAAACAGCATGCTGGACTTGCAGCAAGGAGTCCTTAGTTCATAGCCTGGCCTCTCTGGGGGGCCTTAGATAAATTGTTGTCTTTTAGCCTCAGTTCCTCCTCTGGAAAATGGGATTGCTGACATCAGGCCTGGCTGGTATGAAGTTATTTATTTATTTATTTAATTTATTAAACACATTTATATCCCGCCCCTCCTGCAATGCAGCCCGGGGCGGCTCACAACATAAAACTAAAAACAATAAAATACATTAAAATTCTAATAAAACAGTCAAATCTTCAACATAAATATTAACAGGGCTTAGAAAACAAAGGGATGGGGATTAAAAGAAACCCTCCCTACCCTCCCCCAAAGGCCTGGACAAACAGCCAGGTCTTACAGTTCCGCCGAAACGTTACAAGGCTTGGGGCCAGGCAAGCTTCCTCCGGAAGGGAGTTCCACAGCCGCGGCCCTACCACCGAGAATGCTCGCTCCATCGTGGCCCCCCGCTTAACACGGGGGACCTCCAGGAGGGCACCCCCGGCAGACCGCAGGAGCCGTTCCGGGGCGCGAAGGGCGAGGCGGTCCCTAAGGTAAGAGGGGCCAAGGCCGTATAGGGCTTTATAGATCATCACTAGGACCTTGAACTTGGCCCGGCACACTATCGGCAGCCAGTGCAGCGCTCGGAGCACCGGTGTAATGTGCTCCCGGCGACCCGTCCCCGTAAGAAGACGAGCCGCCGCATTCTGCACCAGCTGCAGCCTCCGGGCCAAGAACAAGGGAAGCCCCACGTAGAGCGCGTTGCAGTAGTCGAGCCTCGAGGTGACAAAGGCATGGATGAGGGAGGCCAGGTCCGGGCCAGAGACGTACGGACGCAGCCTACGCACCAGATAAAGCTGGCGGAAGGCAGCCTTAGCGACTGCCTCCACCTGCCGCTCCAGACGCAGGTCTGCGTCCAATACCACCCCCAGACTCCGGACCTGCTGAGCTACAGGAGGGCGAACCCCCCCAACCAGGGGGGCCACCACCCCCTTCGCCCTCCCCACAACCATCACCTCCGTCTTATCTGGGTTGAGCTTCAGTCTGCTCAGCCGCATCCAATCCGCCACATGTGTCAACTAGTATATATACACTCTGGGAGCCAGTACCCCTAACTACTAGGATTTATTTAGCACAGGCAACACAGGGTGTTTCAACATGCAGCATAAACCACTTATAATTCACATGTTTGTGTGCACATGTGTATGCATAAACATGGGAATGGCCTATGGCCACATGCCAAACCTGGATTTGCTGCTCTAGAAAAACTGAAGTAGCAGTCCTGACTTTGGGCTCACACATAGCTAACAATTTGTGGAAACTAGTCTGCTCAATTGAGAGGGTCCAGCTTCCCACCCATTAGCTGTTTGTCAGGGTGCAAGATGGCCCCACGAACACTGAAGTGGTGTGGGCAGGGGTGTCCCCGTTTGCTAGCAACCTCCCTGGTCTCTTCCTAGTCAGGAGTGCTTCTGGCAAACTGGGATGTCCTGCTAATAGCAGCCCCAGCAGAACTTAGGGCTCCTGACAGCAGAGTAACGTGGGTGTTGTTCACATGTCTTGCAGCAGATGCAGCAGTTCACGTGTGCTGCTCTGTGGTATGGAGAATCAGAAGCAGCATGTGCACACATCACCTTACAAGCCTAAATACACTATCAGCCCTAGGTTTCTCCCTGTCATCCTGCTCTCCAAGTTTGCAGCTCATGCTGCCTAAAGAACCACAGTCAAAGTGAATCATTTAAAGAAACTTCGAGCAGAGAGGAATCATTTCAGATTGCTAAAAGTTCTTGCTCTCATTGAAGTGCAAATACAACTCCAATTCAGATTACTGGAACATAGGTACGTGCAGCTACGAGCATGCCTCGTAGTATCTAATGTGCACCAGGTGGAAGTAGCTGCAAAAACTTAGAACACTCCATGCTAGGTCTGCTTCAATCCCCCCCCTCCCCAAAGGAAAGTTTTTTCCACAGTAAAACAATAGTGGAGCCCAAAAACATTTGACTGAGAATGCTCCAGTTTCAACAAAATGTTTCAAGTTTACTAAAATGCTGGAATTCTGCCCCCCCCTCCCCCGTTTTTGAGGTGTTCTTTTTTTTTCAATAACCAAAAGTTACTGAATCATAAAAATTGCAACTAACTCTAATGAATACTCAGAACTTATCAAAGCAAATTTTAGTAACATTTGCAAGAAACAAAATGTGCCTTATCTGAACGTGCCTCAGGAGAAGTGAAAACTCAGAGACAGCTAGGACAGACGACCTGATCCTGACAGGCAGGTCAAATCTGGGGTTCAATGAATTGAGAAGATAGTGCGAAATATGCTGCAAGAGTATGCAACCTTGTTTTCATACAAATATCCCTTCTAATGGAAAACAAGAACAAAGGACATTTGGGTGAGGAAGGTGGAATTATTTCCCAAAAAAATTTTTTATCAACATTTTCCAGACGGTGTCAGCTGCTCTTTAATGCTCCTAGAGGAATAACACATGGATCTTGTTGAACCTAAGTTTTATGATGCCTCTGATCACGGGTTTCTCAGCAATCACAGTTGAGATGTGATACATGTTTATAAAGGACAGATTAAGAATGTCGTCTCTCCTCCCCCACCGCCCAGCAAACACCGAACCACCACTCGTATCCCTTTCTATTCTTTTCTGTATAGAGTTTCCAAAGATAAGCCACCACACCCATCACCGCTGTGCAACTGGGGCTTGATTCTGTTCTTATTTACACCCAGGGGCGTAGCAAGGTTGGAGTGGGCCCAGGGAAAATAAATAGACTTGGGCCCCCGTACCCTCATCCCTGGGCCAGGTCACCGCTGCCTCTCTGCCAAGTTTCAATCCTGGCCAGAGTACGGGAGCCCCAGGAGGCCTGGGGCCTGCCCATAAATTGGGCCTGTAAATTCTATAAAATGAACACGTTAACTTTTAGCCTATCAGTACAATGTGCAAGTTAAAGAACATTTAAATATTATGTCCCCCGTCCCTCCCCCATGGCTGGTAGGAAGCACAGGATGCAGATATGGCAGCAACTCTGTATTTAAAAGACAACATTCTGGGACAGACGTGTGAACCTCCTTTTCCAGAAAACACCAGGTCCAGCGCAAATCCCTCAGAAAACAGGATTGCCATGTTACTCAAACTGGTGTCTGACGTTATGCATAACGGACACCAGAAAATTCACACAACAGTTCCTGTGTCAAGTCTAAAACTTCAAGTAGAGCCATGTCAGATCTTTTGGAAAAAGACTCAGTCTTGACTTACAGACTTCAAGCAATGTCCAAGTTGGTCCAGAAGTGAATCAGCATCACTATTAAAAAGAACACTTCGACTTCTTTCTACTCTGAGCTTGCCTGGCTTCAGTTTCCATTCATTTGATCTCACCCTGCCCTGGTGTGCTAAATTAGAGAGCCATTGGGAAGGCACTTCTCAGACTCGGTTGAGGGTCATAGTCTTGCTGCATTTGGGTCTGGCAAGAAGCTGAGTGCCACAAAGTACAAGCTGAGAATTTGCCAAGTGCTCAGAATCTTGCTAACTCTTGGTATTCTGGGGAGGAGAGGGGAGAGTGCTGAGTCAGCACACTAATCCTCACTGCCGGCCCTACCTGTCTACAAGATGAAAGAGTGATTGAAGGCCATCCTCAGTGCATGCTCTCTCTCTTTCTTATTAAAGCAAACTTGGCGAGTCTTTCCCCAGCTGGGTAAGTGGAAGGTAGCAGGCGTTTCCATGACCTAGGAGCACAAGTGGATACTGACTGAATCATTACTTTCACATGTAACCTGTGGCTGACCTTTTCATACCTCCCTTGAACCTGCCTTTCATCCCCATCTCTACAAATGCATCCACAGTCTTACTGACTCCTCTTCTATTGCTGGGAAGCAGAGGAGTCTGACCCATTGCTTTGAAATTCTGACAGCACATACTGCACAGATATTTGCAACACACTGTCCTGATAATGGGGTGGGGGAAGGGAGAGGGATACAATTATATTAGGCCCCCAGGCTGAGGTGACAGGGAGGGGAATACCTACAGGAATTTTATTTCATAATTTCATAATATACCTTAAAATGTATGAGTAAAATAATAGTTGTAAAATCTGCAACTAAGGGTGAAATCAAACAAGATGATAGCCTGCTGGAGTCCATGTTTGGTCTGTACAGCCCCCCACGCAGCCCCCACTCACATTTTTAGCACATTAAGCCTAATAAATGGGCAGCCCCCTTCCCGTATTTCATGTGCTTATGGCAGCCTCTACTAGTGATCTCCCTCTCCTGCAGCCACCTCTCAGACTAGAGGAGCACAAGAGATCTCCCTCCCCACAATCTCCTTCCCTGAGAGGTGACCCGCGGGAGAGGGAGATCTCTAGCATGCCTCTCAGTAGAGAGGTGGGAAGGGAGACTGTGAGGGAGAGAGATCTCTAGTGCACCTCTCAGCTGAGATGCGGGGAGGGAGGCTGCAGAGAGAGAGATCTCTAGTGCGCCTCTCAGCTGAGAGGCAGCCATGGAGAGGGAGACTGCTACCCCTCCTACCTCCCAGCTGACCAGGCATGCTAGGCAGGACTCTATGGTGCTGGTGTACCTGGATGCCAGTCAAACCTATTTGACAAGATGCAGACATGTGAGCACCCATTAGCCCTGATTGGCCCACATTGTCAGTCCGCGAAGTCCCTGGACTCCTTCACGAGTGGCGGTTCTGTGGTAACCTTGTGGAGGCCATGTGGCAGCCATCTAACAGATGGGCAAGTGGTGACATAGCTGATGAAGGCTAATGGGGGCTATCATCTTCTTGATTTCAGCCTCAGACCCCACCCACTAGGGATCCTGCCATCATGCCTTAAGTTGGCAGGAGATTGGGTCTTTGCTGTGTTAGGCCCCTCGCAAAAAGCACCTAAAAACTTTTGTATACTACGGGTAGAGGTGTGCACCAGGGGCCCATGTTGTTTTTGTTTTTCATTTTTGTTATTTAAATCTGTCTTTTTCATTTTTGTAAGTATCAAATTGTTTTCGTTTTTGCTTTCGTTTTCCATTGGTTTCAATGGAAAACACATTTCTGGCTGTACCTTTTTTGTTTTTCCACTATATTTGGCTGAAACATGGAGTGATTATACCTCCAATGGAAGGCATTATGTGTACCAAATTCCAAAAAGCCTGGATAAAGGAATCCAATTTTAGATGCAGTTGAATTATATTATTTTGCAAAGATCTTCATATACATTCTTAACTGTAACGTCTTTGCCTTACATTTAATGTAGATTAAACTTGGCACATTTATACCCCTTCCTATATTTACTATCTCTGCCAACTTTCAAAAGGATTGGAATAAGGGTCCTGGTGGTATAAGCAATTAAGTTATAAATGTATGTCTGACTGTAACAACTTTGTAGTCCAACCAGTGTACATGAAATTTGGCATGGCTCTAGTTCACACTATCATGATCTTCTCTGCCAAATATCAGAAAGATGTGATAAAGGGTCCCAATTTTATATGCCTGTACAGCATATGCAGAGAAGGAGTCTATGCCAGGGATTCTCTTATGTGTCACTGTGGTATAAGATCGGTTTGTGATGCCAATTGGCCAGCAGAAATGTCAATCAAATATCCTCATTCTGTGCTGTGACCATCCCAACATCTCTCCCCCACCTGTTACTGGGATGTTGGAAGCATCTGTTTAGGAAAGAGCCAATAGAGATTTTCTTATGTCCTCTGTCACAGTGCTGCAGGATGTCATTGTGATGATAATTTGCCAGTCTGGATGTGTAAACTATGTCTCCTGATTGCTGGGATGCTGTCCCCAAAGTCCCAGTTCTGTCCCTTCTATGCCCGCTTGAGTGCTGCCCCCTATGCCACTACCGATTGGTCCTGTAAAGCTGGAAGCATGCAATAATTGGCCAGTGAATGTATCTGTCAGTCTTTTGGGTTGCTCAACATGCTCCCTCATACAGCCTCCCTCCCTCTGCCATGCTAGGTGCCTGCCTCTGGCTGACACTGCGTGTGCTGCTATTTATCTGAATAATGGTCTTCAAGGGGTCAACTTCAATTGCTTATAAAATTGGGTCCCTTTATCAAATTGTCCCGTGGTTTTGTAGAGATGACAGGGAAGGTACATGATACATATCTGCCAAATGCCCTGTAAACAGGATGGGATATAAAAATGTTACAGCAGGAAATGTATTTTAAAGGTAATGTCTTATACCATCAGGCCCCTTTATCCAATCTTTCTTAAAATTGGCAGGAGTGTTAAGCTTTTGGATGGACATAATATTCACAGGTTTCATGCAACTTGGATGGAAGATAAAGAAGTTGTAGCCATGAATGCATATGGAGCTTTTCTTAAAATCACAACATTCAAGGGCTTCTAAAATTGATTTCCTTTATCCAAACGTTTTGAAAATTGGTACACATAGTGCCCTCCATTGGTGGTACAACCTCCCCATGCCTCATCAGAATTGAATCTGAAACAAAAAAGCTATAGGCAGAAATGTGTTTTTCAGTTTTTCCCCTTTATTTCAAAACAAAATGTTGTTTTTGTTTCTACTTTCATTATTATTATTTGTAGTTTTTGTTATTGCAATACCGATAATGAAAACTACAGTTTTCATTATCATTATTGTAACAACAAAGATGACATGCACACCCCTAACTATGGGTACTTTTAGAGGATCCAGTGCTGGCTCCCCTTAATTTATTTTTTCCTTTCCCTTTTAAACTGTTATAAATTATTTTAATATGACTTTTCAGTGGCTTTATAGTGTTTTATTGTATTTTTGTATCAAAGTTGTGAAGCACCCTGAGCACTAATCAGTAGGGGATGCCATACAAATAATGTTTATTAATGTATTAATTATTAATTATTATTGTTATTGTTATTATTGTTATTAAATAGTGTGTGTGTAAATATGGTACTAGTCTGACCTCCAGAAATTGATTTCAAATCTTATGATAGGGGAGATGGGAAGCAGGGGCAACCAGCTACCAGAGAGTTCCAGAGGCCCAATTTTTTCTCAGTGGGCCTGGCAATAATGAAGCAATTTTATTCTTCTATACAATAGCATGTGACAACCCAGGACTGATTATGTAGCCCTTCCCCAGCACTTAAGCTTCACACCCATTCTGCAAGATGGGTGCATATTTAAAAGAGACAGACGTTAAGATATTGAATACAAATCATACTGTGAATATTTTGACTCAATCTCTTGCTGTAGCTGTAGGTACCACTACCCAGACAAGAAATTGCACTCTACAAACCTGGCCCCAAGTCTACTGATGTAGCTACCATTTCTTCACAGTGTGGCACAGAACTGCTTAAAAAAATATCAGCATTGTTTCAAGGGAGAGATCCCCTCCCCATCTTAGTGCTCAACAATAAGGGAACAGACATAAGAGATACAGCTGGAAAGGCTACAGCAGGGACATTTCAGAGTCTCTTTTCTTCTTAGGTGAGACCCCCTTTAGCATATGTTAATGAAATGCCTAATCCCAAATGCATTCCAGGGTTTATCTGTTTATTGCTTTGAAAGCTTATGGAGTCAATCTACAGATTCAGCATATGGAATGAAACATATTAGGTTTGGATATTTGGGACTGAAAATCAGTGGATTCAGATCAGCAGAAACACTGATTGGTACCTGTGCATCCTGGGATGTGTCTCTTTCCTTCTCATGAGTTGCTAGGTAGGTAACTCGCTGAAAACTGGTCTCACAGTCCTGGCAATAGATAACATCTATGGGGGGGCAGGTGGCGCTATTATCCCCTCTTAAAGATGGCCTCCTTCCCCTACCGTGTCTTCTCGCGGGAGTGCCGCCGCCACCCGCTGTAAGGTGTGAATGCGGTAAGAATCCCACACGCAGCATATTTATATTTACCCACAGCGAGATTTTATGCAGTGTGTTTGCCGCATACGTCTAAAAGCAGTCTTTGGCTAGTAAGAGAGAGTGAGCAATCATAAACCTCCTGAAGTCAATGAGGAAAGGCCCAATGGCTTCGATAGAGGTAGGATTGCACCCTATTTATCGCGCTCAAGGAAGTCTAAAGACACACAGGAAGTCTATGTCCATTTTTACATGCACGCCCCCTCCCCCACTGGGTGTGCGGGCGGGTGTGCAGTGGGGGGTGTCCATGTAAACACTGCGGCAGTGGGTGGGTGGGATGGGTGTGTACTCGTGGGAACACCACAGGCCATGGGTGGGGGTGCGGGCGTGCTCCCACACAGCACCCACTTCCACCCATAATGCCATCTGGCAAACTGGAGGAGGCGCCATGGGTGGAGGTGGGTGGAGGTGAGGTGAGTGGAAGTGATGTGAGGTGGATGCACACCCACCTCCACCCACCGCTGGCGCACACCCATCCCCCCACCTACACAGCCGGTTTAAAAACAGCCTATGACACTGAAACTAAGTCTACCAAATTCCAGGTTACTACCCAAACAACTACTGAATCATCCTTCCTCTTCCCATTGTGTCTTTAAAAGCTTCACCTTTAATGCTATCAAGTGCAGCCAAAATCCAAAGCTAAAGTCTGTCCCAAGATATGCAACCCAGCCCACCAGATTAGCATGGTTAAGAAGACACACAAGTAGGTTAAGCCCTTCAAGGCACATAGCCAACATGGCCAGCACCTTGTCTGCCTGCCTTTGATTTCCCCAATGGATCAGTACTTACTAGGGATGAGCATACAGATGAACATTCAGATTCGGATCCATTATGGATCCATTTTTTTAACAGATTAAATATGGATTCAGATTATGGATCCGTATTTAAATTAATAAACAAATTAAAACTAAAAATAATAAAAAGCACTTCACCTATGCAAGATTGACGAATGGCCATTTTGTGCATGTGCAGCCCTTTTCCAAAATGGTGGTAGCAACGTTGCTGCCATTTTAGAAAAGGGCAGCCAGTCTGCGCACATGTGGCAGCCATTGCACATGTGCAGACTGGCTGCCCTTTTCCAAAATGGCAGTGAAACTGCTGCCACCATTTTGGAAAAGGGCTTTGCATGTGGAGAACGGTCCTGTGGCCATTTTGCACATGCACAGTAATTTTTTATTTTTCAATATGGATCTGTAATACAAATTTATAATCAGGCAGTGTTTGGTTTTTTATTGCAATGCCGACCCCTCAAAATTACAACTAGCTGGACTGGAGGCAGCTATCCAGTGTAGGAACAAGCAGTATTTGAACACACAGCCTTCAGGGATAGAGTCAGATGTTTTAACCACTCAGTCCCCACCCCTCTGCCTAGCCCAGGAAGGAATTATGAGTCCAAATCTCTCTACAACCACCATCTTGATCATTCTCACAACACTCCTGTGAAGTGGTCACTTTGTATTATTATTCCCATTTTATATTGGTAGGCACTAAGGAGGAGGAGGAGGAGGAGAGATTGTAATTTTCCAAAAGCCACCCAGATAATCTAAAACCAAGGTGGGATTACCTAGGTTTGGAACTTCAGGTCTCCTGGAGTCTCTACAGCTCACCCTTGGTCTCAAGCAAGCAGGGAATAATGACGAAGAAAACAGAGCCATCCGATCAAAGAGCAAGCTTGGAGATCCAGAAGTGGCTTATGGGCCACACAGCTGGTGCAAGAAAGAACCCCCACCTCTGCCCACCCAACCCCCATCTCTTTTAACACATATGTTGGAGGTCTATTGACACAAGCAAGAATGGAGAAACCACAGCTGTTGTCATGGATAAAAGCTCAGAGCCTTAAGAGGAGCCTGAAGGTATTGTAACCCGATTCTCGGACTGCTCTAGGAAGAGTTAGAACATCTGGATCCTTAATGCTTATCTTCATCAGGGCTGTCAGAGCCTTTGATAAACTCACCTCACTGACAGGTAACCTACAAGGGCCCAGATCACCCCAGGGGCAGTGGGAGTTTATAATACTCCTAATCTACTATCACCATTTACTCCCAAGCATCAACATCCATCAGCTTAATTCTTCTGTGAACTCCCCTAAAGCTAAGCTAAACTTCTTGCTACAAAGAACTCCAGGGTGAGGGAGGGTGAGGGGAAGAGAGATTTGATGACAGAAAAAAACCTGTTAATTCCCTTATTGTTGGGATGGTGACAAAATCTTGCAACCAAAAAAAAGCGCTTTATCCACTTTCATGGCAATTATTTCCCCATCACTCATTGCAAATCCAGACCCCCTTGGAAAGCCTAGCAAGTCCTAATCCGGCAGAGAATCTTAACTGATGTGATTTGATCCAGGGTCCCTTTGCCTCCTGCTCCCCTCTGTGCCCCAATCGGCTGCCCCAACTGAAGCTGGATATATTTTTAACCCATCTCTCTGAATTAATAGAGGCTGCTTTTATCTGCTGTGATATTTTTTTTTTAAAGAGGGGGGGGGGAGGAGATGCCATAACACCTGCCCATCAAAAAATCTTGGGAAGATTATTCTCCAATGCCCTGATAACGGGAAATACACTCTTGTTCTCTAATGGAAATAGAGATGTGCGGTGAGCATCAACATTGTCAAAATAGGAAGCAAGGTAAGAGCTTGCTGGGCTGTGTCCCAAACCACAGCAGGAGAAAGCTATGGTCTATGTTATGGGGGAGGTCAGGCAAAGTGATCCTAGTAGTCCCTGCTGGCCTTATTATCGACAGAGAAGATCTCTGGCTGATGGAAACTGACTTGTAACTTCAGTGATATCCTTGGACCTGACAGGATAAATGGCTCTGTAGCTTCTTGAGTTTAATAATCCAAATCTGATGTAAATCATCCCTGTAGAGCCACTGAAGCCAATGAGACACATCCCCAGCTGGTGTAAAACAAAGCAACACTGGGGTTCTGCTGTCCCCAAAAATAATGTGGGAGGTGGTGCCCTTTTCAGGAATGCATGTTGAGGGACTGGGCATCTATCCTCCCCACACACATTCAAACCACAGGAAACCCATGGATTTAACCCTGGTTCTGTTGGAGCAGAGATGAGGATCCAGCCCACAGTCAGTTTTTATTAGGTCCCTTTCCAATTCCTGGATCTGGCTGGTGTATCTACTAGTCCCTACCCTCAATCACTCAGGAGGAAGGCAGCAGAGATGAAGGCATGCATATGAGTGCAGGGATCCATGGTTTGGCATCTTCCCTCCTGAGTGCTCTCCTCTGGTTCCCTGCCGACTTTTATTCAGCCCACAGAGCTTGTACTAATTTTCAAAGTGACCCCCAGGATGAAAAGGTTCCCCACCCCTGCTTTAGGGCATCTCTACATCAGGGAGAAAGGTATATTTTTAACATGTGTTAAATAACTCTTACACCAGTGTGGTGTAATGGTAAGTGCGCAGTACTTGGATCGGGAGGTTGAGGGGACCCCGTTCAAGTATCGCCTTAGCCAGAAACTCACTGGGTGACCTTGGGCCAGTCCCAATATTCTCTCAGCCTCACCTACTTAACACGGTTGTTGTGAGGATTAAAAGTGCTAATTTGTTATATGTGAAGTGCTCCAAGTGCCATGGCAGGTGAGAGCTATATAAAAATACTATTATTATTATTATTATTATTATAGACAGTTAATTTGTGATCAGGTAAAAAAATACCTTACATAGGGTGCAGACATGTTTTTTAAAAAAATTCATATAGGCAGACTAAAATATGTTTAAACACACATCACTTGGTTGGGGTTAATCCTGTATCTTCAGAGGGCTGGCAATACGTATAAACATATGGTCACATGTCTGCTCACGAACTGTAGCACATACAGACACATACATTCCCCATCTTTTAGTTTCAGGAGCAGCAAGCAGAAAAGACAGGTCTGGCTCAGACATAAGATGCATTCTAGAACAGCTATAAACTTTGAGATTAAGTCAACTTTCCCTTGGCCACTCATAGTTACTTCTAGCCAAGACACATCTGGTACCTCCCTTGAGATGCCCATTTTGGAGATTAGGATGTCAGCCATCCAAGAGTTAATAAGGTGCAGAGCAACTTCATTCTTCCAGGGAATGGGCAGGCCCAGCAAGCTTTGGCATCAGGCACAAGGGTGGGGTGGAGTTTTCTTCCCCCTTAGTCTTTTCATGTGCTGAAATAGACTCCATCTGTCCCCTCTTGTTCAGACATAACAGGAACGGAATTTTAGGAGTGTAAATCTCCTTGCGCTCACTTTATTTCTTATGAGCATAATTAGGACAGCAGTGTTGACAATGATGGGGAATTGTGCTCCCTGGGGGCTCTGAATTCCAGCCAGCAGACCGTTAAACAAAAGGACATGCCTGCTGATCAGGAGATCAGCAAGGATGTAATGCTTTCCCGTCCCTCCAGCTGTACCAGTGAGTGCTGTAATCCTGTCGAAAATCTAGGGATGGAGAGTCATTACTGGGAAGGGAGATCACAATGTAATGCTCAGGAGCTGTGGGACTGGTGCTTTCCCTCTCTTTGCCAGTTGGGTTTCAACACTTTAGCGTCCTGGCAACTCAGGCCTTCCCACAGTTTCAAAAAGGAAAAGTGTTCCAATACCATGGCAGAATAATTAAGAATATAAGGAGTGCCATACTAGATCAAGCCAATGGTCCAGTCAGCCCAGCATCCTGTCTCCAACAGTGGCCACCTTTGGTCGCTTCAGAGAAGTGAACAGGCCATAATGGAGTGATCATTCCCTGCTATTGTTCCCGACAGTCACTGGTTACGTCCCCTGACCAACTTGTGCTAGTTGAGTCCATATAACAAGAAAGTGTTTTTAATCTATTGCAGCAACACTCAATCTTGACTGATTTAGGCACCACATGAGCAGACAGTGGGTGATTTCAGACGTTACGGGGCCCGTTGGCCCCGTACCGAAATCACCCTATTCATTCCCCGCCGGGATCACCCCGTAACGCCGCAACAGACGTGCTGGGGGGATCCTGACGGGGAATCTGGGAGGGGGCGGGGCCGCACAGCGCAACGTGCGACCGCACAGCCCCGGCCCCTCCACGCTCCTGCCGCCCGCCCTCCGGGGAGACGGGCGGGCGGCGGGGCCAATGCGGCTGCCGCGGCGGGCCGGATTCGCCACGGCCCGGGGTCCCGCCGGTGATCCCGGGCCGTGGTGCCCGACCAGACGAGACGCCGGGGTTCACCCCAGCATGGGATTGCATTCGACACGCGGCGGCCTCCGGTCCTGCCGCTTCGGCTGCTCACGTGTTGAGTGCAATCCCAAGCCATGGTAACATCTGGGGGGAAACATCCGTTTTCCCCCAACAGACGTTACGCGATCACAGCCACCACGCGGAACTGAGCGTGGTTCACTGTGATATCGTAACGTCTGAAATCACCCAGTGTTGACCAAGGAGGCACAACAGTTAATTCACAGTAGCGTATGCCTCAGGCGGGGCCTGGGGCACAATGCAACTCCAAGTGCTGGTCAACTGTTACCGCTAAATAACTGGTGGACATTTGGAGCTGCAGACCACTGTGAAGTGCAGAGTTCAGGCAGCTGTACACAACAAAGTCACACATTATTAGTGACCAATATGAATCATGCTGTACAGATATGGCTATGAAGCGTTGTATGTCATAGTTCAGGAGCCACTGTGTATTACTGGACAAGTGGCTGGATAGACAGATTGAGAGCCAGGGTTCTGGGGACTGGTAGCCACTTTGCCACATGCGGAACTACCTGAGAAAAGTCCCACCATTACAGTATGCCTGCACCCTGATAATTTTGTGCAGTTTAGAGGCGAGATCACATCATATTACATAGCAACCTGCCACAAATTGGGAATGGGCAGGAATAACAAATGGGCAACAGGGGATCAAACCACCATGACGACTGTATCCTGAGTTGGAGCCAAAGTATCTTTCTATTGGACCATCTACTGTTGTAGTATTTGGTTCAATAGAAAGAAATCATCTGAACTACTTTGTCTCCATCTCTTACTTTTTAAACCAAAATGGCAACCACCTTCTCTTTTATCCTGAGTGGTAGAGCTGAAACAAATATTAATCATGAATGTCATATCCAACAAATTCACACACTTTGATTTTGGGCTAAAAAGGTGTATATGAGCCACTATCTTTTCCATTTTGTTGCTATCGATTTGGGCTAGTCTGGTATGGTTCTCTCATTTATTTTGATATTTTGGTTATTTGGGTCGGTTAGTGCTGAGGTAAGAGCAAGTGTTCCCGTACTGTCCAGAAATACCTACCTTTCAAGAGCACTTGAGGCTGTTCATCAGTATTTCCTATTCATTGATTTCATGCTTCCACTATTGTCAAGAGTGGTGCCTGCCAATTTCTGTCATTTTTCATCAATTTCCATCATTTTCTATCAATTTCCAGTATTTTCCATCAATTTACAGCATTTCCCATCATTTTTAGCAGTTTCCAACACTTTCCATCAATTTTACGTCCCTTAGCCAGTATATAAACCATAGTATTAGCAGTTCAATTCATTTTGTGTTAGGGCGGAATCATCATTTCTGCATGCTACTGAAGAACTACCGGAAGTACTGAACAATTGCAATTCCCGAATGGGAACTAGTGAAAAATAGCAAAAAATAGTGAAAAGCCAGTAGGTTTCCTCGTCACGCAAGTGCAGGTGAATTACCTGTTTCCGACAGAAACAGTATTCACTATGATTGCTCATTTCAGGCCTAGGATCAGTCATTTTTGTATTTTGGTTATTTTGCTTCAGCATTATTAGCACTATTTCACATGCACAGTAGCCAAAATGAACTAAATCAAAATACCAAAATGACCAGCCCGAGTAACTGAAATAAATGAATTAGCTGAACTGGAATATCTGGTTAAGCAGATATGCAAATATCTGTTTCAGTTGTGACCATTGTTCAGCTATTTGGAGGGCTAGCCAAAAAAAATGAATAATATATCAAATCCAGAGTTTGTTTCAGTTCTACTGAGTAGGCCTTGTTCACCCATGACAAGGATTTGAGGGTGTCTGTCCTTTTCTTAATACTTTGGTACCTCTTGTTTAACCTGCATGGCAGTAAAGTATCACTGGACAGAACTGAGCAGTTTAGCTAAAGGGCCTCAATGAGTATTAACCTTCTAGGCAGATCAGTTCTTTAGTGAAAAGCAAAACATTCAGTCTCCCTTTAATAGGTCATTGGGTGCAGAATAATGAGCAAAAACCAAATATCCCATTAGCTAGTTTGGAGCTTTTTGCCGGCACATTGAAAACATTCACTAGTCAATCATCAAGGTAAACAGCCCCAGCAGGAGGCTCGGAAACCTTTATTTGAAAGAGGTGCGGTTTGATCCCTTGTCTTGCCATTGGGAGCTGCAGGGAACAGATTTCACAGTTTCCACCTGTAGTTACTTGGATCTTGGAAGTGGTTGATGCAAATCAATTTCTAAGTTGGTAAGGAAGGGAAAAGGAGTACCTGCTTAACAGACTCACCCGCTTTTAATGAATGGATGGGTTTGGGGGAGGGAAGGCCAAGCAAGCTAAGATGAACAATTACTACCCACAGTCATTGAGTGCTTTGTGCTGCCTGACTTATGTGCTTTACAGAACGCTTAGGCTGATGCGCATACGGCCTGCAGGCAGGTTTATGAGATTAAAGCCCAGCACACAATAAATAATTTAGCATTTTACTGGGGGAAAACACACACACACACACAGTATAATAGCTATTATCTCAAGCAGTATGATGTGTACATACATTTTAAATGCACATCACTTTTATCTACCTGTATCTATTTGATGCAAGGACATGTAACTAAACAAGAGGAAGAAAAATGTACAAGAAGAGGGATTTAAAAAGGGCAGGTGGTGAGATGATAGGGCAGGTTATAATCAGTCCACAAACTAATTATTCTGGACCTGTCTGGGGCTGCTGTTTCTCGGTGTTTGTTTGCCCGTGCGTGTGTTGGAAGAACCTTAAATCCTCATTCAGCCAATTATTCATCCAGATTTTTAAAAAAACAAAACAGGCCACTTTTTATGGAGTGAAACTGTCTCATTTCAATGGCCCTTTGCTTAGTAATTTATTTTCTAGGATAAATGAGCTGCAAGCTAAAGATAAACAGAATGTCAACTATATTCTAGCCAATCTTACAGAACTTGGATCATATGCAGAATACCCTCTAAATGTTTATTTAAAAAAAATAGTTCGCATTCACTAATTATTTATAGTAAAACAGTATCTAGAGCAGTAGGTCTCACAATTTTTCTTGTGTGGCCCCTTTTGAAATTTAAATATAATCCCATGAATCCAGAAAGCAATCAAGACATGCAAAGTATATTGGCTATTAAGCATATTATGACCCTATCCAGAAATGGCATGACTTCACTTGAGGGGACTTGGGGGTGTTCTGGAGACCCACCAAGGCAAAAGACTGAGTACAGTGTAACTTGTTAAGCTCTTTTTATTAGAATACTGTAGACTGTAGTTCAGGCATCTGGATCCAGGTTTCAGGGAAGACAGAACTTCCATATCAGACATACAGAGGTCAGACTTGTGTTGAGAGTGGCTAGGAATACAATCCCTACTCTTTATACGAGGAGCAGCCAAGAGGTCTGAAACAACAAATGGAGGCAAATGCCATTTCCGTCAGAAACTGGTCATTCGCACAACACGGAAACTTAGTAGCTTTTCTGCTGTTTTTGCTAGGGGTGAGACTATCAGCATCAGATTAATCCGATAATGGTTGGTATCGGATTAATCCGATAATACTGATAATTGTATCAGCAACACTGGATTTTTAACATTCCCTATTTTCTTGGATTTTTAACGTTGTGCACCCCGTGCAATCCCCATGCAATCCCCAGAGGTGTGCACCCCGTGCACACCTCCAGGGATTGTGGAAATACAAACGTGCCAGGGAAATGCTGGAAATTGCCATAAACTTGATGTAAAACTGTCATAAAAGTCCTGGAAAGTAACAAAAAGTGATGAAATGATGAAAAGTGACAAAATTGATGAAAAGTGACAAAAACAACGAAAAAAATGCCAGACAGTATAGAAAAATGATGAAAAATGCCAGAGTGACAAAACTGATGCAGAGACAAAATCACAGGCACCAGTATTGTCAATGGCAGAAGCATGGAATCATCAAGACTGATGAAGTACCAGCAAACACCTTACAGAATGGAAACGTTCTCATCTTAGTCCTAATCGTGATCCACTAGTGGATCATGAGTTACCAGTAGATCACAGTACGGTAAGCCCTTTAGAGATTGCCAGCACCCCAAGGAATGGCTCAGTGGAGGAGAGCGGCTAGGAGAACATATCCCGTACGGCAAGTAAGACTCTCTCTGTGGGTAGTGCGCCTCTCCATGCTTGAGACTGGTTCCTGAGGTGCCTTAGAGTTGGGAGCCATTGAGAGGGGTCCTGGCCTGGAGCAATGGAGCTAACAGAAGGGGTTTGGTAGGTCACCTAACAAAGGTTGATGTTCACGTGCACCATAAATCTGGCCACCTGTGTTTTATACAGTTAAAAATCACATAGGGCTCACTCAAAACTTGTTTACCTGACTCCAGGGTATAAACATAGAATTGATGTGTGGCCATGGTGTGTCATCCTACCCTGAGACAACTCCCTGTAGATGTGAGACTAAGAGGCAATACTAGGCAGAAGATTTTAGGAGTTTCCTCATCTCAGGGGAAGTAGTTAGCCTTCATATTTCTAGGTAGTGTCTAGCTACTTTGTTCAAGAAGCACATGGCCAAGCACATGGCTGAATGGGGTTTGTGACATAAATTGAAGGTGGGGGAGGGGGTTTACAGGGCCAAATCGCATGGGAGGTCCACTCTGGAAGGAGTTGTAGCAAACAGTTTATAATCTAAATGGAGAAGACAGAAGGTAGGATAATCATTTAATAAATAAGACCTTTTTGTTTGGCCAGGCATTTGGCAGGCAGGAGTAGGGTTCAATGGGATTGGGTAGAGAGGTTTGGGGAGGAGGATTGGTGTGTGACAGGTGGGGGTAAAGGGTGGGGTGGGTGGGATGATGGGTTTTTAAGGGATTTTGATGTATTATTGTATTTTATATTTTGATTTTTTAACTTTGCTGTTGTGAGCCACCCTGGGGACAACCCCTGTTGATCAGATGGAAACTGCAGCCGACGCTTGTGCACGAAGACCATCACCACTGGGATAGATGGTGCTGAGAGGTTCTGAGCTCCTGGAGCTTCCTGTGGCCACTGAGGATGGCCCTAATGTGAGTTAGATGACCGCAGGAGTTAGGGCTTTACAGGCATTGCAGGGCATATGGTAGCACTGAATAATACTTGGCAATTGGTGACACTTAATATAAGAAGAAAGAGGAGGCAGAATATGTGATGGGAAGTGATTTAGGGAAATGGGTAGGGAATAAAACCTGACTGAAAAAAAAGGAGAGGGGTGGAAACCATATTTAATTTATCGAGGGTGGTGAAATAGCTAAGAAAGCTGTGCGAGTTCCTCCTCACCTTCCCACACCCTTTGTAAGATAGGGAAATCGGTTATCCCCATTTTATAAGTGAGAAAGTGAGGTACAGAGAGTAAGGATATGAAACACTTGCTCCAGTGAAGCTCCACTGACTTCAGTGGGACTCTGACAACACAAATGCATGTGGGATTGCAACCTAAGTGACTTTCCACGGTCACACAAAGGACTCCGCAACAGAGCATGAGACCGAATCCCTCTCTCTCCAGTCTCATACTGACACTAACCCTACAATATCCTTTGTCTCATACTTTCTATGAGAAACTGAGGCACAGAAAGATTAGGAAATTTGTACAAAGCCACAGAGGGAGTAATACCTGCATTCTGTTCCCAGATCTGCTACTCAGCTCCATTCCAGGGTCTTAACCATAGAACAATACTTCTATAGCGCCTTTCATTTCACCATCTCCACAGGTGTCCACAAGCATTTATTTGCCCTAAAACCACCTCTCTGAAAAAGAAATGTGCTGAATTCTTTAAATCCCCTTTTCACAGAATCACAGAGAGATAAAAGGATGGATTTTCAAAGGCAGAAAATGACACTGGATGCCTAAGTGCCATTTTTGCTTTTGAAAATCTACTCCTAAGTGATTAACACAAGGCCACTCAATAAATCAAGAGAAGAGCTGGGGGTATAACCCAGGAGTCCTGACCCTACCCTCCCTCTGCTCTACACAATTCCCTATCCCAAGCACCCCACGCTCACCTCATTTTAATGAGCACCGGCTGAGAGATCCTTCTGAAATCCCTTGCGAATGGGAAGAAGCCACACAATGGGCTTGAAGCTGCGGCCTAAGGTATGGCAAAGAAAAATTCTTAAAAGAGACAAATGCTTTCCTCTCAGTCTGTCTGTTGCCTTAACATTTAAAGCTACATTGGTCCAGTAGTTAGGGGTGCCAGCCCAGGACTCTGCTGATCCAGATTTAAGGACCAGCTGTGTCACAGACCTCTTGCGTGACCTTGGATTAGTCATTGGAGCTACTGACCTCAGTCATGAAACCCACTTGCTAGTAAGTAGCCCCATTCATTTTTGGATTGTACACATAGCATTCACCTCGCTCAGAAGGAGACTATGGCCATTTTTACATGGATGCCCCGCCCCACCCCCCACCCCGGTGTTCAGGTGGGTGTGCAGTGCAGGGGGGCAGTCCACATATACAGCCGCCAGTGGGTGGTGGGATGGGTGTTCAGCAGGTGTGTGCCCGTGGAAACACCAAGGGCGAGAGGTGTTTGTGCGTGTGTGCTCCCGCCGCACACCCACCAACACCAGTCGCACACCCACCTCCACCCACAGAGCCCTCCGACAGAATGGAGGATGCTCCGTGGGTGGAGATGGGCGTAGGTGGGTGGGTGTCCATGTAAACGGGCACACACCCACCTCCACCCGCCGCGCCAACACACCCAACTCCCCACCCACCCCCGTCCATTTAAAAACAGCCTATGAAGATAACTGCGAGGTGCTCAGACAGTGATGTGGGAAAGATAAGTACAAAAGACAGAACCAGGGATCAAGTGTTCTCAGTGTAGGGAGAAGCACGCACACAACTGGTGAAGAGTGATGTTCATGTTCAGCTCTATGTCTTACTTATTTCTAAACCTGCACTGCAGATACCATCTGCCTCTTTCCATCCTAACTCTAGATGGACCCCATCACATGGCACAAAAGAATTTCTGAGAAGCCAGTTATTCCTAGCCTTGTACTTTCCTACCTCTGGAAGTTTCTCTTCTGTTTATTACCCAAGCCAGGTTGCTTGCAAACAATTCCCAGAAGGCCCAAGAAACATTGACATCTGCCATTCCAGGCATCTCTTTCCAGAAATGAAAATGACAGTAATAAAAGGGAGGAGAGAGACTATCCATCATGAAAGGTGCAATGCTAATCTACAGACTGTCTGCATCCTGTCCAGTCCTGCTTAGCATGACCATAAATATTGGACTGCAGGATACATGATGAGTCTGCCTGCTCAAATCATTTCTAGCTTTGGCCATGGCCTCCTAGCACCTTTCATTTCAGGCCACTGTGACTGCTGCGGGTAGTGGCAAAAAGATAATAATGAATAATATACTTGATCAGAGGACCAAGTGAGAATTAAAGCTGGCATTCATCAGCTGAGTGACCTTATACCCAGCACACTGTACTCACACCTACTGCTGCTTCTAGGGATGCCACTGCAGATTTTGCTACCTTAGGCATTCTCTTCCTTCCCACCCACCTGCTCCAGCACTGCCTCCTACTCCTGCTGCAGTACAAGCTCCTGGCCTGTGGGTTGTAATGCAGGCAGGGAGAGGCCTGCGGCTTCCCCACTGAACAGCTAATTTGTGCTCCCTCCCCTGCCCCCAGTGTAAACTCTCATATCAAGATTTGCACTGCAGGTGGGGGCAAAATAATAAAAGCTTACACTTTCTAATTTGAAACCTTCAAAACAGAAATATTTTCCAACTTTTTTCCCTTGAAGAATTTGGCCACCTCTACTTTTTAGAAAAATATTATCTGACTAATATTCATGCTTATAGTGAAACAGTCAGGAACAAAAAGCCCAAGGCACAGCCTCTCTTTTCTCCTTTATACCTGCAAACTTTGCTTCCTAAAGAGCCCATGTCATGGACGGACGTTACCTCCTGCAGGCCTGTCTCCCGGCGCATGTCTGCCCCCGGAGAGGTGTGGAACCAGTTCGGATGGTTCACCCCTGGAAACTTATGGATCGAGGGAAGTTCCGGAATATTCTTGGGGAGTTACCCTCTGATCTTTAGGGATGTGCGAACACCAGGGAGTTCGATGTTTGGCCCGTTCGGCGTTCGACCCCCTGAAACTGTTCAGGTTCTGGCTGTTCGGCCCAAACCTGTTCAGGGGGGAGAACCCGTTCGGGCGGGGGACAGGGGGGAACCCGGTTTTCCCTCCCCCCTCCAGGTTGGAGGGGGTGCTGGGGCTCACCTCCCCCCCACCCTGCCCAGCCTTTTAAACCCCCACCCCAGGGATCGCCCTACCTGGTGGAGCCAAGGCTCCGGCCCCGGTGGTGGCAGCGGGTCTGGCAGCACTCCGGAGCGCTTCAGGCCTCTACTAGGCCTTCCGGGTCACATGACCCAGAAGGCCTAGTAGAGGCCTGAAGCACTCTGGAGCGCCGCCGAACCTACTGCTGCCGCCGACACCAAGCCTGGGGCCAAAGCCCTGGCACCACCAGGTAGGTCAGACTCTGGCCCCGGGTCCGGCAGTGGCAGCGGTAGTGGGTCCGGGTCCGACCACGCTCTGGAACGCTTCAGGCCTCTAACTAAGGCCTTCCGGGTCATGTGACCCGGAAGGCCTAGTCTCTACTGCCAGACCCGGAAGGCCTAGTCTCTACTGCCAGAGCGCTGCCAGACCCGCTGCCGCCGCCACTGCCACCACCGGGGCCGGAGCCCTGGCACCAACAGGTAGGACAATCCCTGGGGTGGGTTTGTTTGTTTGTTTTTTAAAAAAATTACGAGACTGGGGGGGGAGGGAGAGGAGAGGAGCCCCGGCGTCCCTTCCACCCACGCAACCTGGAGGGAAAACCGGGTTCCCCCCTGTCCCCTGCCCAACTGGTTCGGAACCCGAACTTTGTTCAGCCGGTTCAGGCGGGGGGCAGTTCACGTTTGGGGTGTTCGCGAATGGGCCAAACCCCCCGAGTTTGGGCCGAACGCCGTACCCGCAAACCGTGTTCGCACATCCCTACTGATCTTGACGACCATTCGCTCAATGACCTTGTAGCTTTTTGGAACACCTTGCTGACAGAGGCCATTGACCAGACAACTCCTAGGCACCCGCTCCCTAAACATCAGTGCCACAGATCTCCTTGGTTTACAGAAGACCTGCGGCAACTGAAGCATGAAGGGCAGTGGTTGGAGCGATGGTGCTCCAGGCCGGTGCTCCAGGCTCTGCACTGGCTGCCTATAGCCTTCTGGGCCTGATTCAAGGTGTTGTTTTTGACCTATAAAGCCCTATATGGCCTGGGCCCCACCTATCTGCAGTACTGCCTCACCCCCATGCTCTGGATCGGCCCCTGCCACTGGGAGCAACCTTCTTGAAGTCCCCCAAGTTGTTCGGGGGGCAGGGGCCACTATGGAAAGAGCATTCTCGATGGCCACTCCTCAGCTGTGGAACTCCCTTCCAGCGGAGACCTGGATGGCCCCGGACCTTCCCTCCTTCCATCCACAGTGTAAGACCTGGCTATTCTGCCAGGCTTTTGGTGAGGGAGATTGGTGAAGGGTGGGGGGGGGTTGTTTGATTATTTTTACATCCCCCATCATGGTTTATGTTGTTTGTTTTTTATATATATATATATAAAAACACACTTGCACATTAGGGAACAGGAATTAATTCCTCTTGCATAAGGAGCAGCTTGGGGTGGCTTACAACATATATATATACTCTGTGTGTGTGTGTGTGTGTGTGTGTATTACACACACAATATATTTATTATTTTTATAGTGTGTGTAACACACACACACACACACACACACACACACACACACACACACACACACACAGTATATATATATATGTTGTAAGCCACCCCAAGCTGCTCCTTATGTAAGAGGAATTAATTCCTGTTCCCTAATGTGCAAGTGTCCGCTACTCATGGTATCCTAATTAACGATCACATTCACCAACATTTAAAATATCGATCCGGGGTATCTCAGCTCTCATTTGGTACCTGAATAAAGTGGTCCATACCCAACTGCTCCTTACTGTTTTCATTGGGGGAGGAGGGGGGGATTGATGGGGATTGCAAAGTGTTCTTGAGAATCTGGCTGTGGATGATTTGATTTTCCATGGAGAACGCTCCACATTTTCTTCCTAACTGGCAGCCCACACCTATGGGACACCCACTCACCCCAGCATGTAGGACTCTACACTGAAGTCCCACAGAGCCTCACATGTGTTTATGTTTCCCACAAGTTCCTTTCCCTAGGGAGCCATTCACAGGGCCAAAATAACACTCTTCTCGCAGTATTTCTTCCATCCAGGGATTTAAGTACTGCAAATAGGCCAGATGTAATGTTATTTTGACCTCAAGGTGGGGTTGGTTTTTTTGGGTTATTTTTAAAGCAAGTTGGGGGGAAAAAACCCAAAAAACAAAAAACAGAAAATCCAAACCCGCCCCCCCAACCCAATACCTTTGAAAAAGAATCACAAAATACAAGAAAGAACCCACACATTCCCCCCTTGTGCAAAGGGATGATACTGCAGGAGTGGTAGGGAGTTATGAAGTTCTAGTTATGAAGTTTGAGAATAGATGCCAGGAAGTCCTTAGTTCTAGTCCTGCTGCTGTGCCCAACACAGGGGTGAGTGACTTAAGTTCTGTGCCAGAGTGAACTTAAAAGCGGCTAGTTGCAGTGTCCTATCACACAAGGCAAGGCTGTTCAACTGGCAGCCTGCAGACCGAATCCAGACCACAGCAGGGTTCCATCTGACACACAGCCTTAAAATCCAATTTAATTAAATACTGATATTTTCTAAATAAAATATAAATTTCCAAAATGACATAATGCAATAGCAGCTCCAAACTCTTCATGTTTAACCGGCACAGTTCATGTTCATAAGTCTGAACCAGATTTAACTACCCAGTGCTACAGAAATAATATACACCGGCTGCACAATGAGGGATGTTTGTGCAATCCACACTGCCAGCAAAGTGCTCTGACGCAATCAGGTGCCAAGAAGCTGGATAGCCCTGACACGGGGAATTGCGTGGTTTAGTAAGTCAGTCCCTTCACCTCTCTCTACTTCATTCTCCCCATCTTTAAAAAAACAAGGGTAATGATTGTCACATTCTTTGTAAAATGCTTTAAGGTCTATGGATGAAAAGTAATATATCTGAGCTATATGAGGCATTACATATTAGCTTCTTGACACTCCACATGGAAGCATAAATATTAAGTACCTGGCTATGAAATCATTCTGTCCAAAAGAAGAACAAGAAAAATCAGTTTGTGTTGGTATCCATAAATGTTCAATGCCTAAAGATTATATGGGAGAACCTACTATACCATTGCCATAGGAGGCAAGGATCAAAAACATATCAAAAGTAAAAAGGATTCAACATCTACACCAGGGGTGGGGAACGTTTCCTCTCCCAGGGCCAGTATAAGCTCCAAGGCCCGCATAGAAGTTGTGGGGTGGCAGCGATAAGGGGTGCACTCAGGAAGAAGAGGGTCCAGATCATGGATCTATACCCTATTTTTATGTACATGTCTTCATTTCTGCTCCCTTACCCTAAACTCAGTTTTTCAGTGCTAGGGGCAAGAACTGGACCCAGGGGCCAGATCTAGGAATTGGAATGGGGCCCAATAAAATCTAGCCATGGGCCACCTTTGGCCAATAGGGTTGATGTTCCTCAAACCTGAACTGCACCATGTCAGAAAAGGCATTTAGGGGCACCAATTTTGAACAAAAGGATATAAAACCATATGCTCTCTGGCTAGGCCCAGTCTCTGACTATTGGGGATTAGAATGAGTTTTTCATGGGGAGCAGATTATCCCATGCCTGTAGTACAGGGGTCTTGCACATTCCTGTTATGCATCAGGTGCTGGTCATCGTCCAAAGCGTCGATATTGCACTAGATGGCTCGTGGAGCTAGTTCAGTCTAGCAGTCCCTATGCTGTACATTACTCTAGTTTGCACCGCTGCAAACTTTGTCCCTAGACACGTAAATATCTGGCACATTCCTTGAACTCTGCCGAACTAATTGCCTCAAATGGAGAAAATAAAGATTAGCTAGAAGGTAAACATATTTCAGCTTCTAGCATCCAAGAGAAATAAATACAATCAGTGTGAGTGGGGGAAAGCATTTTAAACATTATGAAGAACACCTTGGCAACTGTTCTTTTTAATTACATTAGTGCTAATCAATTTCCATTGCGACAGGACGCCTGTACATTGGAAGAGGCGGCCTTGCCAGCTAAACAACAGAAACACTAGCTTTGCTCTGCTGTGGGGCAGCAACAAAGGTGTTTGATGGAATTCCACAATGCATGCACAACCTCTCTGGATGCACCATTGAAAGAATAATCACAGGGAACTTCTGCTAACATTTCTGCTTTATGGGGGATGGGGGATGGGGAATATGGCTCAGTACAGGAACCCCGCACAGACGTTGGGGGGTAGGTGTACTTGTTACGGGGTCTGCTCAGGAAGAGGAGGGCCTGATCTGTGCCATGAATCTGTCCCCTCTCTCTTTGTGCGCATGCCCTTATCTCTTCTCTCTCACCCCGAGCTCAGTCTTTAAATGCTTGGGGGTAGGAACTGAATCTAGGGGCCTGATCTAGGAACTTAAGAGGCCAAATAATTCCGCTGGCTGCATTTGCCCTCTAGGCCTGAGGTTTCCTATCCCTGCCTTAGACTGTTGCAGGCTGGGACTGAATAGTAAGAAACAGACTGCTCCATTACGACCTGTTGTGAACTTCCCTGAAGCTGTCACTGTCAGAGACATGATGCTGGGCAAGATAGGATATTGACCCACTGTGGCACTTTGAGGTCATGCACTCATGAATAGGGGTTGGAGCCACAGATCTATGATCAGGACCCTCCCCCCCTTTCCCTCCCCCATCCTGAACATACTCCTTAACTGCCCCTTTCCTCAGCTCCTGTTTGACCCACAGAGCTTGTACTCATTTTTAAAAGTGGCCTGCTAATTGAGAAACCCTATCCCAGTTTAGCAACCAGCATCAAAATTCATTATTGGCCCAGAAAGATGTGCAGAAAAGCAAGCAAACAGGTGTTTAGTGTTTACCAACAATTTGGGGAACATGCATCTCCCAATATGCTGTCTGTGCAGCATCCCACACTTTGAATAGAAAAATTTGTGAGTGGGTAGTTACGGGGTAATGTATCCCCAGAGATGTTTCCCCATTAATTGTACACCTGAAGCATGAGGGTTCATTCCCCTTTCTGCACTCTTGGTTATGTTTTGATCCTGAGTCATATAACTAGAGACACTAATAACACTAGCTACAGAAATGCTCAGTCCTTATTAAAACTCCTGTGGCATGAGGACTGGAGGCAAGGAGTTACTTCTGTGTTGCAACCTGCATGACCTTGTTCCCTGATTCTGCTCTGCTGGGGTCAAAAACTTTCCAATTATAACTGTCCAGCAACAACAGAGCTGGTCCCAAAGTGGCGGAGTGGGGCAGCGGAGGAGATGTAGTCTCTGTGCTGTGAGGCAGAATACACATGTGCAGTGTACTGCACATGAGGCCTGTTATCCAATTATGATAAGTTAAGTGGTTTTTAAGAAATATCTTCCTTCTATTTTGGGTATCACTTGTATCTTAGCAGCTAACTCCAGGAATTAATTCTAATCCCATAGCAAATCCACACTCTTGTCTTTGCCATATCCGCTATTGCTATGTCTTGTCATTCTACCATGAGTCTTGCAATATTTGGCATAGTCACATTGTTTTGTGAGAACTTCAGCTTCCAACAAAGAAAAATTAAATAAAAAAATTTAAATAAAAAAAGTGACCCAGCCAGTTCATGGTTCTCCTGGTTGTTGAGAAAAGCTCGAAAATAAGATCAACCTCTCCCCATTATGATGATTATTATTATTTAAAAGGAAAACCTCAAGCTTTTGAGTTCAATTTCATGGTTTTCAAATATTTAGGATTGACCAACTTGAAGATGTTGTGTTGCGGAGCGCTCACAACTCTATGACGTTGCCAGGGTAACCCCCAACGGAGAACGGGACAGCAGTTATTGAACGGGCAATCACCCGGTCAATAACCTTCCTAAAAAAGAAAGGTTAGAGACTGGCCGAAGTCAGTGTTCAAAGATGGCTTCTTAAGCAGGGGCCAGACAGTTGCATCTCTAAGGGAGTCTGACACCTTCCCCTCCCAAAGGAAGGTGCTGACAACCCCAGCCAGCAACAACCCCAATGTCTCCTGGCCGGCTATTACCAGTCAGGATGGGCAAGTATTTAATGCACAACTGGTTGCCCACAATGCCCCAAGCACCTCCCTCACATTGGTGAGTGATACCGACAGGAACTGATGCAAATAAACAGGAAAATACTGGGCTTCCATAACCCCAACTGATTCAGCAGATACAATGGCAGCACTCAAGTCGTGGTGAATATGAGCAATTTTGTCTGCAAAGTAATTAGTAAAAATGTCACAGCAGGCATTAGAGGTCTCAATTTCCAGGAAGCGGCAGGCCGGATTAACTACCCGGAACAGCTTCGCCAGATGCGACTGTGCAGACGCTATGATAGCAGAGAAGAAAGCTTTCTTCACCGCCATGGCATAGTCCTTTAAAAACTATCTATGCCGCAGTCGGTCAGCTTCAGCACCAGTTGAGCGACACTTGCACTCTAACCACCTACCCTCCTGCTTCAGCCACCTCAGGTTCCTGTATACCAGGGGGACATGTGCTGCTGCAGCAGTGGGAGCGGATGCATGGGTGCAACCATGTTGATGATAGCTATGGTCAAGATGCTATTCCACAAGGGAACCAGGCCATCAACAGAGTAGCCACTAAGGTCAGTAGGTAAATCCCCCAGAGAATTCTGAAAACCAATTTGATCTATTAGCCTCTGGGGGAGGACCAACCTAACCAGTCCACCAACCCAGTGAGCGCATAGAAGGACCGGGATTTGGGCATTCAGAAAGTAATGATCCAACCACAACATCAGTGTTGTATCAATACCCCGATAAACAGAACCTCTGTATCCAGCAAAACATCAAATCCAACGTGTCAGGCCAGATATTACCTGGGATAGGTCCATGGTTGTCATGAAATCCTGCTCCGCACCTGAAAGGCTCGCCTCAGCGTGTATGTTGAAATCACTCAAGAAAGTGAGTCTGGGTGATTTCAACACCTCCTCCCAGACCAGCTCAGCTAAAGCAGTTAGGGAGTCAGCTGTGCAGTGGGGTGATCAGTACACCAAGAGGATTCCCAGTCTATCCTCAGCCAAATCCAACATAAAGTGGACACATTCCATGTCAGACGAGTTAGGCACCAGATACCTCCAAAAGAGGTCACAGCCACAGATCACAGCCACGCCGCACCCCCTCATGTTGTGGCGGGGAGGATCTTGAGTGGCATTTAGTGGTGGCTTTTCGTCATACAATGTTGGTATGAGGCTCTTCAGATTGGGAACTTTACCTACCCCTGCTCTATAGCTTTCTTTTTTTGCATTGATAAATAAGATTGGCTGGAGGATTCTGGACCTCAGCTGAGTTTTTTAATTAGCTGGATCCCCTGTAGGTTTCCGAATGACCACTATAAAACTCTTGCCAGTTTAACAAAGTTTTGGAGGAGGCAAAATTCTTGGCCTGTTAAATGTCTGAATTCAAGACTTCTTGTCTTGGCTGAATTTCATGTTGATTTCTGGGGGTTTGTAGGAACGCAAGGAGGCATCAATTCCAAAAATCAGGCAAGAAAGTGCTTTGTACCAAAAACTTGTATTTTTAGCACTGTACAAAAGAAAAATGGAATACATTTATTTATTTCAAACATTTTTATCCTGCCCTCTCTCACCAATGGTGACTCAGTCGGTTAACAGCAACATGTAAAATATAAGAATCACAATAAAATATCAATATCAAAAACAAATATAAAGGATATAAATATATACATCTAAAAATACACAGTATCACCAAACCCCAATCTCCTCAGAACAGTTTCTCTCCCCTCCCTCCCTAACCCATCCCCCCCACACCACCGAACGCCTGACGGAAGAGCCAAGATTTGCAATTACGACAGAAGGCAAGGAGATCTGGGTTTAGGCAAATCTCCACTGGGAGGGCATTCTACAGTGACAGCGCGGCCAGCAAGAATGCCTGCCTGTTAGTCTGAACCTGCCAATAGCCCGGAACCTCCAGGAGGGTGCCCCCGGACGACCGCAGGAGCCACCCAGGACCCAGGGGGTGAGGTGATCCCTCAGGTAAGCAGGGCCTAGGCCGTGTAGGGCTTTAAAAGTTAAAAACAGCCCCTTGAATCAGGCCCGGAAGACAATAGGCAGCCAGTGCAATGCTCGGAGCACCATTTTAATGTGCTCCCTGCAGCCCGTCCCCATAAGGAGACGGGCTCCAGCCACAGCTTCCGACCCATCACCATGGGTAGCCCCGTGCAGACCACACTGCAGTAGCCCAGCCTTGAGGTGATGAATGCATGGATGACAGTGACGAGATTGGATTCTGAGACATATGGATGGAGCCTCCTCACCAGATGGAGTTGGTGGAAGGCGCCCCTAGCCACAGCCAACACCTGTTAATCTAGGCACAGCTGTGAATCCAGGAGCACCTCCAGGCTCCACATTGATGGAGCCAAAGGAAGGCGCACACATCCCCCTCTCCTAGATCACCGACCCCAGCCACCAGTATCACCTCTGTCTTGTCGGGATTGAGCTTCAATCAGCTCAACCTCATCCAGTTCCCCACAGCCACCAAACATCGGGACAACAATGAGACAGCAGGGCCTGGGTCGGTTGAAAAGGAAAGATACAGCTCTGTATCATCGGCATATTGATGCCAACAAACTCCCCAGCTGCATATGACCTCCCCTAGTGGCTGGATGTACACATTGAACAAGAGAGGGGAAAGAATGGAACCCTATGGGACCCCACACAGGAGGCCCCCAAGGCACGCTGTACAGTCCCCTAGTACACCCACTGAGATCTATTAATGAGGTAGGAACTGAACCATTGCAAAACAGTTCTGTCCAACCCAGCCAGATCCCACAGGCGAGTCACCAGCATCTCATGGTTCACGGTATCAAATGCCGCTGATAAATCATATGACCTCTGTCTAGCTCTACCAGGAGATCGTTGAGGACAAGCACTGTCTCCGTGCCACAGCCTGGATGAAAGCCAGACTGCGTGAGATCGAGAAAACCGGTGCGATCTAGATGCACCTGCAGCTGGCGGGCCACTAACCATTCAATAACCTTCCCTAAGAAGGGAAGGTTAGAGACAGGCACCAATGTCAAGTGATGGTTGTTGAGGAGAAGCCGGACTACAGCCTCCGGCACCCTCCCTTTCTGAAAGGAGGCATTGATCACCGCTGCCAGCACCGGCCCCAATGTCTTTCTGGTGGCTTTCACCAACCAGGATGGACATGGGCAATTCTGATATTTCAACGTTGATTTTTTGGGGGGGCAACATGGTTTCTGGTGTTAACAATATGTGAAATTTCCAAGCAGCCCTATAAACTTCATATGGCACCTCCCTTGTTAGGATGGCTACCTTGCAAGCCAGCCCATCCTCTGGTCTGGCTATAAAATGTCTACAACAGAGGTTTCCAAACTAGGGATCAGAATTCCAAGTGCAGTCACACTATCTGTGGATGGGATCATGGACCTGATTCATGCTAAATATTTTGCATGTCTTTGTTGCTGTTGGGAGCCATGGAATTATATTTGAGTTTTAAAATGGCATCACACAGTCAAACAGTACCAATGGCCTAGCCCTATATCATTAACCCCTTCTCTTCAAAACCCAATCTTGTTTTGAGATAGCTCTTAAATGCCATAACTGGAGAATGGGAGCTGGGGTGGGGTGTTGGATGCTGCACCTTTAAGTGGTAGTAAGAATATTCTTGCTTCCGTGATGTAAAACACAAACAAAGCCTAATGGACCTGGCAGCTTTGTGTCCTGGAGCAAAATCCCTCCCATTCCCCTCTCCTCTGCTGTCTCACTCCCTGGCATGCTCATCTCTCCAGTGACAGCACAGTCCCCTCCATAGGGAAATGCATTTAACTCTTCCCTGTTTTCCAGAGACTCATTTAAATGCCATTTAGAAGGCAAAATCTCTAGGGAGCCAGAGAAGGGAAGAATTCACAGTCCTCCTCCCACCCACTCCATAAAAGCTCTGCAATTTCCCAGCCACCCTTGCTCCCATTGTTTTCATTTCAAGGCGGATAGATTTTACCTTGTAGTGTGACTTACCTTGAAACAATCTTATTGCTGCAGCTCTGTATCCCCCCTGCCTCAGTCCCTTGCCACCTAATTAATTGGATTAATTCATTAAAAATACACAGTCCCAACTTCTTCCAGCTGCAGATGTCAACAAAACTAAGCAAGTGTGGCATTGCTGTGGGCACTGTTTGGGTTACGTAAAGACCCACACTAAAAGCTCAAGGGACTTCTATTTGTTAAGGCCTTCAGAGCTTTCCTCCACAGGACCTGGGAGATTTTTTTGAGAAGCTGAAATCTGAGGTTAGAGGAAGGATTCCTGTGGGGTTCAAAAAGCCAACAGAACAATCCATAGCAGCCAATATGATGTCAGCACTCAGCAGATCTCTTTCCCAGGTCATGCAGCGGTGAGAAATGAAGGACTCTGTTTCTAATAGCTTGTACAGCTAGACAAACTCTCTTGTCAGAACAATGAACCTCTCCACCTACAATCTAGATCCTCTTGGTGGATAGAAAGATAATACTTTCCCTGCCCACATGTAATGAACCTCAAAAGGATTCTGGTTCAGCAAGGCATCCAAACATTCAGACGTGACCAAAATGTCCTTTGGGAGAGAGTTTTCTAGCAGATTATTTTCATCTCTTCAGCCAGCATCTGAACCTCCTTTGCTTTCCTCTGATATGGACAGAAGTAGCTTCTCTTTATAAAGTGGTACAGTGTGTGGGCTATAATTAAGGGTAAATGAAAAGGATAAGATCACCATCCACAGAACGATGCCAGATAAGGTGAGTTTCTGATGTATATTTCATTCCAAAAGGCCTAATTTATCCTTCCTAATGGAACAAGTTAAATGAGCTAAGCAGCATAGAATCATTGCATACCAAGGAGAAACACTACATTGAAAGTTCGCCATTCTCCCCTGGCTGGGTAATCTGATCAGTTATCGCTATTCTTTGTTAGAGTGGAGTAGAAAAGGAATTGTCCGTAGCCTGAACGACTTATGAATATAGATAGCATTATGCATTGTGTATTCAAACATTCAACAGGTCCATAAAACTTAACCACAGAGTCTCCAAGTTGAAATAATATAAATGTCTCCGGCAAAAAGGTGCTGTAGAAATGTAATGTGATTCCGTAGAGTTTTAAAGACTACATGAACAGAGAAATTGTTTCGGGCAGCAAGGAGATGCAGTCACAACTGGGGCAGAACATAATAGCTGTTTATATTAGCAATGGAAAGCAATGCTACTCAAACGCATACAACAAGAAGTAGAAAAAAACATCATGTTTGCTTTGGGGAAGTGTCAGCATGGGATGGCACAAATAGCAGTATGGTAGGCTAAGTAGTTTCTCTACATTTTCTTGCTAAACTGGCCAAAGGCCCTTTCATGAGAATCTGCATCAAACTCATCGAGGCAACTTGTGGGGAGGGCATGGATGTGCCCCACAGATTTTCAGAAGCCCTATCTGCACAACCCCCATTCCTGTGCCCCTGAACTATCAACAGTTAGAGGACCACTATTAATAGTTACCAGTCACCTATGAAACCCATAAGGAGAGGAGACTTTAGCTTTGTCCCATCCAAAACCTTTGTGTCTCTCCACTAGCACAGCAACCTCTAGCATCATGCTAGGACATCAGTTCTGTGCTGACCAGAGAAAAGAGTCATCAATTATACAATAACCACCATTCATGCATTATCCTTTTACCTTAGTCTGATGTCTTCCAGGCAAGTACTCATGACCCCACTTGACTTGTGTGATCATAGGCTGTTTTGGCATGGCCGTAAGCAATCATATGAATTTCATTTTTCTTGAGGTAGGTATAAATGAATGGCATGATGGCAAAATTATACATATACATTTCCGTGTCTGACAGCCTTCAGACATTTATTTATTCCCAATCACACAAACGCTGTCCTCCATTGACAAGCTGAATGAATGGCACTTCACTGATTTATTAGTTATAATAAGACACACCACCTCTCGGCATGAAATACAAGATTGATTTTTTACTGACAAGCCATGCAATCTGCCCTCGTCATTCCATTCACCCCGCTGTGTTGGAAGAGGGGACACAGTCCCAACGTGGAGAATGTGAAAGGGGAGTAAATAGATGGAAGTAAAATATGTATGTCAAATGGAAGAATGGCTGGAAGATAGATCACAAAAATACAACCTATACTAGCTCTCCTCCTACCTAAAAACCAGTGCTTTTCTCTCTCTCTCTCTCTCATTTTCCAAGGTGTGCAGTTGTCAGCAGCTCCCATTATGTTCCCTTCTGGGCAGATTTTCAGAAGAGCTCAGCCCAGTAGAGAAGAGGGAGATGGACTCTTGAAAACCCATCCCTAATTGTGAATGCTAAAAGCTTTGGGGGCAAACAATCTGTGCCTTGAAAGAACCAATAGGACACTAAAGTGGTCTTGCAGTCCCCAAGGGCAGTAGTCCTGGGGGACTTCAACATATGCGCCGACACTGGCCTTGGAGGAATGGAGTGTAAGTTCATGGTCACCATGGGCCTGTTTCAGGTGTTGAGTGGCCTGACGCACAAGGGGGAGTCATACCTTGGACCTGTTTTTTTTGCACCCATCTTGAGATGGGGGATCTGTTGGTGTGGAATGTGTCATTGCTGCCCTTGTCATGGATGGATCATTTTCTCCTATGGGCTGGTCTTCTGGTGCATGTCAGCCCCCGGAGAGGTGCTGGACCAGTTTGGATGATCTGCCCCCGGAGGCTTATGGAACTGGATTGATTCCAGACCACCCTCAGGGAGTTACCCCCTGACCTTGACTGACAGCCACTCACTCGATGACCTCGTGGCTCTCTGGAACACCTTGCTGAGTAAGGCCATCGACCGGACATCTCTCAGGCGTCCACTCCCTGCACATCAGCAATGCAGGTCCACATGGTATACGGAGGACCTGTGGCGGCTGAAACAGGAGGGGAGGCAGTTGGAGCGAAAGTGACATTGTACCCAGACTGAAGATGACAGATTGCGGCACAGAGTTAGTTTAAAGTCCAATGCCGTAGCTGTGCTGGCAGCAAAGAAGAGGTTCATTGCTGCTCGCATAACATCTGCCAAGTCTCTTCTGGCTCAACCTTTCCAGGTGGTAAGGGAGCTGGTCAGTCCAGCTTCCCTCCACCTGGAAGGGGAGTTTTCCAGGGCCCGATGTGACTTGTTTGCTGACTATCTTGTGGATAAAATCACTCGCATTCACCTCGACTTTGACACTGTATTTGCAGCGGTAGGAAATCCAGAGGTTATGGATGCTCCGTCTTGTCTAGTTTTCTGGGATCAATTTCAGTCGGTGTCATCCGCTGATGTGGTGGATGTTCTTGGGGTGATTAGAGCCATGTTTTGTGAATTAGATCCATGCCCATCTTGACTGGTTAAGGCCAGCCGGTAGACACTGGGCCCATTACTGGCAGGGGTGGTCAGCGCCTCCCTTTGGGAGGGCAGGGTTCTGGAGAGTTTAAAGAAGGCAGTGGTGCAGCCTCTGCTCAATAAACCATCGCTTGACATTGACTCCCTTGCCAGGTACTGACCTGTCGCTAACCTTCCCTTTTAAGAGAAGGTTATTGAACAGATGGTGGCTCAGCAGTTTCAGGGGCATCTGGATCTCATCAGTTTTCTTGATCCCTCACAGTCTGACTTTCGTCCAGGTCATGGCACGGAGACTGAGCTTATGGCCTTGGCTGACGACCTTCACTGCGAGTTGGATCGAGGTTAGTCAACCTTGTTGATCCCGTTAGATCTGTCTGCTGCATTTGAAACGATTAATCGTGAGATGTTGGTGGCCTGCTTGTGGGACCAGGCAGGGGTGGGCAGAATTGTTCTTGAATGGTTCTGCTCCTTCCTGTCCGGGAGGACTCAACAGGTGGTGCTGGGGACTCTTCTTCATCTCCCCAGGGCTTCACGTGTGGAGTGCCGCAAGGTTAGATTCTGTTCCCTCTCTTGTTCAGCGTGTATATGCAGCCATTGGGTGAGGTCATGAGAGGGTTTGACATTCGGTGTCATCAGTATGCTGATGACACCTAATTATACCTCTCTTTTTCAGCGGACCCAGGCCCAGCAGTCTCGGTGCTTACCCAATGTCTGGCACCTGTAGGAGACTGGATGAGGGTGAGCCGTCTAAAGTTGAATCCTGACAAGATGGAGATAATGTTGGTGGGTGGGGCCAGGGAGTTGTTGACCTCCATCACTGATGTGGTTCATCCTACACTGGCCCACCAAGTCAAGAGTCTGGAGGTGCTCCTCAATGCGCATCTATGCCTGGATGCCCAGGTGGAGGCTGTGGCAAGGAGCGCTTTTGTCCAATTACATCAGATACGGCGCCTTCAGATGTATATCTCAGATGCTGACCTGGCCACCATCATCCATGCCTTCATCACCTCAAGACTGGTCTACTGCAACGCGCTCTATGTGGGGTTACCTCTGGTGATGGTTTGCAGACTACAGCTGGTGCAGAACACAGCATCCCATTTCCTACCGGGTCGGATCGCCAAGAGCACACAACACCAGCGCTCCATTGTACTGACTGCCTACAGTCTTCTGGGTCCAATTTAAGGTGTTGGTGTTAACGTATAAAGCCCTTAATGGTCTGAGCCCAGCCTATCTGCGGGACCGCCTCATTCCCCAGGTTCTGAATCAGCCACTGTGGTCAGCCAGGAGAACCCTTCTCAAGGTCCCCCGGGTATCCTGGGTGGCTATGATGGGGAGGACGTTCTCAGTGGCCACCCCAAGGCTGTAGAATGCCCTTCCGGATGGGGGTAATTTGTTCCCAGACCTTCCCTCCTTCCAATGACAGTGTAAGAACTGGATGTTCCACCAGGCTTTTGGTGAGGGAGGGAGATAGGGTTGCAGGGGTGGGAGTTTCTTTTTTAGCAATACTGATGTTTATATTTGATGTTTTTTATAATTTATGATATTTATGTTTTAGTTATTATTACGATGTTTTATACTGATGTTTCTAAATTCGTATGTTAGCCACCCCGAGCTGCCTGGGGCAGGATGGGGGCAGGATAAAAGTTGCAAAATAAATTATTATATTCTTATTAATACAGCATTTTTACCCCGCCCCTCCTCCCCCCTGGGGAGCTTACAAAGCTCAGGGTGGCTTACAAAGTAATAAACACACATAAAAAGCTAAAAGTAACACAATTAAAACACATTAAAAAGGAAGGCACTAAACAACAAGCCCTCCCCCCTCCCTAGCCCACTCCCCTCCTCCTAAACCCCATCTCCCTCCCATCCCACCCTACACCCCATCTCCCTCGCCAAAAGCCGGGTGGAACAGCCAAATTTTACACACACGACAAAATAAAATACATAAATTAATAAAGTGAACCACTATGTCCTAACCTAACCCAATTTCCTTATGCAACTAACATGCCCACTGAAGATAAATGGGAGAAGTTCAGGATTGGGTCCTGTGTACACACACACACACACACACACACACACACACACACTAGAAGAGGCCTCTATCTATATATAGGAAGTATAATTTTTGCATCAGTCTCAGTGTCTACCAGGCAAACCGGCCATAGCCAAATTCCATGGATGCCGTTTCCATCAGGAAAAAGACAACCAGCTCGGCAGCACTTTGCTTAAGGCCGTATTAATAGCAATCCTAATTATACGGCTGCAAATTTAATTCACAGCAATGATTAGTGTCAAAATCAAAGGCATCATGCATCAATATTGAAGGAATTGTATAAGGCCCATAAACACAGAGCAAGCAAGCCAACAACATTCCCCCCAGCAGTTGGTTACGGATAACTGTTGCTCTAATGTCTCCTCTAATTTCACTTGATGGAAATTGCTTCATCCCAGGAATCTAAGCTTCTGAATGGCTGCTGCTTTAACACAAAGAGCTTCCCCCAAAAGCAGGCATCTTTTGAGAGGAGCCTTAGACGAACAAAGATGTTTGGAAAACAGAAGCCTGAGCATCTCTGCATTATCCACCAGGCCTTGGCCCATCAGCACATTTGTTTTTTGCACATTTAGAGAAACCTCATAGGGAAACAATGACTCTCAAAAAAAGTTTTATAAAAAGCTGCTGCAGATATCAGAGTGGGATAATGGGCTGTGCCAACTGCATTGTGGGAAGCATGCAGGAGGCTGGAGAGAAAGAGTTCCTGCTAAATGATGGAGTACTGACTGCCAGAGATCGTGCCCCTTGTTCCTGTCTGTAGCAACGAGACATATGCCAGTGAGAAGAAGGGCTAGGGTGACAAAAATGGGTGAGCTCCTTTTGGCTGATTCTCTATATGAAAAAATTCTTATAGCCCTACTACATGATAAAAATCTTCTGTATTAATCTGCTTGTGTGGTATGATACACCCCAACTAAATGACAGTTGAAAAGTATAAATAGGACTGATTTGAAAATTACTCTAGTTTAACATTAAAAAAATATATGTTTTATTGTGTCTGGTACAGAAGTATATTGCCAACACAAAAGCCTATGGGGTTATTAGAGACCCCACCCCCACTGTTTGTTACCAGTAACAGTACTGGTTTGAACTGGTTACCAGTAACCAGTACTTGTTTGAATTGAATTACTGGTTACCAGTAACCAGTACTGGTTTGAACTGAATGCCCCATTTTTAGAACATAAGATGAACAGAAACTGCAGAAGTAACAACATTTTCAACTAAGTATTGAACATTACAAAGGAATAAAAATAGACTTGAATAGATTTCCTTGGGTCAGGGACAGCACATTCATTTGCAAACAAGATAACATCTAGAGGATAACAAGTGTTAACATCCAATGTTCTCGCCATTCATAAGCAAACAAAGATAAAGTGGGTGATCATCATGCAGACGGCTTGTCTGCATTTCAAAAGCCTGAGCTATCAGGAAGTATTAGGAGCTCATCTGCATTTCAATAGCCAGCTGCCATAGTAACTAATAGAGGGGTTGAAATGACCCCTTCAGCTTAATGGGTTATTTTTTTCAACACAACCCTGCAAGTAAAAAACCAAGCTTCACACTAAATGAAGCTTATTGAGGCTTCACACTAAGAAAGGGTTAACTGCTGTGTAAAGAAACTAAAGATAAAGCAAAGCTGGTAACTGGAGTTTTCCACTTTTGGGTGCAATTGACTCCCCGATGCATTTTGTATTGAAATTTTTCTCTACACACAGAAAATGACATAATATGTAACAGTCAAAATTCTACATTGTGCTTGGGCCAAATATGACACAACAACCCTGGGCGTATAGTGCCTTCATTTTCCCATTCATTCCAATGGGGGTCAATTGTACCCATATAATTTTCTAGTATTCACTGAAATATTTTTTTAAAACTACAATGGGGAGGGGGGGCATGAACCAGTGGGACACAGCAGACCCCATAATCCTTGAGGAAGACCTGGAATATGAAGTGGTACAGGTTTGCTAAAACATTTTATGCATTTTTCTACTATTTCCGAGATGCCGTGCAATCCCACCAGCATATTAAGTCAGGCACAACAATTCTCAGGAAAGGGGATCTATAAAGGCAAAAGACATTGTAAACTGCCAAGCATGGGGATTGGTCTACAGTGTTAGAACACCTGTGAGTCCTAAAAAGAACATTGGGGAGGGCTTTGTGGTGGCAGTTTATATTAAGATACTATATTTATCTTGAGAAATGGCCTTAGCAGACCAGTTATCTGAATGAGTGTCACATATTCGATTTGAAACAAAGACAGAGGCAAAACTGAGGCGTATCTGACCCTGTTAAAGGAGCCAAGACACAGAAAGATTAAGGGATTTGCCCAAGGTCACACGAGGAGTCTGTGGTAGAGCAGGGAATTGAAACAAAGGCCGCTTTTAGACGTGCACGGCAAATACACTGCATAAAATCACACTGCGTGTAAATATGCCGCGTGTGAGATTTAGGCTGCTTTTAGATGTGCACGGTGAATACGCTGCATAAAATCACGCTGCGTGTAAATATGCCACGTGTGGGATTTAGATGTGATATTTTGCACGTTAAAACCAGTTGCGCATTCTTTTAAAGCCGCAAATTAAATACCTCAACATCGAGGTATTTAATTCGCAGCTTTAAAAGAATGCACGACTGGCTTTAATGCGCAAAATGTCATGTCTAAATCCCACAAGTGGCATATTTACACGCAGCATCATTTTATGCAGCTTGTTTGCCGTGCACGTCTAAAAGCAGCCTTAGACGTGACAGTTTGTGCGTTACAGCCAGTTGCGCTTTCTTTTAAAGCTGCAAATTAAATTCCTCGATGTTGAGGTATTTAATTTGCGGCTTTAAAAGACTGCGCGACTGGCTTTAACGCGCAAAATGTCACGTCTAAATCTCACACGTGGCATATTTACACGCCATGTGATTTTATGCAGCATGTTCACCATGCACATCTAAAAGCAGCCAAAATCTCCCAAATCCCAGATTAACCACTAGCTTCCTACCAATCTTCATGTTTTGGCAACTACACACTGATTCAAAGAATCTCTTACAGCCTAATTACATGGGTTGGTTCTTTAACACAAGCTGTAGGGAGTCATGCTTTTCGCTATAGTAGTCCTCAGTTCAGTCTCTTGGTGTTTCAGGGAAAATGACAGTCATCACACGACTGGCAGCTTTTCCAAGTTATGCTTGCATGCAACCATGGAGGCTGTCCCATCACACACATCTATTGCTGTACTCCAGCAGGCTCCCATGAATCAATGTTTCCCAGCAGAATGCCTATGAGCGCTGCTCTATTAATAGGTGCCTTTATTTTAATAAGGTCTACTGTATCGCACTGGGCAAGGGTGTAGCTAACAAGGGGATACAGTTAGAAAGCGACAGAGCCAATGAGCATAACTTGAAACCCAAGATGCAGCAGGATTAAATTAGTTAGGCTCAAATTGTGCCCAGTTCTTTAAATATTTGTTCCCATGACTCACGCCTGCAAGTGGAGCTTTTAAAGCTGACCTCTGGCTTATGGGTTACGAGCAACTCACAGCCATTTGGAGGTTTTAGTAAAGCATTATTCTCCAGACATGGAGACATTATACCTTTGCATAGTATGCTCGGAAAAGCTATTGCTTATGGTGTTGTGCCATTGGAAAATAAAACAACAGACTTATTTTAATTCAGGGTTTGACTCAAGATATTTTCGCCTCCTGCTCCTCTCCACAATTCCATACCAACAATTAATTGGAGGGCAGCTGCTGCTGAAGGATGCACATTACATGGACAAAGACAGCCTGTTATGAAATCAGTGGCAGGGAAGGGTGGTCGACTAGTGCAATGGTCCTCAGTTTTTCCATGTTTCCACACATCAACGTGTATATGATGGGTGAGACCATTCAGAAGTTGGGGTGAGGTGTCATCTCACCCCAGTAGGACTAAATGGTCAGTTTTCACAATGGAGAGATGTAAAAAGTGGTGTGCCTGAGGGATCTGTATTGGGACCGGTGCTGTTTAGTGTATTCATTAATGATTTGAAAAAGGGTGTTAAGAGTGAGGTGATCAAATTTGCAGATGACACCAAGTTATTCAAGGTAGTTAAAGCACGAGCAGACTGTGAGGAACTGCAATGGGATCTTATGACACTGGGTGCCTGGGCATCTAAATGGCAAAGGAGATTTAATGTGGACAAGTGCAAAAGTGATGCATGTAGGGAAAAATAATCCAAACTATGCGTACACAATGCTGGGTACTACGCTAGGAGTTACCACTCAGGAAAAGGATCTGGGGGTGGGGGTGGACAATACAATGAAATCCACAGTGCAGTGCGCAGCTGCAGTCAATAAAGAAAACAGAATGTTGGGAATTATTCGGAAGGGGATAGAGAATAAAACTGAGGATGTCATAATGCCTCTATACAAATCAATGGTGCGACCGCACCTCGAATATTGTGTGCAGTTCTGGTCGCCCCATCTCAACAAAAACATAGCTGAACTAGAAAAGGTGCAGAGAAGGGCAACAAAAATGATCAAGGGCATGGAAGGGCTCCCGTATGAGGGGAGGCTTGGTAGGTTGGGGCTCTTCAGTTTGGAGAAGAGACAACTGAGAGGAGATATGATAGAGGTCTATAAAATCATGAATGGGGTGGAACTAATAAACAAGGAGCAGTTATTTACCATCTCAGCTAGTACTAGAACTAGGGGACACTCCATGAAACTCATGGGTGGCAAGTTTAAAACAAATAAAATATTTTTTAACTCAGCGTATAATTGGGTTGTGGAATCTACTGCCAGAGGCTGTGGTAAGCTGAGTTTAAAAGAGGTTTGGATAAGTTTCTGGAAGATAGGTCCATTAGCAGCTATTAGCCAGACAGGATCAGGGAACATGATTGGAGCTGGGGGTAAACAACAGGGAATGGATCCCCCATTGTGACCTGTTGGGTGCTTCTCCCAAGCCACCGTGATTGGTCACTGTCGGAGACAGGATGCTGGGCTAGATGGACCATTGGTCTGACCCGGTATGGCACTTATTATGTTAATATGTTGATGACACTCAGATCCGACTCTCTTTTTCATCTGACCCAGGTCCCGCAGTCTCAGTGCTTGCTGATGCTTGGCTGCTGCTGGGGACTGGATGCAGATGAGCCAATTGAAGTTGAATCCAGACAAGGCTGAAGTGATGATGGTTGGCTGGCCCTGTGACATGGGGGGAATTGGGACTCCTGTTATTGATGGGGTCCAGCCTCCTTTGGTCACTCAGCTTTGCAGCCTTGGAGTGCTTCTGGACACCTTGCTGCACCTGGACTGTCAGGTTGCGGCAGTGGCCAGGAGTGCTTCTCTGCTTCATCTGGTGAGGAGGCTGTGGTCTACTCTCTCCGATTCAGACTTGACCACTGTCATCCATGCTTTCATACCTTGAGGCTGGATTACTGTAATGTGCTCTACGTGGGGCTGTCCTTGATGACTGTTACGGAAGCTGCAGCTGGTGCAGCATGCAACGAACCAGCTCCGTCCGGGGACAGGCCACCGGGAGCAAATTACACTAGTGCTCCAGAGTCTGCACTGGCTACCTATAGTTTTCCAGGCACAATTCAAGGGGCTGTTTTTGACCTTTAAAGCCCTAAACAGCCTGGGGCCCATGTATCTGAGAGACCGCCTTTCCTACCATGCTCCATCATGACCCCTGAATTCAACCAGGGATGCCCTCCTGTTGATTCCCCCTGTTACTCTTGTTTGTTTGGTGGGGGCGCACAGGAGGACATTCTCGGTTGCTGCCCCGATTTTGTGGAACACCCTCCTCCTGGAGGTCCATCTGAGTCTGGGCCTGAGCAGCTTTCGGAGGTGGTGTAAAACGTTTCTTTTTGTTAAAGTGTTTGGCAGGAGGTAGGGAGAGAGATTAGATGGGAGATTGTTGGAGGGTGGGAGTGGGTTGCATTTTAAATATTTTTAAATTGTATTTTATGTCTTTTGTAAGCCGCCCTGAGCCATCGGTAAAGGGCGGGGTATAAATGTAAATAAAGAAATAAAGAAATAAAAGGGAGCAGAAAAAAGGAACTGCCCCACCCATTCTCAATATGGTCGTGCCCCCTTCAGAGCCTCATGACATCATGGCGCTCAGAAGGGGTGAGGCTACATCAGAAAGAGGGAGGGGCAAAGGGATTCTCCCATGTAGCCAGGACTCCTTTGGTGCATCATGATTTTCTGCAGAGGGGCACCACTTTAGAATTTGCCTCTTTGCCCCACCCCCGCTCTCTGGATAACCCTGGGAAATAGGGGCTTCACTTCGAGCCCGGTGATGATTTGTGAAAACCCGGTGAAATCCAGAGGAGCGATAACCCTAAGTCCTCTCACCTATTTGGCACTTTTGAGAGCACGTAGTCTAAAGCAGAGGTTCCCAAACTGGGTTGAAGCCAAACTGGTTCATTTCTAGAGCCAATACAAATCTTTGTGCCAAAACAGTTTTCATTGAAGATGGCCAATTTGTTGCTTCCATGATGATATGGAAAACTTACACATTTGTATGGGGTTTCGTTTGGAATTTTTATTAGTCCCAAAGCGTCATAAACATGACACTGATGGAAACACAGAAAGTGGCCTATGAATGAAAAGAAGCCTAAAGACGAAAAATAGCATGACAATTTGGCAAAATTCCCCCAAATTCATGTACATTTGGAAATTCTCATTTCAGCTCTTGTCAAGCCCTCAGGTGGGGTCATCTCATCTATGGTTAGGGTCACGATCACAATTTATATCTGATATACTTTGCATGTCTTTGTTGTCTTATTGAGGATTATATTCAAATTTCAAAGTGAGATCCTACAGACAAAATATTTGGGAAACTACTAGTTTAAGGATATGTTAGGAGACTGGTAATCAGGAAGTAGCTAGGGTTCTAGTCTTGAGAGTGTCTTTTGTTCTTTCTTTGCTACTGATATGCATCTGTAATCTCAGGAAAATCACTTATGGCCTGATTTGCAGAGATGTTGAGCTCCAAGATGTCAGATACTAGCTGAAGGTGCTTATAGTTTCAGGAAAAATATTAGGCTGTTCGGAGCTTTGTTTTAGTCACCACAGTTACAGTTTTCTAAAGTGCCTAAGCGACTTAGGCTCCTAAATCTAATTAATATTAGTGCTGAAAGGACTATGTCTTTTTGTATTTGCATATTTAGGCTGCTTTCACACAGACGCCCCCTCCCCTCACACGTGTGCGTGTGGGGAGGGGCGCCTATGCGAATGCTGCAGTGGGTGCGGGAGGATCAGTGGGTGCCCATGGGAACACCGTGGGTGGGGGTGCGTGCTCCCGCGCTTCACCTATCACCCATGCACGGCGCAATGGCGCTAATGTCCGATGCTCCATGCATAGAGATGGGTGGAGGGGGGCATGGAAACGCACCCCCACACACCACCCACCCACTGTGCTACCCACCCATTCCCCTACGCACCCGCACCTGTTAGAAAAGGGCCTTATTCCCAGAAGCAGGGCCTGCCTTCAAATTTGTGGGGCCAAGGGCAAAAATGTTGGACCCCACAACCCCACCCTCTATTGTTCACCCCTCTAGCAATTGGCAGTCTGGTGTACCCCTACCCCAGTAAGTGAGGGAAAGGGGGTGAGCATAGGGTTACCATACCTCCCCTTTAAAAAGAGGACACTTACGAAAAATACATGTTACAGGGCTGCACTGGAATCAGTGCAGCTCAGCACCACATATTTTTATATGGGTCCTCTTTTAAAGGGGAGGTATGTTAACCCTAGGTGAGCAGGGCCCCACAGGAAGCAGCCACTCCAAGGCGTGGAGAGTCATGGACAGGGAGAAGGCCTTACAGAAATAGCCTGTCCTTGGGCCTCTGGTGCTGGTGCCGACACTACCAGAACTGGCCTCTCCGTAGAGCCCGCTGACCACAGGGCCCAGGCCATTGCCCCTACTGGCCCTGATTAAGGTCAGCCCTACCCACAAATGAGTATTCGTATTTGTCTCCATCACCATTGTAAAATTCATCTCTTTGCCTCCTCATTTTTTTCACTTCAGTATTCAGTATTTTCTTCACTTTGTTGAAATCATTTGCCAGTAATTTTTACATTTGCAATTGCTGCATTTGGACCAATCTCATTCACACTAAATAAATTCAAAACTCTACCAATAATACTGCCAAAGTGAGCAAAGTACTAAACATGATAATACTGATACAAACTTCAGATTCAAAATTGCAAAGCTGGAAGCAAATACTTCGTTGCTAAAACAGACTTGAATATACCATAGAATCATAGAGTTGGAAAGGAGCTCAGAGGTCATCTAGTCCAAACCCCTGCTCAATGCAGGGAAGCCGCAGGTACAGCATCCCCGACAGATGGCTGCTTAGCCTCTGTTTGAAAACCTCCAGTGAAGGAGAGTCCACCTCACCTTTCTGGGCAATTTGTTCCACTGTCGAACAGCTCTTACCATTAGGAAGTTCTGCCTAACGTTTAACCGAAATCTGCTTTCTTGTAATTTGAACCTATTATTTCTAGTCTTGCCTTCAGGGGCAAGAGAGAGCAAGTCTTTGCCATCCTCTCTGTGACAGTCCTTCAAGTAGTGGAAGACCGCTATCACGTCTCCCCTTAGTCTTCTTTTCTTTAGGCTAAACATACCCAGCTCCTTCAACCTTTCCTCATAAGGCTTGGTTTCCAGACTCCTGACCATCTTTGTCACCCTCCTCTGAACCCGTTCCAATTTGTCAATGTCCTTCTTAAAGTGTGGTGCCCAGAACTGGTCACAGTACTCCAGTAGAGGTCTGACCTGCTCAGAATAGAGTGGAACCATTACTTCTCATGACTTGGAAATGATGCTTCTGTTAATTTAGACTAAAACTGCATTGGCCTTTTTTGCAGCTGCATCACACCGAGGACTCATGGTCAATTTATGATCAACTACAATCCACAGGTCCTTTTCATATGTATTGCTGCCAAGCCAAGTAGTCCCCATCCTGTATTTGTACATTTGATTTTTCTTACCTAAATGAAGAATTTTACATTTATCTCTGTTGAACTTCATTTTCAGCCCAGTTTTCCATCCTGTCAAGATCCTTTTGAATTTTATTTCTGTCTTCTAAGGTGTTAGCTATCCCTCCCAGTTTTGTGTATAAACTGTACTGGGCCCAGGAAAGAGCCCTGTGGCACCCCACTCAACACCTCCCTTCAGATTGATGAGTAGCCATTGATAAGCACTCCGAGTACAGTTCTTTAACCAGCTGTAAATCCACCTAATGGTAGTATCATTTAGCCCACATTTTACCAGCTTGTCAACAATGATATCATGAGAGATTTTATCAAGATATATTACTTGCACGACATTCCCATGATCCACTGAACTAGCAACTCAATCAAAAAAGGATATGATTAGTCTGGCATGACTTATTCTTGACAAATCCTTGCTGACTTTTAGTAATCGCTGCATTGTTTTCTAGATGCTTACAGATTGACTGCTTTATAATCTGTTCTAGTATCTTTCCAGGTATTGATGTCAGGCTGACCAGCCTATAGTTTCCCAGATACTCATTTCCCCCCCTTTTTGAAGATAGGGACAACATTTGCCTGTCTCCAGTCTTCTAGCACCTCACTTGTTTTGTCTATCATCTTTGAGAACTTTTGGAGATGTTCTGAGAGTACATTAGCAAGTTCTTTAAAGTACCCTAGGATGTAATTCAGCTGGCCCTGAAGATTTAAACTCATTTAGAGTAGCTAGGTATTCTCTGACCAACTCTTTATCTATCTGCAATAATTTATCCTCATCATCATTCATGCTACTTTTGCCAGGGTGGACGCAGTTTCCCTTTTGGGAGAAGATGGAGGCAAAACAGGACTTGAGTTGTTTGGCCTTCTCTTTGTCACCTGTTAACATTTCACCAAATTCGGTATTCACTTGGAAGATATTCATTTCAACTCTAACTGAAATCCAGCAGGCCTTACATTTCTGCTAAGCACCTAAATTACGTTTTAAAAATGGAGTTTACTTAGACACACCTTTAAAAACTGTACTGTAGCAGTCAGTACTGCAAGTCCTCAGTGGGGATGTGTTGTATCACACTAAGAACGTGTTAATGGCCCTATTTCAAATGGAATAACAAACCTCCCACCCTGTTGCCAAAAATGCTTCCTCTTCTTTCTACCTGCTGGCTTCAGGCTGAACACTCTCCTCGTTCAATGTGGATAAAGCCGGACTTGGTCCCTGGTGGGTCCGGCCTTCACTAGACTCAGTCACAAAAAGAAGGCCTCAGTGGACTGAATGTAAACTGTAAATAAACCGCCGACGCTGGCCTTCCCCAGCTTTCAAAAGCCCAGCTCGCTGGGCCCTGTGGGGCTCATAAAACAACAAAACAAACAGCAAGCTCTCTAGCAAGAGTCTGGGAAGCAAGCCAATCTCATTACAGGGGGATGCGGCATTAAGCTCTCTCTTTCAGAGCAGACAAAAAAACCCTCCCCTTCAAAAGTCACTGACAGCAGTGGTGCTTACAGGAGTGAGGAGAGAGGGCAAGGAGAAAAGGGAGTTATAGTAGACCAGAAGGGGACAGAAAGAGAGAGAGAGGGAGGGAGGTAGCATGGACTGGTGGGCTTGTTGCAAAACAAATCAGCAGGTTGTAACAAATTGTGGCAGATATGAAATAGTTCTCATCTATGAAATCCAATGGGTCAGGCTGAGATACCTAGAGAGAATGGCACTTGGTGAAAAGAGTCTAGGCTGAGGCTAGGCAGCAACTTGCTTTTCAACTTCATCAAACACAGCTCTCTGGAGTTTTATGGACATCAATTGTGTCCAGGTGCCCAAGAGTTAAATACATTCAGCTCTGGGGATCTATTTTACACTGCACAGTAGCTGCCACTAAAAAATATTTTCAGACATGTTAATTTACAGGGGAGAGAATCTAAGGGGAATCTAATATGATTGTGAGATAAGCATTTTCTAGGATTGGGGAATCTTGGCCCCTGTAAGAGCATGTCTTGTAGGGGGGCAGGGGAGTGGAAGAGGGAGAGGGGCTAGTCTCCAGAATTTCACAGGAATCAGCTAGCTGATTAGCTAATGGGAAGTAGGACTAGGACTTTACCCAAAGAATGCAGGGGTTTCAATAATGAGTTCTCACAGGGCAAGCACAGAAAAATTTAGAAAATGACACAGCTGGCTCCCTGACTCCTTTACAGCAGGGAATCTCCATGCAGAAGACAAAAAAGAAAATTCCACTCCATTGAGATCACATCTCACTGCCGCACTGAGCCACCCAATAGCTATCAGGGAGCACCGGCTTTCAGTCAATGGCTTAGGCTGGCAGTGACTAGTAAAGTGTTGACCCAGTAGTTTGCATTTACATAACACTTTTCATCTATACATTACACAATACATTGCACTTTTATAACATGCTACTGTCCTTGTTTTTAAGAGTGGGGAAACTGAGGCACAGAGGAGTTAATTATCTCATTTTTAGTAACACCAATCATCTGACACTGCTATTGGTTTAAATAAAAGCTTAGAGTCCTCAACCCCTGTGAAAAGGTTAATGGCCCATCATAAGAGGAGTGGATCTGCTAAATCTCAGGCACGCCCCAATGCCAAAAAACAATGAGCCACTCTCCCCTCTGCAGAAGATATAACACTTCTATGTTAGGGGTTCCCAAATTTTCAGCCATCACAACCACATTTAGAGACATCCATATAATCTTGTGAACCCAGACAGCAACAAAAGACAAGGAAGGTGTAAGAAATATAAAACACAATTATGACCCTTTCTCCAGATGGCGAGATAGCAGTTGGGGTCACAACCCAAAGTTTGGGCATCTCTGATCTATGTTCTCTTCTCAGGATCCAGTAAAAGATTCTGATAGCAAAACAAGGGAAAATTAAAAGCAGACAACTAATTACTTGAAGGAGACCCCGAGGAATCACGACTTTTGAACTCTGTCCCTGACCTCAGTGAAGACAGCTGCCCTGGAGTGATGATCACAAGATCAGATCACTTTAAAGCCACAGTCAACTGAATTCCCAGCCCTTGTTCAGTTAGAAAGCTAACGGTTCTAAGTAAGGAAGTTTCTCTTAATATTTAGGCAAATTCTACTGTGCAGCAATTTAAGCCTATTCCCTCTTTTCTCTGTTCTGTGGCAGTGGGGAGAACAAGTCTTCTCCATATTTTTGTGGCATCCTTTTAGATACCTAAGAAATGCATTTATGTTCCCCCTTAGTCTTCTTTTCTGCAGGCTAATTCCTTCAATTCAAATCTTGGTTGCTTTCCTCTGAAACCTGTCTAATTTGTCAACCTCCTCCTTGAACCACAATGCCCAGAACTGAACACAATATTCTAGGTGAAGTCTCACTCATGCAAGTAAAATGGCACCATTACCTCCTGTGTCTTGGATATGAATCAAGTACTCAAATAGTACTAGAACTAGGGAACACTCCATGAAACTAGCTACCGGCAGATTTAAAACAAATAAAAGGAAGTATTTTTTCACTCAACGCATAAGTAACTTATGGAATTTGTTGCCAGAGGACGTTGTCAAGGCCAGTAGTATAGCTGGGTTTAAAAAAGGACTGGATATGTTCTTAGAGAGTAGGTCCATTAATGGCTATTAACCAAGTAGCTTATGGGATGAACTTCTTACTGTTGGGAGCTGGGAGTGAACAACGGGGAATGAATTGCCCAGTGTTATTGTTGGTTCTTCTCCCATGCGATCGAGATTGGCCACTGTCGGAAGACAGGATGCTGGGCCATTGATCAGTATGGCACTACTTATGTTCTTATTCACTGTGTTGCCTTCATTCCATAAACACAGCCAGATACCACACTGGACATAGCTTTAGCTAAAACCATTAAACCAAAGGACAGCCTTCTTCCAAATGGCGTGCATGAAAGTCTGTTCAGGTTTGCCACCAGGATGACTCTAGCTCATGCCAAAAAAAACAATGGAATAGCTATATCCCCTCACCAACCCCATCTCTCTTTGGCCACAGTTTGTTTTTCCCCTCAGCATTAACAAAATTCTGGAAGCAGAAGCATCTCCCCAAACAATCTAGCTCCTCTTAATGTACCATTCACAGTCTGAGGAGATGGCTGGAGATGAGTGACAGAGCTACCAGTCTCCAAGGAGGGACCAAAAGTTGTCAGAGCCATGGAATCACAGATACAGATGAGTTAATATTTGTAAAACTGTACAGTCTCTTCATAAGACTTCCACAGCCAACTAGTAATAAAGCTGCTCTTGAAGCCTAGGTAATCTGTGTGTAATTAATATAATTAAGAAATAGGTGAGGAGAAAACAGCTTTTGTTTAATTCTGGGACTGGTGGTTTTTTGCTTTCTGGCAGTAGAATTCCCCTCTCTAGGCACCCTCAACAGCTGACAATTGCCAAGGCTACATTCTTCCTCCGTCTAGAGTTCCTTCATTCCCTTATGTAACAACACTTTCCCTGTATAAGCCTATTACTAGAGGTGAAATTAATATTTGAAGCAAATAAATTGACTGGTTTCAATCTGAATCTGATGGAGCAGATATTCATCCTATTTATTTAATTCATTTATTTCCAACATTTCTATACCTCCGCTCCCCCTCCTGCCCAATGGCAGCTCAGGGCAGTGCACAACACTCCATTCGGATAGCCATTTTACACATTTTGGTCATAGCTTATTTATTTATTCAGTTCAGTTATTGCACTTGTTCAATAGCAAAATAGTGCTAAATTAATGTGTACGTCTGATGCTTGAAAACAGCACTGGGAAAGCTGCGAGACCTCATTGGCTGTATTTTTGCATGCATATTAAAATGGAACCGTTCCTCTTCAAATTTTTACTGTAGAATAGCTGTTTTGTATTATAGTTGATATTTTAGTTAGTGGGAGTTGTTTAGCAAGTTAACTGAATATTTGTTTTTTGTTATAACCATAACCATTTGTTTTAATGCAATGCAAATTGCATATGTGAAGCTTTGGTGTAAAAAACAGGAATGTGTCAACTTGATAGCCTTTTAGGCCACCAAGGCAGAAATGAGCAAGCTGTCTTGCACCAGAGCTGCTTAAAGCTTGCAGTTTGCCTGTTACTGGAAGAGCTGGATAGCCAGGACTGCTGTGGAGTAGAAGTCGGGAGTGCTGCTTATCCTGACCAGCTAAGTTGAAGAAGTGACGAAGGAGGAAAAGCCTCAGTCTAGCAGCAACTGCACCTGTGAGATGAGCACTCATCTGAGGGCCCAACTCAGCCAGCTGTTGAGCATTCAGCAGAGGGCAACGAGCCTAGGAGAGCCACACTGAACATCCTACGGTGGTGAGAAGAAGAGCATATTAAGCTTACTTGGGGGTAAGCCACATACGTCTCTCGGGATCTAGGGAGGGGGTTGCCAAAAAGTGGTGCTCTTCTATCTGGTGGAGACCTGGTACTATTTAAGCTGGGCCCTCCTCTGCCTGTCCTTGGTTCCCAGCAGTTTGGATACCTTATGGGACATTAGTTGATATATTGTTAACTACATTGTATTAATTTGTTTGTTGTCAGTACCTTTGGGGAAGAGGTGATAAAAATAAAGCAACTGTTAATAACCTTTTTAGGCCTCTGTGGCATTATGTGTCTAGTAGTTGGTTTATGGGTTTCCTATGGTGTTCCTAGGTGAGAGCTTGACTTTTGAATCCAGCCGTGTTGCTGTCTAGGGACATAGATGGAGGGGTTTATTTATTTATTTAATTTTTTATCCTGCCCTTCCCTAAGGCTTAGGGCAGCTACAAAAGTAAATAACTGAATAACTAAACCAAATCAATCAAATGATTGAACAGCTGAATAAACATATATGCAAATATCTATTTTAGATGTGGATATTATTTGCATGTATGGCTATCATAATATTCAAAAATTTGCAAACATTAAAGCAGCTGTTCGCTTCACCACTACTCACTATGGCAGCCATAACATGACCCATTCTCCAACATGTTGCATTCTCTTCCATCAGGAAGTCTCTTTCTCCACTCCCTTCCCAGCTCATGCAATGGCCAAGATGGTGGTTGTCATACGTACAACGCACACGGTAGAAACTGGCAACATAAAAGTCGAACGCAAGAGTTAAAGGCCCACTTGTCCTCTGTGGATTCATCAGCCCAGCACAGCAGTGGACTTGATAGTAATAGTCCAGCAGTAGCTGGCAGTGCAAGTATAATCAGGCAAGCATGGTGCTGAGAAACATTAAATAAGGATTCCCAGCAAATGTCATGAAAGGTTGACTATACAGGAATAATCTCACCAGAAGTCTCATAGGTTTTCCCAGCAATGGAGTAAAACACAAAACTTTCCTTAGGCACTTTCCGTTCTTGGAACAAAATAGACACACAGGAGTAGGTATACTTTGCATCTGAAAGGCGGTCGTCTAAAAGGTCCTCACCATATAAATGGCACGAGGGATTAAACCATACCGGAAATAACACTCTTTCTGTAAATCCTACATAATGGGATGTGATTCTACTCAGTATATTAAATACTCAATGTGCAGGCACAAGCTGTTTGCTTTACTGCCTTTAAATGAGGTCCTGCCCACCTGCCAAACACAGTAAGCACGGCACACAAATGCCACCTTCTAACAGCCTGGCAGGCAAATGTAGCTTTGCAATGTGCTGTCTAAACGGTTCTTTTCTGTGGGGCTTAGATGTGTGGTCTACTCTCCACAGAATTAATAGCAAGGCTGGAGTGCGGAGATAGGTGGGGCAGTTTTTTGGTGTTCCTCACATAAAACAAAAACAGAGGCAGTAGGAGAAGGAAGGAGTTTCATATTGTTTTATATTTGCTTTATATTGTAAAGCGCTACCAGTGCTGTTTGGTGGCGGGAATAAAACTGTTGTTGTATTTTCCCCCTTGGACCTCCAAAACCTGTTAGTGGCTGAAAATAACAGGAGCACCAAGCAAATATTGGTACAGTGTATTAGAGCAAGTGTGGGTGAAAACAGACATGACGCTAACCACCCTTTAACCACCCTTGGTGGTCATTTATGCATGTTTCAGGGCTGCATAGGGCACCAATTCAGCCCTGCAACATGCATAAATAACCACCAAGGGTGGTTAAAGGGTGGTTAGCGTCATGTCTGTTTTCACCCTGTGTGTCTGTGTCTGTATAAGAGAGAGAGAGAGAAGGTTTGATAGCACATTCATTGCTCATCTTAAACTTTACAAAACTGAGACATTTTCCTTCTTAGAAACAAAATTCATGGTCTGGGGGAATAAATATGGTTAATAATTCTGGGGAAAAACAAAACAAATATTTTCATAGATTTGAAGAAATGTGGGGATTCTGCCCCTCCCACCCCAAAAGTTTTTAAAAATCATATTTGAAAAAAAGCCAACCTAAATATAAACTTTAAAGTCTTTGCTTCTTTTGTGGCTATGAGAAAGCAAGGAGCAGATGTGGTACAGAAGTGCCCAAACTGTGATCCCAAAGGTATATTTCTCAGGGGCTTCGCATGGGTCTAATATTCTCACTAAAAATGTGCAGCAATATACAAATATTAATCTATTTAATAAAAAACAACTACCCCAAAATCCAATCTTATACAAAAAAATACAGCCACTCTCTCTGTCCCACATACATCTTCCTGCATAGACAATTGCCCATTGCAGAAGACCTTAGAAATAATAATAATCTTTTCTCACACATATGCCATAGAGAATAAGCCTTTTCAAGCCAAGTTACTCTTTGAAGCCACTTCTGCCTTAACTAATCTGAAAGGTCTCTCTCTCTCTAATGCACCATTGCTGAGAACTTTGTGAAGTAGTACAGTAGTACTATCTCCATATTATAAACAGAGAACTGAAGTGCAGAGAAACTAAATGAATTGCCCAAGGTCATTCAAGAAGTTTGTGGCAGAGCTGAGAACTGATCTCAGGACTACCGAGTCCCAAGACAGGATCCTATTATAAGATCTTCTTTCCTGTAACTATGGCCAGCCTTTTTATTGGAGTGGATGTCCAGTGAAGGGTGATAGTGTTTGGGGATGGCGCCAGAGGGTGGGGAAAGGGTCCCCAGAGTGCTGGGCTGTCTGTCCTTTATGTGCACACTCTGTAAATGCACATAACCCCAGGGCTTGTAGTGTGGGTAGGTGCACATTCCCCCCTGTACTGTACACCTGGGGTTGGGACTTGTAACGTTGGGCGCAGCCAACTGAAGTGTTTTGTCCCATGTGGCAAAACAGACCTCGGGCCAGTCCTGCTTCTAACACACATCCCTGCTCATCAGATTTGAGGCTGCACTTGAAGATCTTTTCCAATTCACACTTCAACATAACCATGTGGCACGTAAACACAGCTGCAAACACCTGATTCGTGGGAACAAAATTGCAGGCACAGTTCCATGAAGGAACCAAACTGTGCCCACAAATTTGCAGGCTGGGTTGAGGCTACATGAAGCTGGTGATAGATAGATAAAGCCTCTCCTTGCTGGGATAGCCACAAATCATTTCCATCTGGCTTTGGTCAGGCTGGTGATGTACTGTGCTGCTACTCTCCTGCTTAGCTCTGTTCCTTCCCATTGCCCATTCCATTTCTCCTCCTGAGTGACTGCACATAGGCAGGAACTGTTGTCTTTGTGACATGCATGTACAATGTTTAGCACAACAGGCCCCTGATCCTGGATTCGAGCTCACAGGCCCTACTGTAATAGAGGTACAGATAAAGCAGAATGTTCTGGCATCTATTTCCTAGCACACATAATCAATGGTCAAGAACTCCTGCACCAGCCAGGAATAGCACAAGCATGCTGCAGGGGGTGAAGGGAACTGGCATCTGATTATTGTGGGCCGAGGTGGTAGGACAGGGGAATTGTCATATCCTGCACTATGCAGCGACAACATAGTGGTTTAAAATTTCTGAGCTAAACACACTGGTCTGAGTTTGAAGCATCATTGGGTCCAAATGAGCAAATGAATGGATCTGAACAGCATTGGTGTCCAACACAGCATTAGCACTGGGCTTTACAATGAATATTTGAGAGGGAAAAACCCAGCTTAATCACGGTTCCACCCAGGAAGGCCTCCTACTCCTTTGAGGGAAAAGAAACTTGGGGTATTTCTTTGCCTTGGGCGACTAGCCCTGCTTCTGTGATGTAAACAGGAAGGAATTTTATCTTCCACAGTCCATCAATCAACCAAAGGTCTATGAGAAGGGTGGGAGGGGAGACTACACAGCACAAAGAAGCCATGTGGCTTGCCTGTAGGCTATGTTTCCCCCAAAGCATCCAGTTAACCCATTCAAGTCTCTGCAGGAGATCCTGCCCCTAATCAAAATTTCCACCAGCTCCCAGCAGAGCACAGCCAGGAGTCCTTACCCGCACAGCTTCCTCCCTGGGGGCAGCGTCTGTAAATATCTGCTGACATGAAGAGATGCAGGCACACCAAGAGAGATAATGCAAAGCCCCAGACTCTGCTTAGTGACTATGAATAAGGATGAGGAACCACAAGCAAGCATAATACTCCCGTTCCATTCCTGGCGGCGACTTTATTGTAAAGTTGGCTCAGCAGACCTTTCAGGGTTAAAGGTCTGAAATTGCCATGTATTTCCTCCTTAAGAACCATATTTTTGCCAGTGTCAATCAGTGCTGATATCAGTATGGTGAGTTACATCAGTCACAGAGCTGGCCTTTCATCTCTACCATTATCTTTTAGTACTATTAGGCATGTGTTGTAAGCACAGTAGCCTCTGAAACTATCGTTTCCAAACATTTTGCCTGTGACTTCATTTTGGGACTAAATATTCTATTCCATTAGAATATCAGGATCGGAATCAGTAGAAATCAGACAGATGGTATGATCCCACTTGAGGTCACAACCCACATGCTGGGAACCATTCCTCTAAAACCCTGCACCCTTAATGCAATTTAAGGGAAATTGTTCTCATCCACCTTCCACTTCCCTACCACAGAAGGTCAACGACAACCTTTCAGTTTGTGGGTACTCAAGGAGAACAGGGGAGAAGATACAGACAGGAACTCTTATAGGCAGCTGAGCAAACATATTGCATATTCAACTCAAACAAAAACCAAATTCACCTCTCCTGTGTTTTTCCTCCTGTTCCTCAATAGCTAATGTTTTCTGTCAGCCTCCTAACAAATGACTTAGAAACAGCAAGTTTGACCTCACAAATTCATGTATTCACATAGGAAGACTGAATTCTGAGTTAGTTATGATCATCCAATCAGAGAACAGAAACACCACCACCTGACATGACTCAGGTATCCAAGACTAACCAACACAGTCTAAATGTCAGCCATCAAACCCTTGCTGGGGGTCTACTCAAGCCACTTATGAACTCTGCATAGACTAGAATGGACATTTCTCAAACAATTTTTGGAGTTCTAGGAGCAGGCTTACCTTTTTCAGCTTGCCACTCTTGGTCCCAACAAACACTACACTGTAACTGTTGTAGACGTAGGATGCAACAGAGGTCATCCGGTCACGGCTGGAGGTGTAGAGTGTTACCCCCTCCACTGGTGTGGAGCCTCCGAGCGGCTGGTTAATATCCAGCCCACAGAAGTTATCGTCTATCGGAACTGGCTGGAAAAGAAAAGAAGGCACAAGGCAAGTGTGAAATAAGGACTGAGGGGGAGGCAATATGGAGAAGCACCCAGGACGTTCCCATACAGTATCTGGGAAATCTACAGTATCTGTACAAATCTATGCTCAGCTATGGTGGGGATGGGCATGGGCACCATTCTGGGAGCTGGAGCCAGCAACCCTCCTGTTGTGGAGTGGCCATTGCCTGCATCTGTCCCTATATTGCCCAACTTTGGACCTCTCAAAGGCTCACACTGGAGTTCTAGTTCATCATGCCAACTTCATTGAACTATTTCTACCACAACCCAATAAAAGTCAGTCCCTTCATGTCTTTCTGGCCCTTATATCAAAACTGTGGCTTATGGGGCTTTTCTGCCCTTGTAAAACAAGGTTTCATGCTCTGTCTGTCTCAACTTCCCTGTCTCCTTTAAGTAGAAGAGATCAGATGATCTCCCAGTCCAAACCTTCTGCTTCCCACAAAGACCTTTCTACCCCTGGTCTCTCTCCACCGAGGCACAGACCCGGTTTTCTATTTCCTGTGTGGGTCATCTCACTTCTTCCCCATTGCCAGCAACAGCAGTCTCCCCCTGCAGAAGCTTAACTCCTTCCTAATTAGTCCAGGGGGATGAAGCAGTGTACTTCATCAAAGCTCTCTAGTTTCAGCTGAGGACTATGGAGCTCCACAACTGGGCACTAATGCAGCCATAGAGGCTGCACTACAGCATTATTTTTATTAATTATTATTATTATCATTATTATTATTATTATAAGCATTGATATAGCACCAGCGATGTACCTGGCGCTTTACAGAAAACGAGATAGACACGGTCCCTGCCCGAGAGCTTTTACAATCTAAAGACGGGGAGGGGAGACAGGGAAGGGGGAACAGAGGGAGAGACAAGGGATGCGACATTCATGAGGATGCGAGAACTCATGTACACGTTCTTGACTTGGTTTTATGCTAACTGCCATGAAAATCTGCAGTTTAGACAAGCACCTTAATTCATTATCACACACTTATGAGGTGAGTGCTTTTGAAAGCCCCCTCCCAAAGCCCCATCACCTGTTCCAATGCATCATGCCTCACACTGGGGTGGTCAGTGAACCTTTTCCTCCATTGATAGGTGTTTTGGCCTCATTTCTAAATATGCTGAGCACCTGTAGGTTGCACTTCATTCAAAGGCTGTTGCAGGGTGCTTAGCATCTATGGAATTCAGGCCACCTGTCTACTCAAGGCCCCATTCTCAAGAGTGTGTGGCTGGATGGAGACTCACAGTAAAGGCCACCCAAGGTCCTTCAGAGAGGCCAAATAGAATATGAGCCATTGCTTCCTCTCTATTCCCACCACATCCGCAGAGCCCAGCATGTCATTTCCACCGCATAGCTGATCCCGAGAGTCAGCCAGAGAGCTAACCCCTAGGCCACCCTGAAAATGGGCTCTACTAGACTTGCCTACACCACACTGGAGTACCCAATACATCCACAATTGAAGCCATAATCCTCTCCCCTTTCTGTTATAACCTGGCGTCACTCAGGCGGTGACTATTTGGAGGCTGCTGCCAACTACGTCGTCTTCTGCTGGCAATAAGCCTGCATCCATTGCTGGCGGCCTAGAATCAGAAACATCAGCCAGAGGAAGTGCAGGTGTTTGCACTTGGAGCCGAGAAAGGAAGCTGCGATTTCCTCCTTGTGTCTAGTCGTTACTTTGGGAGACGCAGCCACCTCCCTGCTGTACAAATGGCCTGGCTCCAAGCCAGGGCAATACTCGGTGGGCCTGACTGCTTTGCTTAAGGGAATGGGATTCTGCAATTGACAGCACTGAGACAGAAGGGCTCTGTCCATCACCCACAAACATACACCCAAACATGAACACTGACGTCTAAGTAAAGACTACCTATGGGAATTCAGTATACATGCTCTGCTCCTGGAGCAATGTGATCCAGCAGAAGAGATGTTCTTAGGCAGGTATGCACCAGGCCTTGAATTAGGAGGGCCTTTGCCAAGGGCTGCCATCTCTCTGGGTTTCACCCGGAAACTCCAGGCTTTAATCCAGAGTCCCCTGGTTCTGTGGGAAGTCCTGATTTCTCCAGGTTATCCAGGGGACCCATGGCCTAACCCAGAGCAACATAGCTTCTGGGGGGTGGCAGAGGACAGTCACATTGGAAATGGGGCAGGAAAATCCCTATGGCCTGTCTCCTGTCCCATGTGGCCCTGCCCCTATGGACCAAAATGATGTCAGGACACTCAGTAAGCACTGCAGGACTAAACTTAGGAATTTTGCACCCCATGACCCTTCTCAGGCTGCTGCCCCCAAGCCAAGCTCCATCCCCATGCTGTGTGTTCATGGGTGAGGGAGCCCCGTGTGAACGACGCGGTGCGCGCACCCACAGTGAGTGGGGGGGGAGTGTGCACGTGCCCGCCTAACATGCATCCCCACTCAACCTCCACTCGTCCCCACGCATGGAGCAACCAGGGAAAATGGCAGTTGCTCCATGGGTGTGGATGAGTGGGGGGTGAGTGGGGATGCGTGTGCACGCCCCACCAACGCACCGTGCGTGCCCACACCCCCACCTGGCGGAGCTATGTAAAAATGGCCTGTGAGGAGCCACTCTAAGAACAGAAGGTTTCTGCCTTGTAAACAATGTTCTTTGAGATTGTTCTAAACATTCTCACAACACCCACCCTTACAGCCCTGCATGGAATTTTTTTCTTATATTCCTAGAAAGGGTTGGAAGGAACTGTCATTCTGGAGGGGGGGAGAGTTGCTTTTTATACTAGAGGAGCTCGAGACCATGATGTGGTGTATTATTTGAATATGGTGAGCATGCACAACCCAGTTGTGAGACTGCTGGGAGCCATATCGAATAACTTTCTTTACAAGGCAACAACCTTCTAATCATTCACATGGGGAGGAGTTGTTTGTAAACAAACAGCTTTATCTCCCAATCCAATTGGCTGGTGCTAGAGCAGTGCTACTAGCAGCAAATGGCAGAGGCAGGTGAGGGATGGGGACCCCCCCCAATGACCTGGGGGTGCCCTGCAGGCAGCGGCCCCCTGGGGGCCTGCCAGGCATCAGGCTTCCGCTGCAGGTGGCATGTGGGGAAGAAAACAACAACAACGGAGCGGGGAGGCGCCGGCACCAGAATTGCCACCCCATAGAAAATGACACCCAAGGCCTGGGCCTAGGGAGGCTGCCTCTAAGTCTGGGCCTGTCAGTAAGGGGCACAGTTATGTCAGAACAGGGCTTGACAATTTCTCTGTCCCATCCCTTCAATATGGCCCCAACTGCTTCAGATTTCCCCTTGGAGGGAGTTGGCAACCCCAACTCTGGCCCCACCATGATCTTCTGACGCATACACCACTCCAGTGTTCCCAGTAGGCAGAAGGTGGTGACCAGTCTTTGTGGTAGGAAGCAGCAGTGAGCATCCTGAGAATCCTGGCAGTGAGTCAGGAAGAGCATCCCTGGTTCTTAGAGGTTTGCCCCCATTCTCAGGAGTGGGCTTGACTGGCACATTCCCAGCTTATCCCCAGGATGTGCTGGAGTAATCTCCATTTTTGAGCTTTGTTCATGGCTCTGCTCCCACAGCTGGGAGCCCCCACTATTGCCCAGCCAGAGTTTCACTAGCCTATGGCTCCCCAGATCCTGAGTTTCCTATGTGTGTTTGGGCTGCACTAGCCCTACACACCCTCCTTGGCAGTATCACCCTCCCCAGTTCCCAGAGGTGATCAAGTTGCCACCCCTGCAGTGAGAACTTTTTAGGGGGAATCCCCTGTACCCAACACACATAGACCCACAACCAACAGACCTGCAATCCCTTGACTAGAAGAATGTCACTTCTTTGTATCAAGCCCACAATTCCTAACACCACCTTAGTCCAGCAGACAAACCACCAGAATGGGACACAGGAAATTTGGGCTCTATCACTGATCACTGGACCAATCACGTCCCCTCTCTGTACCTTATTCATCCCTATCCATCAATTGGAGATAGCAATGCTAATCTTCTACACATGAGGGTGAGTGAGTGATTGTGGGTTAATGGTGCAGCAACTGTCAGGTCATATTGCACCAAACATATGGTGAGGAGCAAAGAAATCTACAATCTGAACAGTGCTGTATAAAAACTTTTAAAAAAACCTAAATAGCATTACCCAGTCTTTTGGTCAAGGCTATCCAGGAATGGAGGATGACAACAATTAATTACTCTCAAATGAAGGGTGGTTGTGCGTGTACTCATTTGTCCTACTAGGAAATGGTGTGCACTGTGCAGGCCTACCAAACACCTGCACAGGGGCTACCTAGCACCTCTCTGGTGACTGCTGGTTTCACAAATTCCATTACCCTAGATGTGAGCAACATTCTTTTTCTTAATCTTAATTTTACTGTAACCAAGCCAAGAACACGTACCTGAGTTCTCGCATCCTCATGAATGCCGCATCCCTTGTCTCTCCCTCTGTCTCCCTTCCCTGTTTCCCCTCCCCCTGTCTTTAGATTGTAAGCTCTCGGGCAGGGACCGTGTCGATCTTGTTTTTTGTAAAGCACCAGGTACATCGCTGGTGCTATATAAATGCTGATAATAAAATAATAATACTAATAATAATTAATAATCTACTGCCATCCAAACCTCCCTCTCTCTCAGCTTGCCCTGCAGCTGAACATGCTCAGGTAAAAGGGGTACCTAAGGCCTTTTTCAAATGGGCCACGGTGCGTGGGAGGGATGGATGTTTGCCGTGGTGCAGGGGCGACCGTTACGCAGACGCACACCCATCTCCACACATGGAGCAACCGCCATTATCACTGGTTGCTCTGTGTCTGAGCTATGGGTGGAGGTGGGTGAAGATGGGTGGAGCGCAAGAGCGTGCACGCACCCCCACCCACGGGCCGTGGCAGTCACACAGGCGCCTCCCCCATACCCACACAGCGGATCGGCAAAGACATGGGGGGGAGGGGGCGTCTCGTGTGAAAAGGGCCTAAGTCAATCCAAGAGGAATCTAATAATTAAAGGGCTGAGTAAAACAAAAAAGCATACGAATGGGCCTATGGAAATTGTCACTCTGCTTTTTTACACTACACCCTTCTGCTGGGAAACCACAGGGAGAGACTGCCTTTGGGAAAGTCTTACATTTGCTGTCAGAATGAGCAGTTTGGAACAGCAGATGTTCCCAACTCTGCCTAGGTAAAGACATAGGCCCCAGTCCTAAACACACTTGCGGATGAGCAAGTCCCATCGAGTCCAATGAGACTTGTGCATGAGCATGTGTTCTTAGAATTTCACCGTGGTCTCCTTTGCCAAGGCAATGCAGTGACTCAAGTATGAAAGAGTTTATCACCTCCCTCTCACCAATCTGATGTATATAAGAATTATTATTCCTGGGGAACCGAGGAACAGAGTGAATACTAGCTATATTAAGGTTCTATGTGGTGCTTATATTTGCAAAATACTTTATAATTACTATCTTATTAATATTCTTGACATCCCAGGAAAGTAAGTCGTTTAGTGTTGTTATTCCCATTTTAAAGACTGGGGATAAAGGCAGAGATACTGATTCACCCAAGGCCCACACAAGGAGTCTAAAGCGAGGTTGGAATTGGAACCTGGACCTCCCAACTGAAAACCTTGTGTTCTAGGCACTGGACCTTTGGGTAATTCCCTCAAGATTACTTTGTTGCAGAGTCTGGAATTGCACTTGGATATCTCAGTACCTCTTCATCACACTACCTCTCCCAACACAAATGGGGCCAGGAATGGGATACGTTCTGCACTCTCCTACCAAATAAGATGCTGACAATGTCCTTACCGCCTTGGTACACTGGACATCCTTCCCCAGCAACCAGTTGAGCTCCAAGTTGCCTTCCCCCTGGTAGCAGGACTGCAGGCGCTCCTTGATTTGGGTGTTGATGGTGCGGATGGGGAAGACGCAGAGAGCTGAGTCATCAGGGGGTTGGTGATACTGCTTCTGCCCCTTAGAGAAGATGGCAAAAAGGACATCATCTTGGGCAGTGATGTTGAGAGCCCTGGCCAGAACGTCCCCAGGCTTGGAGAGATAAGCAGCCTGAAGGAGGCGGTATTCCATGTCACCCTTGACACAGCCAAAAGGCAAGGAGACGTAAGAGTGGAACTTGGGGTCATCCTTGCAGAGGCGAACAATGCGAGATGTGTAGAAGAGGTCACTGGCAGAGTTGATGGAGACACCTTCAGGAGTCTCCGGCTGGACGGTCAGGAAGTAGACGAAGTTCCCGCTGGAAAAGCCATAAATGTAGAAGATATCAAAATGTGAGACCAAGGCCAAGGTGTCTGAGGGGATCTTGATGAGCGACGAGACAAAGTCACTGTGGAGCTCATAATCCAACATGGCTGAAGATTCTGGGTCCCGTGGCAGCTTGCGGCTGGAGAGGGTGGGGAAGTAATCCTGTTTGCCATCTACTGCTGTGCCAATGAAGAGTTTACCATCCTCGCCCTCAGAACGGACAATCACCCCATACATGGTTCCAGTCTTGTTGACGCTGGAAAGATAGTGCTCCTTCTTATGAGAAGGCTCCACCAGGATGAAGAGGTCATCCAGCCGTAGCAGCTTGCAGACACCCTGGTAGAGGCTCCCACAGGCCAGCAACCGGTTCTCCGAATAGTCAATGATCAGAAGCTTGTTGACATTGTTGGTGAGGGTCAAGATTTCACTGCACGGCTGCACAATGAGGGGTGGGTAGCAGGACTTATTGTCCTCCTCTGGGCCAGTCTTGTGGGCTACTAGGATGGTCAAGTTGCCAGAAAGCTTATAAACTCGGTTGATGGCACCCACGTAGACAGCTCCTGTGCCCTGGTGGACAGTCAAATGGTTGAAAGTCCAGTCACGGTTCTCGGAGTGGAAGGTGTTGAAGATGGAAGTGCTGGCTGTGTTCCGGGAAAGCAAAACCAAGGAAAGAAAGACCAAGACCACTGACCAGCCATCGGAGTCCAGTATTCGAGGCCAGCTCTTCCTCTGATCCATCCTGGGATGGGGAGCGAGGAGGAAAGGGAAGGTGAACTTCCGAGCTCCCAACGTGTGTCCCTTGCCCCAGCAATGATCTTCACATGGTTCTGTAGAGAAGAAAACAAACAGACCAAAGGCTTAGACCCAGAGCGTCTTGTAGATACAATACAATTTAGTCTTTTTAATTAGAGTCCTTGAGATAAAGCAAGGATTTCTCTAAGCCCAGGAAGTATAGGCAGGGCTCCTGAGTTTTTGGCAAACCATTCTGGCACAAAGTTTTGCCACTTGGTTCTGCCTCAGTGCATTAATCATTATGCAGTTTAACTGCTTATGATGTGCCCTGTGTCATGAATTCACTCAGCTGCAGGGGAAAGGGATCAACCTAATCTTGAGGACAAGTATTCTGTTTCTGTAGCCCACACACCTCGTCATCAATCTAACAACCTTGGCTGGAGAGACTTTTTTTTCTGGATATATAATTGGTGGTTAGCTTACTAAGAGAGGTTCTCTGTCTGTAAATCCTGTGGGCTATAATTTAGTTACAAAGAGAAACATTTCATGCAAACAAATATAATATATCTTATGTTTACACACTGAAAGTTGGCCGTGGCCAGGAGGGTAACTATAATAGGTGCAGCATGTACAGCCACTTTGGGGCCCACAAACCTGGGGAGCCCACACACATGTAAAGTGCACACGCACGCATGAGAGGAGTGCCCCAGGGGGGATCCCATTCCATCTTCTACACCAGGGTCCATTCTTAGCTAGTAGAGGTGAGACTCTGGGCAAAATTTTGGTTTCGGTTACTTTTGGTTTTGGTTCTCATGTATTCAGTTCTCGTATCGGTTCTTTTGCATTGATTTTTCTATCAGATCTTTAACATTGCAGTTTTCCCATTGAAGTCAACGAGGACAAACTGCAATGTTAAAAATCCGATACAAAAATCAATGCAAAAGATCCAATACAACCGATACTGAAAAAGAACTGAAATTTAGAATTTATCCGAAATGGCCATTATCGAGTGCTTTCTGTTCTTTCCGAAACTGAAATTCCCATCCCTATTACCTAGCTATGCCCCAGGCCATTATTACCTAGCTATGCCCCAAGCCTCCCTGGCTCTCGCCTCTCTCCCCTTATCTCCATCCAAAACTCTGCTGTCAGGGTCATCCACCTCGCCAGTTGCTTCGACCACGTGCAGCCCCTCCTCTCCTCTCTTCACTGGCTCCCCCTTCCTGAACGAATCCTGCACAAGCTCCTAGTCTTCACCTATAAAACTCTTCACAACCTTGCTCCCCGCTACCTCTCTGCACTAATTTCTCTCCATACTCTAGTCCATGAACTCCACTCCTCCTCTGTCCCCTCTCTTGTCCTCCCACCCCTCCCCTGCTCCCCTAACTGCCTTCATCCCTTCTCCCTAGCTGCCCCCCATGCCTGGAACTCCCTCCCTGCTCACCCCCTCCGTTCATACCCTCAAAACCCTCTTCAAGACCCACCTCTTCCGCTCTGCCCTCCCCGACTTCGTGCTCTCCGCACTTAACTCCTGCCGATACCCTTCATCCAGTACAATCTGTTACCTGAGGTCTGTGTACTCATATCCTCACCGTATGGACCAACCAGCCGTCACCCTTGATGTAACCAAACTAAGCACGTGCACCTGAGACCTCGCATCTTCGTGAATGTTACACTCCTTGTCTCTCCCTCTGTTCCCCTTCCTTCATCTCCCCACCCCACCCCCATCTCTCAGACTGTAAGCCCTAGGGCAGGGACCGTGTCTATTCAATTACTTTGTAAAGTGTCATGTACATTGCTGGTGCTATATAAATGCTTGCTAATAATAATAATAATAATAATAATAATAATAATAATAATACAGTGCCTCCTGTCTTTCCCTCCACACCACACAGAAGAAGGCAGATTGGGGCTTGTGGTCCAAAGAATCCCTAAGCATTTTGAAATCCATCAGGGATCATCTTCACCCATGGGGACACAGTTGTTCTAGAATCCTTGGGCAACAGCCCTACCTTTATTTAGGTATCTAGTTCTCTTCAAAGTCAGTGCACAGGATACTGGGGTTAAAAGCCTTCTCCAAAGAGCCTCCCATTGCACACCATCTGGTAGAGCACTACGGGTGAGGGTTACAGAATCAGACTCAATAGGGCTGATAAAAGAATCCATTTTGATTTTCATGAGAATCTCACAAGAATTGAGAATCCTTAGTTAGATCTCGAGAAAATCTCGTTAATGGTGTGAGAATCACTAGAATCTTGCTTAAAAAAGCAAAAGGAATTGCACATGTGCAAAATGGTCACTGGGCCGTTCTGTACATGCGCAGTCCTTTCCCAAAATGGGCAGCCGTTCTTCACGTGTGCAAACTCTTTTCCAAAATGGTCGCTGTGAAAAGGGCTGTGTGCGCGCAGAACCACCAAGTGGCCATTTGTGCAGGGTTTTTTCTTGTTTTTTCCCCCAGCGTGGAGTTGGTGGTTGCAGAAAAGGAAGGAAGAGAGAAACAGACAGACACAGAATGTGAGACTGAGCATGGGATGCAGTACACACATGGCTCCAGTAAGTAAAATGAGAAAAAAAATCTTGATCAACAAAGAGCTGCGAACTGGGGCGTTTTTCAGTTTTCACAGAAATCAAGCCAAGAAGCTTTGGTTCTTGACAAGAATCAAGAAAAAAAAAAAAAACAGATCAAGTTTCAGCTCTAGTCTTTTCTTGCTGTGGACAAGTTGTTGGAGGCAAGCTTTGAGCAAAACAGCTCGGACCAAAATCTGAGTGCAGATGGGACACGGAAACAAGAGAAAGGCAGACCTGACCATACTTCTTTGGAGAAAACCCTATTAACAGCCACTCCCACTACCAACCTTAAAGTCACCAAACAAACATCACCAGTGGTACCAAACATCCACAAACCTCATGGACAAGAGATGGGAAAATGCAGGAACAAAGTGGGAAGGCTGAATCAAAGAGAAAAGGTGAAGGTAGACCAGAAACATCCAGCAAGGCCAAGGGTCGCTTTGAAGAACCACAGCAGGTAGAGGAGAAGTTGGAGATGTCCAGGTTTGCTTTTTGGTGTGTTGGCAAGGGACACGTGCAAAGGGCAGGGCAGGAATCATCCCAGCGCAAATATTTGTGGGATTCCTTCTCACCATCCCAGGCAAAAACCTTTGCAGTCCTGGGAAATGGCTTTTCAGATTTTTTTTCCCCTCAACTGCAAACTGCTTAACTGAGCTGAGCACCTCCCCTTCTCTTCACTAGCGAGGCTCTACCTGAGTGGGATCAACCTCTGCTCTTTACTGCAACAGCAGGCCAGTTCTTGATTGGCTTCTGCAAACAGCAGCCATATACTTCTCTCCACACTGACTCTCATCCCTTTTTGATCTGCGTGCTGGTCATCAGCTGTGCCTAGTACCTGCCTGAAAGAGCGCTCCTTGCAAGGGGTAGAGCTCAGCAGTTCCACTTATCCTATACTTCAAAAGCTCTCATTGGCCATGGCCACCTGTGCCAGGGCTACAGCACTCACAGCAGCACCTTTGATTCAAAGAAAAGAGCAGTGACAGAATCGACATGAGTGGAACGGGGATGTTTGGTTTCATGAGTGACTGAACAGCAATGCAATAACCATGGGTTACAGGGCATGCAATTTGGACAAGTGCCTGTGAATTCAGATACCATTATGAAGTTTATTCTGACAATCCAAGTCCCGCTATTCTGCCAAAAGGTAGGCCACTCACAGAAAATTCCAATATTTCTGTCCAAGCCCAAAGCATTATGGGAATAACCTCTCTGTGGTACCACAACATCCTTGCCTCATTGGGTGTTTTCAGACAGACGCGGGGCTGCTCCCGGGGTGCACCTCCATGTTTGCCCATGTCCAACCCCACCTGGGTTGGGTTTAAATGGGCCCAGCGGGTTCCCCAGCCCATGGTCCGCCCACACAGTGCCCCCCCCCCCAGAGTTGTGAGCTTGAGTGACCTCAATTATATGGTGTTGCCCAGGGCAGCAGCTGGCTGGAAGTGGAGCAGCAGCATGGGTCCATGCATTAGACAGACCACGGGTCCGCTTCAGGCTGGTGCCCTGGATTTGGCCAACCCGTTCTGCCAGTGGCGCTCCAAGATATTCTGGAGCACCATCAGTGGGGCTGACACAGCAGGCTCCGTTTTGGCAGGCCACCTTTAGATGGATGGGCCACCCAGGGGTGAAGCAAAGCAGATGTGGTGCTGCAGTCCATCTGAAAACACCCATTGTTATTGTCTGTATTGTGAAGGAGTCTAGAAAGCTCAATACAAGCTGAGCCTCCACTATGACATATAGCACTTTTCCACATCCACAGATTTCAAAGCAAATCACGGAGAAAATGTGGTGCAGAAGAGAGTTGGTGCCTCAGTACATCCTGTTTTCTGGAGAACTCCTACCTCCCATCCCCTTGTCCTACGTTTTGAAATCCATTTCTGGAGACCATACCAGGACTTTATTTACATATGTTACTTGCAATCAATATAGTACTCTGCATACTTTAATGCATATAAAAAAGGAAAAGCGTGGTAGTTTTTGTCCTATTCCACCCTGAGCTGCAGACCAGGTGCAATCGAAATCGTACTCCCAGTTCTCCCGCTCTCACCAGGCCTGGAAGTAAACTCCTCGGATTGCTCAGCAGTGCCATAGCACAACTAAATAAAGAATCTTGATTGCCACAGTCTCCATCCACTAGGCAACACTGCCAGAAGCTGATCACTGTCTCTAAGGAGTGTCAGACAAGAGCCAATGGCCAGGTAGGACAGACTACAAGCCAGGAAGTAGGAAGGATGAGGCAGCTATAAAAAATATTAAAGCTCTTCAGAAAAATTGCAGTCTCAACTGTCCACTTGTATACCTCCCAACTTTTCAAGTGGCCAAAGAGGAACAAGCGCTACCCCTCGACCAATAAGTTCCATCCTTTAGCAAATAAGCCCCACCCCCTTATACACTTACATGCACCCTTCTCAAAATTCTAACTGCATAAAGACTTTGACTGCTTTTACACATGCGCGCCGTGCTGCACCGTTAAATCATGCGCCACGTCAAAAATCCTGTGGGTGGGGTTTAGATGTGACATCACACCCATGATTAGCCGCTCGTGCATGCTTTTGTGAATACTTAAATATCAAGGTATTTAGTCCATGGCATGCGCAAGCAACTAATCATGCGTGTGACGTCGCGTCTAAACCCTGCCCGCAGGATTTTTGACATGGTGCATGATTTTATGGCATGGCGCCACGTGCATGTGTAAAAGGGGCCTCAGTTTCTTGTCATTCTGTTATTTCCCATTGTCCTCCCAAGTGCTTTTCCTGAGAAGTGACCAGGAAAGAGGTATATGAGGCTAGAATACCAGTCTTTTTGTCTGTATCTCTCCTGAAAAGGGGACTTTGACCCCTGAAAGAAGGACAGTGGGATTAAGTCATGACCGCGGCTCTGTAATTGTGGGGATTAGCACCTGTCAGAATGCACTAATCTCCTTTTATCACACGAGAACACTCATGCATTACCAGGTCCCCAAATGTAGAGTGTTCTCGCACGATAAAAGGGGATTAGTGCAGTCTGACAGGCGCTTATCCTCGCAATTACTGAGCCGCACTCGCGATTGCGCAAGTTCCCACCTTTCCCATATAACGTCAGAAAGCAGCCTTAATATCTAAAGAACTGTCCCCCCTAAATGGGACTATTGAGAGGTATTTATTTTCCTGGCAGATGCCAGATGGGAGGGCCCTGTGAACATCATGGCAGAGGTTGATTTTAAGGAAGGCTTTAATGTGACTAAGGTATAAGCACAGGGGCACAGAGGGGACACGGTGCTAGTGTGGGCCTCACATTTTCCCCGTAGTGCAGGTGAGAGGGGGTGGATATGGCCCTGAGTGCCCACTGGGTGGGTACTAATCGACACTGAGAAATGGAGGCTGGCTGTGGAGAAAATCTGTGCTGCTCCATTTTCCCTGAGAGATTCACCCCAATCTCAGTGCCCCCCACCCAAAATCAGGATACTGAAGGGCTTGGCAAGCTGTTCATCCTTCCACCCTTTCAGCCACTGGCTTGTAATTAGAACAAACGCAGCCCTGAGTGGCAGTGGCAGCAGCAGCAGATTATCCTACACCTGATAAACGCTCGCTTACTCCAGACCCTCAATGACAAGATGACTGCTAAGATGACTGCTGGTTCTAGCCTGGGCCAGAGGGATGCCAAACAAGTGGGAGGGGAGTCTTTCTAAGAGCCCTTCCCCCACCTCCCACCCTCACTCACACACAAACATTCATTGTCAGCTGTCAAGCCGAATTAAGAGTCATAAGGCTGGGATTTCCTTAGGAAATGGGAGACGTGCCTTGGGAAAGCACTGGCTGTGTGATGCAGACTTACATCAGAAAGCGGAAGCCTTTCATCCACCCTTCCGGGACAGCACACAGAGGCAGGAGGAATTTTTCAAACCTACACTATTATTAATTATTATTATTATTATTTTTATTTTTTTTATATTTAAAATTTATATCCCTCCCCTCCTGCCCACAGGGCAGCCTGGGGCAGCGAACAACATTCAATAAAAAATGTTTAAAAACAATTTAAACAATTTAGAAATACAATACAATGTGGGGAAACCCCCCCACCCCTACCCCTCACCAAAAGCCTGATGGAACAGCCAGGTCTTACATACACGCCGAAACAGCAGGAGAGTGGGAGCCAACCGAGCCTCCTCCGGGAGCAAATTCCACAGCACAGGGGCAGTC
>QEPC01001425.1:1685436-1700492 GCA_003113815.1 Sphenodon punctatus | reverse complement strand
GGGGGGGGGGGGGAGGTCAGGAGGTTGTTTGATAGTGTTTTAAATGCCCTTGCTTGTTTTAGCCTATTTTTAGATGTGCCAGAATCCTAGCAGATTTAGAAATCCGCTTTTAGAAACCTCACGCAGGTGGCGTTTAGACGCACCTCCCCACATTGGAAGTCGCCCGGCCGTCATTGGAAACAGCAGCGCTGGGGCAACACACGCATTCTTTTGAAAACCGGATTTGTGAAACCTCGATATCAGGGTTTTACAAATCCAGTTTTCAAAAGAATGTGCGAGCCGCCCAACACCGCTGTTTCCACTGGTGGCTGGGCAACGTTTGGTGCGGAGAGGCGCGTCTAAATACCACCTATGCAAGGTTTCTAAAAGTGGATTTTTAAATCCACTAGAATTCTGGCACGTCTAACAGCGCCCTTGGAATTCCTGAGCTATTTCCTCAAGACCTACAATTAAAAAGCTACCTGTGTAATGGCCTCTGGGTCCCTGTGCGATCCTGTAGGGTACAGACACCTCTAGCGGACAGTCCTTTATTGGTACTTTCTCTTGTACAATGACTCCACCAAGGAGAATTCACTGAACTGCCAAGCCCCTCACTTGCTACTTATTATCCCCCCTTCTGGGGAGATATCAGTAAAAAAAGTAAAAAGAGCCTAGAGCCCTAAAGCCCCTCAGTTAGTTAAGGTGGGGACACCCCACAAGGAAGGTTGAAAATACGTGCCTGGCCCACTCAGGAGAAGATGCCCAGAGAGGGGTCTGTCTGTTTATTTATTTACATTTTTACCCCACCCTTCCGCGAAGGCTCAGAGCAGCTTACAATATTAAAAACACAAACACATTAAAATACATTAAACTCCTTTTTAAAAACAAAACAAAAACATCGGGATTGCTGGGAGTATGGTGGCCAGGACCGTGACATAGAGCTGAAACAGGTAGCAAATTTTGTATCCATGGGCAATACCTGCAATTTCAAGCAGCATATTGGTTACCTGATCAGTATCCACATACCAAGCTAAGTAATCAACTATCTGAAATACTGGGTAGAAACATGTGTGACAGCAACGCAGCGGTGGCCCGACCCGGGGAGGAAAACCACGGCAGCCACTGTCTGGGCCAGGTTGCGGCATGGAATAAACATGCCCGCTGTCCCGCCGCCCCAGGGAGGGTGGGGAGAACCATAAGCATGCAGCAGGTCAGCACCACCCCTGTGCTGCACCTAGGGTCCCACCCCACTCCTGTCATGATGGCAGCCACAGTGGCTAGTGATGGCCAGCCATTGCAGCCGGTCATGGTGGCTCCAACGGGAACAGACATGATAGCCCACGGTAGCCTGGTTGGACAGACCTTAGTCCGTGCTGTGACCTCAAAGGTTTTCCAAGGTCACTGCCCAGGCTAGCTGCTGACATGGCCCAGGGTAACCTCAGGCCAACATCCGGCGGTGCCTGCACACACATGCAGGTGAGGTCCAGGCCAGGGAGGGCCACAGCATGCTATTGGACACATCTATTTTCACCCACTGGGTGTTATTACTGAGTAACCGGCTTTCCATTTTACCGACCCATTCCAACTTATTATGTTATCATTTTAGTGTCTTTCCAAATTTCATCATTGCATATACAAGAGGGTCATGGAACAACTAATTGACAAATGGAAATGGATGGAAAAAAATCAGTAAATTGGTAACTCTTGTAAATGGCATAAAACAAAAAACTGGTAACTCAGTAGCAGAAAACAGTAACATGACAATGTGGATAACTCGCTGTGCACTAAACCAGGTACAGTTTAATGCCCCCTCCATCCAAGACAATTTGAGTACCACAATTTTGTTGTCTATACCTGCTTCACTATTACCTTGTCTTTAGAGGATCTTCCTCTGTTGCTATTGTTTGTGGAGCTAAAGATCTAAAATATTATTAGAGCAGTTAAGGCCATACAGCAAATTGCCTGAAACTCCATCTAGCTTCCTTGGAAGGATGAAAGGCTGAGTCAGCCCTACTGGGAGCTGCAGTGCCAAATACTTCAAACCTGAGGCTTGAGGCCACTCCTCAGGCTAAAGGCACAGTAAAGGTGAGCCAGAGGCACAATGCAGGGTTTAGTGCTTCGAGACAAAGATCTGCTTCTATATTAACTTCCATTTTGTGATGCAGCATTTCTGATGCAAATTGTTTTACCACAGCAGGAAAGGAGAAGTGCAAAATTTGTGGGAGCTGGAAGTAAGAGAGGAGTCGTCGGAAGCTATGTGCCTCAGAGTAGTCTGGGAACCAGAAAACTGGGCAGGAAGGAAAGTCTATTTAGAGCAGAGATGGGCAAAGGACAGGCAAAGTTTCTAACACCAAGAGCCACATACCAAAATTGTTATAAGGCCAAGAGCCGTAAGACATACATGCAAAACCATTCCTGCTTCATGATTGGCTGGTGCTCTGCATTTCTGGTGCCTGAGATTCAGAAGAGCAACTGCAATTCAGCTGCAAAGGGTGCTTTTAAACATTCCCGCTCACAAGCAGGATCGTTCATTATGCCGCATCTCCCCCCCGCCTTCTTCTTTATGACGTGTTTGATGTTCAGAAGAGCATCAGACACAGCGTATAGAGTATGTGCGCATGCGCGTCCTTGTGCTCATGCGTACTCTGCCAGGGAACCCGGAAGTGCGGGTTAAAGCCGGCACATCGGCGATCGCTGGGCCGGGGCAGAATCGCTGGGCCGGCTTGACGCGGGGGAGACTCGGCTGTACTCTGCGTCGGGCATTTAAACAGACGGTCTCAATGGCGGCTGTTAAAGGGCTCAGCCGCCATTTCTGTCTCATTTAAAAGTGCCCTTAGACTTCGGCGCAGTGAAATAAGACACAGAATAATTAAGGGGTTGTGGGGCTCAGGCTAGCTCTGGCTGAGAGCTGCACATGAACCACCCAAGAATTGCATGCGACTCCCATGCCACAATTTGCATGCCTCTGATCTAGAGAATGGGGTGCTGCCCTGGGACTGACGATACCTGGATCCTGTTCCCAGCTCTGTACCGGCCTGCTATGATGGTTGGAGAAAGCACTTAATTTGGAGCTGGAGTTTTAATTTGCAGTATTGCTGAAGTGAAAAAAGGAGGAACCATGTCTTGACTTTTGTCTTTGTATGATCCTTGCCATAATGTACTTTGGGAACAGGGTCCTCTAATAGGTGAAGCTCTTGACTAGGACTCATGAAGATACAAGTTCAAATTCTGCTTTGGATATGTCATTTAGGCTGCCCTGATACCTTAGTTCCATACTGACCAAATGGGGAGGATGCATCTTTATCTCACAGGGATAAAATCCACTAATGACTGGGAAATGCTAAGATGTTACAGGGATGAGGGTCATAGAAGCACCTAGACAGATAATTTTTAAGGAAGATCTAATTGCATCTGTCAGCCCATCCCTCAGGAGACACCTTGGGAGGAAATAACATCTGTGCTTGACCATGGGTTTTATAAGAACAGCTCCTCCATTATTCTTACACATGCCATTTCAGTGTCTTTGACAGATGTTGGCGCTGGCCCTTTTTCCAAGCAGATGAGCTGCAGAGTCCAGTGAAATGATTCTCTAAAATGAGCACCATAATTCAATTGCGGCTGTCAACACACCTAACCCCAGACACTAAATGGCAATGAAGCGATGCCAGAAATGAAGGGCTATGTGATGCTAATGGTTAAGGATGGGGGCACAGCAGGGCAGGCTAGGTTTGCAATGGCAAACTGATTATGTAGGGTGGGATGGGGGCTCACCACTATTTAGGATAACTTTGCCAATTTACCAACTCGAGATTTTGGCTATGCCAGTCCATGTCCACCCGCCCTGTTCAGCAAGGGGGATTTCAGCAAGGAAATTCACTAGGAACTTGGAACACCCCAAGGCTTACTATGGGATCAGTGGAATGAAGACAGAGTTACACAATAGGACAGCACAAAAGTACATCATCAAAAGAGTGAAAGGGAGACCTAGGGCACCATAAAGCCTTAAGTATCACATCAGTGGCAGGGAAGAACTCTTCTAAAGACTCCAGCATGGAATATTGACACTGAACACAGAGCCTTTATTCCGAGGCTCTCAAAACACTCTGCAACCTTGGGAAAAGGTGCTCAGAACATTTTTGGCCTGGTTTCAGGGGGGGAGGTGGGAGTCATGTGCATTCACTATGTACGTTTACTATCCCTCTTAATAACTTTAAATTCCACAGACGGGACAATTTCAGACAAATCTGGTGGCGTGGCAGAAGGACAAAAGGTAAGAATGGGCCAAAATTGTTGTAAGAATAGGTGCGCCTGAAGGGAAGATATGATCCCTTTTAAAAGTCAGTGGGATTTTGGGCTACATTGAGCACTGTCATTCCCCTCCTCCCCTCCATAAAGGTTAGACACCTCGGGCTGGTTTCAACCAAATTCGGCAGAGTGATAAATGCCCCAATGATAGGATGGCACTCCAAGTTTATAACAGTAGGTCCATGTGATGGGGAGATATGACCCCTTTGGTAGCTACAGAATCCCATTTATTTACACTGAGCATATAATTACTAATTTATTTATTTAGATTTCTAGACTGCCCTTTCCGTACGCTCCGAGCAGGTAACATAATAAAATATTATATTATTCTATATACAATGTGATGTTATTTTTTATATATAATCTACATAAAATACAACCCATCCAAGTAAGAACTGTGCAAAAGTATAAAAATGCCATTAACAGCAGCGCCTTGAACTTTATCCCCACCTACCAAATATGTTGTGGAATTCCTTTCCCCGGGAGGTTAGTTTAAGCCCAAGCCTGAGTATCTTCCAGACACAGTGGGTGCTTTTAGACCGGTGCAGAGGCAGCCTGCCCCCAGAGCTGCTTTGGGAGGTGGGGGGGAGGGGGAGGTATCCCCCATGTCAGCCCCTTACAGCGCCTCAACACTCTAGGCTGGTGCCTGCCTGCAACTCTATGACATTGCCCGGGGCTGCAGTGGGGGCTCGCCCACCAGTTGGACAGCAACTCCACTTTGAGCCAGTGTCCTGGGTTTAGCCAGCCCACTCTGTGAAGTGTGCTCCTGAATCTTCTGAAGCACCGGCAGCAGGACTGCCCCAGCCCTGTCTCTTATACACATCTAGATGTGTATAAGGGGCCGCCTCTAGACAGACGGGCCAGCCTGGAGGTGAAGCAGGCTGGCACGGGCAGAACTGGGCCTGCTGTGCATCTAAAAGCATTCAGCGTAAGACTTTTCTTTTTGGCCAAGCATTTGACAGGAAGGAATATAGGTCGGGCGGGGATTTTTAGGGGGAGTTTTATATTTGTATGTATTTTATTAATTCTTATCTTGTAAGCTGCTCTGGGCCTTAGGGGAAGGATAGGGTATAAGTTTAAATAATTTAAATTGATACCCTGGTCAAATAGACAGGTTTAATGTTGCTTTTGGAAGATGATCAGGCTTTGGAAAACCTCCAGAGGAAGGAAAAGGTTGCCATCACATGTAAACAACCATGGCGGCAGGTGGGAGGGAGGGATGGGTGTTTGTCTGTGCGAATAGCACAGGCGGTGGGTGGGGGTGCGTGCGTGCATACTCCGCACAACACCCATCACTCACCCACAGATCCATCTGGCAAACCAGAGGTGGCTCCATGGGCGGAGATGGGTGTGTGCCCATGGGAATGGGTGCACATCCACCTCCACCCACTGCGGCAAAACACCCATCCCCCCACCCCCGCTGCCTATGTAAAAAGGTCCATAGTGTCATAATAATCAATAGCTGATAAGCAAGTGCCACTGAATGTCTGCTTTTTAAGCTTAACATTTCCCCGTTTAGGAAGCCAGAGACAGGTGTTTCTGACTGTTAATTAAGGCCCTTGGCCGCTGGGGCTGGCACAGACAGGGGAAGACACAGCAACAACTGGCATCCAGGCTAGCTAAGTGATGGTGCCCTCTCTTATTTAGAGTGTCTTCGTTTTTATTTTTGGTTCTGGCATTTGTGTCTATCTCAGCACAGATACAAGCAAAGCTATGGTTCCCATTATGGAGAGGAAGGCAGTAGAGCTAGGAGTCAGCGTGTGGTGAACATGAATTAGAGAGTGGAAACAGATTGGAACCAGGGTTACCAGCTAACCTTTCAGCTCAACCTCACTCACACATTTCCTCTCATTAATTTTCCAAGTGAACATTTTAAAAAACCCTCCCTCCTCCTTTCTGCCTGCGGAACATTTCAAAAGGGCAAAATCAAGTGGTTCCCAAGTCTCTTCTCCAAGGAAGGCTCTCAAGGCCGCTAACTGCTTTTCAGGCATACAAGAGTTGCCGATAACCTGCAATAAACACCGATGACCTGATCGCAAGAGCCATGCTTCCCAGGCAGCTTTGTCAGTGCAGGATGAAAGGAGATACCAAGGAGCCTGCGTGTGAAATGAACAAGGAAATACGAGCTTTCAGCTGAAGGAAATGCCAGGAAATTGCGCATAAAGGAGGAACAAAGGGGGGAAAAAAAGATTAAAACAGACTCTGGGGGAGTAGGTACAAAAATTTCACTGAGCAATACCGGACATCGTAAGTCCCATGTGCCACAGTTACCTAAGTGAACTCCTGAATGAATACCATTCCATTCTGGTGCATCGCAGCATAACAGGCACTAAAACCCTAATAGCATAATTGAGCTAATGACTGGGAGGTTGCATTCAAGGAGGGAAGTTTGGGTATCCCCACTGGGGGAGGCTTTGATCATAGAATCATAATGCTGGAAGGGATTTCAGGGGACAACTTGTCCAAACCCCTACTCCAAGGCAGGCTACCCTATACCAAGGGTGACCAAAGTTCCTAATCGAGCCCCGCAGCAAAATCTTCATATGCTGAGAACCACAAGCAAGACACAGGTGATTTTTTACACAGAGGCCCCCAAACTCCAATTTTATAGACTCACAGGAAGGAGTAGGAGCTATAGGGCGGGTGGGGATGGGGTGGAGAATGCAGACTGGGGGTATAAAAAATGTGTAGGTGGGACAGGAGTTAGGGGGAATAGATGGAGAAAACCTCCCCGGCAGAGCTAAGTGAGCAGCACTGCAATAGAAAAAGGATCCTCCTCTTTCTTCCAGTCTAAGACACTACCCTGCTCCTGTTTATTAATCCCTGTGTAGCTCCACATCTCTCAGAGTGCTTAGAGCACCCAGCACCTATAAGGAGGGGCGGCTCTATTCTCACATCTGGCCAGAGGAGCTCCTCCACAGCTGGTGTGAAGGAAACTGCCCTTCAACTAAGTTCAACTGGCGTAGCATGTGGTGTGTAAGGCTGCTTTCAGACGAGTGCTCATGTGGCATTTGAAAATCCCGCGAGCCGGGATTAGAAGAGATGTTTGTTTAGTGTGTTAAAGCTGGTCGGTCACGCGTTCTTTTAAAACCGCAAATTAAATACCCCAACGTCAGGGTAATTATTTTGCTGTTTTAAAAGAATGCGCAACCGGCTTTAACGTGTGAAACGTCTCATCTAATCCCAGCCCGCAGGATTTTTAAAAGTCACGTGAGCGGATTGCGCGACCATGACCCGCTCATCTAAAAGTGGCCTAAAAGTCTGAGCCACTGTTTGGCCACCCCATCCTCTGCCCTCCTCTCCTTACAGATAAATACTTTTTGAAGTTGGTTTTTAAAAACATCATCTCACAGCCTCCCTAGGTAACCTCTTCCATTGTCTAACTGACTGCTATTACCATTAGGAAGGTTTTCCAAATGTTTCACCAAAATCAACCTTGCTTGCTGCAATCTAAACCCATTCTCTCTTATTCTTTTAGGTAAATCATACTGTAGTATCAAAGGTCAGTTAGATTATTTATTAATAATTATAATTTCTATATTGATTTCAGTGTACAAAGTGCTTTCAATTTCTATATCTAGTTCTCTCTCACAACAACCTGAGAAGTTATTATTATCCCCATTTTACAGATGGGGAACTGAGGGTGAGAGATAGTGACTTACCCAAGGCCACCCAATGAGTTCATAACTGATTTGATGGGATTTGACTCCTGTCCAAGCTCAACACCTTATCCACTAGGTTACAGTTATAAGGTGGGCAGAAGAACCATGCTGCATTTAGATCCACTACTAAATGAAACTGCTGCTTGCACATGAGTCGGGAAGGACTTCCAGGAGCCGAGATCAAAGCAGCGGACATCATGGGAAGCTCTGCTTGGGTTTAGCCCATTTCTGGCATGATGTCCCTCATGGATGACAGGGCATCAAAATCCAGCCCTGTCATCTGCTAGGGATATTGTGCCAGAAATTAGCTAAACCCCCGCACACACAAGTGGAGCTTCCCGCGATGCCCCCTGCAGGGGTTCCTGTGGCAGATAAGAGTAGACTCCTATTTTTCCCCTTAGGATGTGTAGAAGGGAGCCAAGATGATCACTCTAATTGCAAATGACATTGGGGAATTTTCCAGTGGGATATGCACCCTTAGTTCCCCCTAGTGCTTACTCTGCTCTTCTCTCTTACTACAAGCTCTACTATGAGTATCAGTTTCCTAGAAGGATGTCGGAGGAGGAGGCATAATACTACAAAACAACCAAACAGTAAATCAATATTGTGTTAGCAGCATTGTGATGCAAAAAAACCCTCATGTTCTACTGAGAGATCATATACTGAGAGCGCACAACTGGGATTGCTCATTGGAGAGGAGACTAAATCCCATAGAAATCCATGCCTTACTCCCATCGCAAGTGTTCAGAACCTGAGGACCCATATCGGAGAAATGAGACAGACCTGTTCTTAGCCTGTGTAGCCAAACTTCACTTTATTTATAATGTAGCTTATTTTGCATAGTACTTTCCATGCAAGCTAAATCCCCAAAAGGTTTTGCAGAGTTATTATTAAGATGTACAAAGAGAAAAGGGAGGAACTTAGTGAGCTACTAGCCTGGAATAAGGTTTATGTTTCCAGGAGAGAGTTAAGGTGAAAAGAAAATGATACAGGGGGTTTATCAGAGAGGCTTTCTGCTGCAAAGAAGAAGGCTCCTGTAGCAAGAATTAGGAGTATTCTTGAAAGGACAGAGAGTAGTATCACAAGATGTTCCATAGGTATAGAGGGTACTCCCAACGTTGAGACTTTACATATACACCACATTGCATGGGCAGCATCCCAGGGCCAGCCTTATCACAGAGTGACTGGACGCCACTGCCCTGGGCCCTGTGCTTTCCAGGGACCTCGCAGTGCTCCCTGTTTTTAACAGGGCAGGGTGTGGGGTCCCACTCCCTCCCAATGGAGCCCCCAAAACAACCACCTTTAAGGCCCCGAAGAAGGTATCCCCAATTGGGGAGGGGCTAACAGAGGCCCCACATTTTATCTTTGCCCTAGGACCCACAAATTTTAAAGCCAGCCCTGCAGTATCCCCAGTCTCCCAGCACCAAATGCCTACTCCCACCCCAAATGGAGAGAAGTTGAGGATGGAGCCCGATCACCTGTACATACTCATATACCTCCCAACAGTCCATGCTGAGGAGTAACAGTCCCTCTTCCTTGCAGACCATGGCTGCTTTTAGACAGGTGGGTATAGACGCGGCATTGTGCACGTTATAGCCAGTTGTGTATTCTTTTAAAAACGTGAACTAAATACTTGGATAGCGAGTTATTTAGTTTGCGGTTTTAAAAGAATGTGCGACCAGCTATAATGCGCAAAATGTTGCATCTAAACTCTACCTGGGGGATTTTTACATACAGCATGATTTCATGCCACATGTGCACTGTGCATGTTTAAAAGCAGCCATGGTCTGCAAGGAAGCCAAGAACTAGGCCAGTTGCTCCCATTTTCCTAGGAGTGACGTTCCCTAGATTGGTCTATAGTCAAACGCACATTTGTGTGTTCACAATACAAATGGTAAAATTTAGGAGATGGCTGTGCTGTGTTAAACTCTTCCTGGCTATCCACAGGGCACTATGCTAATTGATAATTATTTTGAAATCCTCCTCCTTGGCTTTGCCTTCACTGGGGAAAAAGTGGGGTTTTAATATGTGTTGACTCTAGCCTATGGTAAAATAAGGATGAGGCAATATTAGCCGGCTGAGATGCCTCCTCCTAGTTTAACATGTTAAAATATAACCACCTGACCTTCCATACGATTTTAATATAGGTGAAGAATTCATCATCTGCCCAGCAAAGAGACAGCCTTGGATTTTAAAGCCCTTTATTAGGGTTGGGACTTTTGGTTTCTGTTTTAACCGGAAGTGGCCGATAATGGGCACTTTCTGTTAAAACCAAGAGAGTAGATAATTGGGCCCTCTCGGATCCCAGTTATCGGATCAGATGTTCCCATTTACTTCAATAGAAAGAGCTGGGGGGGGAGGGGCTCCACCTGCCCCCCCCCACTCCGGGCCTCAGAGGGTGGGGGTGGGGATCCATTACCCCTAACACCCCCACCCACTGGGTCCTGGCTTTACCCCCCCACCTCCACCCCCTGGGACCCCTGTAAAGTTACTTACCATTGCCGGTCCGGAGCCCCAAGAAATGCTGCCGTATTGGCAGCATACATGCACAAAATGGCTGCCGAGGCCATTCTACGCATGTGCATCCCTAATCCAAAATGGCACTGGCAGCTTCCGCACCATTTTGGAAGAAGGCAGTTGTTCCCCACATGCATGGACGCATGAGCAGAACGACTGCCCTCTTCCAAAATGACACCAACCCTGACAGCACTACTTTGGATTAGGGATGCAGTGCACTTGTGCATAATGGACTTGGTGGCTATTTGCACATGTGAACTGCCAATACAGCAGTGTTTCTCAGAGCTCCAGACCAGCAAACTAGAAGAGAAGAACAGAAGAAGATTAGAAGAAAGAAGAGAAGACCCTGCTGCCTGGCAGAGGAGCTGGCTCCACTGCCGGTGGCCAGGCCTCCTCTGCTGCTGGCAGGAGTTGGCTCCGCTGTCAGGTGGCCAGGCTTTCTCTGCCTCCCCACAACAGAGAAGGCCCAGTAGCGTGGCAGCAGAGCCAGCTCCTGCCAGCAGTGGAGGAGGCCCGGCTGCTGACAGCAGAGCCGGAAGCTTAGCCACCAGCCGTGATCCCCACCCTCCAGACCTGGACCAGCAATGGTACGTAACTTTACAGGGGCCCCAGGGGGTGGAGGTGGAGTAAAGCCAGGCCCCGGGCGGTGTGGGTGTTAGGGGTAATGGATCCCCACCCCACCCTTCGAGGACAGCAGTGGGGTGGGGGGATGCCCAGGTTTTTTCCCTTTCTCGACTCCCCTGTGTCTCGGAAGTTGGAGGGTGGTTCTCTTTTCCATTGAAGTGACTTAATTGGTGAAGTCCCCTTCGCCGCTGTAATGGCGGCGACGCGGTAATTTTCCGGCCCCCATCCATGGGATGCGGGGAACACTGGAAGTTAAAGGAGCGGCGGAGCACAGTGGCGTGCTGCTGGCCGCGGGGAAATCTGCCCAGCAACAGAGCCGCCGCGCTCAGGTTTCATCATCAGGCTCCACCCTCTTTAGGCAGGGTGGAGCCATTTTGGCTGCATGTGAGCGGCAGTGCAAGCGGGGAATCAGTGAAGCAGCCCACCCACCTCACCTCTAGCACTGTGGTATTTACTGGTTGCCCTTACAGAGCGGATGGGGAATTTTAGCGACTAGCCTAAATTCAAGGGTCGCTCGTTTCGCCCCTTCAACAGTGCAGAATAGGTTTAAATAGGTTTGATTTGGAATTTTTTAATTGGCTACAATTACCAATTCTAATAAGTATTAATCTGGAAAGTGATTTGGCTAAGGGAATTGAAGAATGTTGGTTCAGTGAGATGTACGAATTTGAATGATCTGATTGACAAACTTAATTCCATTAAACGGATAATTGTCACACTCAGCAGGGGTCCAGTATGCTATAGTAGGTCAAATAGGTTAGGAATTGAAATGAGTCATCTCCTTAAGAGATGGGGAGGTGACACCCAGTGCCAGGCGCAGGCAGTACACACTGGGGTTATTTTCCTGGGAGGGGTACTTCAGTTCGGTCAGTAAGTACACGCACTGTCTGCTGACTTAGCGGGTACTCACCTCCTTACTCAAGCCCACAGTTGGGACGCTCCCCCTTTCGGCCAGAGCCAGGGTGCTGTCGAAGGGGAGCCTGGTTTATGATGGAGCTGGCACGGGAAGGCACGTCCCGGCCAGTTCCGAGTTAATAAGAGTTAATTAGCTAGCATACTGGACCCATATTGCATGGGCAATCACCCACCATCTTTGATAATTGTTGAATAAAGAGTGTGGCCTGATTTAATCCAATACTTGGTCTCTGCGTCTCATTGGGGGGGTGCGGCGACAAAAGAACCAACACCAATAAATCCAATACAAGATACGAGACACAGGGGACCCAAAACCATTTGTTTTGAGTCCCACCCCTAGCCTGTATTTATTTGCCCAGTTTTTGTACTCCACTCCATCATTAATTTTTCTATTTATTTATTTAAAGCTTCAGCTTTTTGGAGTCATGAGGTTTTCAGCTTCCTTCTTTCCTTTGTTTCCAGTCCTCACAGTTAGAGGGGTAGCAAGGTAGCTCTCCAAGTGGCAAGGGCTTTGGCTCCCAGTCAGGCTTGTGGTCTTCAGTGCAGCTGCACTGCCCGTTCCTATTATGGCTGTGCTCTTACTCATACGTGGTGAGACAAACATGGAAAGGCATCTTGAAGACTCCAGAAACAAAAGATAAACCCAGCATTCATCATTAACTTCTTTAAAATCTCATGCTTTTGGAAAGATCCACCTGGTCACAGAGATCTCAGTTTATGTAGTGGGGGGGAAATGGCTGAATTTAGGCCAGTTAAATCAGATCCTTAATACTATGGGACCATTTGGGGGGGGGGGGGAGGAGTAAGCAAGGTATAATTTGGTCTACACATGTGACCTTAAAAGCAATCTGGATCCATTTGGTAAAGCAAGGTGAAAGAGAGTAAATACAGCCACACAATATAATGCTGGCAGCTGAAAGGCCTCAATTAGACTGAAAGGAGTTATCTGGTATTTAAATAATTATTAGATTGAAGGCATAATCATAGGGTTTGAGCTGATTTTTTTGCACCGCTGTCATCTTAATGGAGACCATAATATTATTATTCAAATGCCCATGATTCTCATTGAAGGGAAATCATGGAAATGAAAAAAAAGAGGCTCATTTAATCTCCATGTGACAAGGCTGCAGGAGGCATGATTAGTCATTTCTCCTATTTCAGCCGTCAGTCATTCACAGATGCAGCGGACTGTCATTAGCCTTATTTTAGGCACATGATTAAAACAGAAAGAAAAAAAATATATATACATGGAGAATTTTCTTAAAGACAAAAAAATCACAGGACCAAAGGGACAATTTAGATGTCATCAGCACTTCAGCAATGCACGCTTCATTAAACCAGTCTAATTTCTTTTTTAAAGATTAAAAAAACCACAAGAGGGTATAGACTTATAGGGTATAATTTATGGGCTACTCTCTAATCCACTTCTAGAGATTTCTTTAGGTTTCTTTTCTCAAAAGACTATGGTTCTTTCTAAAGACTATGTTCTTGCTCACTCAGAAGTCTTGTACTTGATGGTGGAACAGTTGGGTGACATTCTGTCTTGTATTGTGCAGGAGGTCAGTTTTGACAATCAGAGCCATTCCTTCTGGCCTTAAAATCCAGGAGTTCATCTGTTCACAAAAATACTTTTCTTTTTCTTTATTAACAAAAAAAACCCCCGCATATCAGAAAATTTCAACCTGCTCCTAGTGATCACTGTAAGCTGGCAAGTCAGATTCCTGTACTCAGTTCTTTGGACCCGTCACCCACTCTCTTACAAACCTATGGGATTCAAATCCCATAGCATACTGCATGCAAGGTCAATTCTTATCCTTTTTAAAATTATTATTATTTTTATTTTGCTCTAGTCCAATGACTGCAGTTGAGAGAGGCAAGACACAGCATCCCGTTGCTGACCCAGATGTAGCCTATCTAAACATTGGGTTTATGGGCTGAATTGAGAACATGCAAAAGCAAGCATTCTTATTGAAATCCTGAAGCAGGATTGATTTGCCAAGTTCTTGGCGAGAAAAATAAATAAAATAAATCACAACACATGCGCAAATGGCTTCTAGTACCCTTAACCAAAATGGCAGCACTACCACCACCACCCTTTTGGTTAAGGGGTGGTGGCCATTTGCGCATGCGCAAACCACTGCCTGTAACCAAGATGAAGGCAATACTATTGCCTCCATTTCGGTCAAGGGAGGTCAAGTGATCACCTTACTGTCCTATGTGCTTTCCTCATATTGTTCCAATGTGCTGCAGACAAGGCTGAGGAAGAGAGAGTTTTCAAAGACTCTCAGCAGAGGAATTAAAAATAACTAAACACAGTCTAAAAACTTTATAAAAGTTTGCCATTGCCATATTGAATTAGGAAGCCTCTTCATCCATGTAGGAGTTGGAGGAGATTTGGCTCCTGCTCTCGCAGCTGAGCTCTTGCTAAACTAACCACAGATGACTCTGCCTTGTTTGCTGTGTGTAGTGGAAAGAAGATTCATTACTGTCAGGGCAGGCAGAGGGAGATATGCTGACTCACCCCGCTGACCTCCCCCATATGTCACCAGCCTGTCAGAAATTCCCCAGAATTCCCTTTATTATAACCAGGGTCACTGAAAGGGCAGGCTTTACAAGCTGCATGGTATCAACTAAAAATCCAAGAGCAATCCATTCAGGAGCAGCCTTCACCCCCTTAACAGCCTGACCCCTTCGTTCCTTCTGTGTTAACTCCAGTTCAATGTATACCAAGCTGAGGGAATAACACGGAAGTGCTGCAGGTGGAATGCTTGCCTGTTTAATAAGGGCTCCATTGCTGAGCCAGCTAGAGAACATGTGCCTTGTAGCTGGACAGACCAACTGTGCCAAGAGGAAACTTCACTGGTCTACTGAGAAAAACAACACACTCTTGATGATAGTACAGCACTGGATGGGGACCCAGGAGACCAGGCTTCTACTCCTAGGGCGCTTTTAAACGAGACCAAAAAGGCGGCTGATCCTTTGATCAGCCGCCTTTCTTGGCGCTCGTCTAATTGCTGGGGCCGCTTGTTAATCCGCGTTGGAGGGGGCAGGCTC